>JAOQGH010000012.1:53771913-53783958 GCA_025769975.1 Gallinago jamesoni
AATGGGTTTTGATGGGTTCTTATGCAGACACCAGAACCAGAGCTGACCTTTCAGGAACACCAGCAGTTCAATCAAACCAGAAACCTTCCAATTAGGTTTAATAAAAAAAAAGGCAAGCATGCCACCTTTTACCTGCCAATGAACTTGATATGAGGAGTTTAATATTTTCAGAGAGCCTTAATGCAATTGATTTAGAGTTTTGCTGAACCCTAAAAAAGGCTGCGCTGGCCCTAAAAAATCATCAGACCATATCAAGTATTTCTCTAGAGAACTGTCCTGAGAAACACGTCTTTCACAGGATTTCTGACAATAACATTTAAACTAAAACTAAAAAAGAGCTCATGAAATAGAAAAACATTGAAATGGGAAGTTATGGGGCTTTAATTATCACACTGGAGCAACCGAGGAAGCATCATTTGCTTATGCAACCTTCATTATTGTGATGCAGGTAAATCAAAATGAATCAAGAATGGGGTCTTACCCCCTACATTTCAAAGTATTTTTGCCTCAGGATTTCTTGGTTCCATTTTGGCAGCTTTTCTAGGCTGACACATAACATCCATTATTTTAACACAGTTTTTGTGTGTGTGAATTATAACTGCTCTGACTGAGTGGCTGCTCTGTAATGTAATGGATGTAGACAAAGGCCACCTAAGGTAGAACACTTTATTAGGTCAATTAATATACCAGCAGCATCTTGTTCCTGGGTTAATCATCGGTCTGAACCTTTACTTTGCATTCAAATGTGGCCATGGCCATAAAAAGGACTCTGGAAAATGCCATTTCAGTCATCTACATTTATTCTCTTCCCATGACTTACACATCAAATTTACTCAGTTTGTAAGTCATAACTTGATTTCCCAGCTGTCGAAACATCAGGCTCAACCTGACATCAAAACCCCATCCAGCTGGGATCCCTCTCCATCTGCAACCCCCCAGCACCAATCATCATTCTGAAGCTGCCCTTACACTGATGATGTGGCTTAGGGGTGGTTTGGGGATTTTTTTGGTGATGCACAAAGCAGAAGAACATCTATTTTGCTATCCCACAGGAGCCACTGATTGTATTAATTCTACTGCCTCTAACTAATCCTATAATTCATATGACAAAGGGTTCTTTCTGTTTTTAAAACCATCATTTCACATCTGTCCTTTATGAAAGGGTGTAGAAGGAAAGTCAGACCTTTTTGTCTGAAGGGAAGGGAAGAAAGCCATTTAAGCTAAAGGATAATGTTTGTGAAGGAGTAAATGTCAATAAAATGGACATGGATGAATTTAGACAAGCAAGTTTCCCACAGGATCGGCTGGCAACAGGAGCTGGACCAGGAGGGGAAGCTACTTAAAAGGTGTTCTGTGCAGTTTTCCAAGCAGTTTTTTGATCTGGTGTCTTTGACATTGGGCTGAACTTAATCCCGAAGGGTTAAATTCTACATTCCTGCAAAAGGAGCCCTAAGAAGTGGGTTGATGCAGGAAGGTTCACGGCAAAATTCTGATCTTTTCCTGGTAAAATTTTAGACTAATTCTGTTGATGTACGCTGTTAGGCTGCACACAATCCAGAAGAGTGGAATTTGCCTCAGAAAATTAATTGCCTTAGAAATTTCACTGGTGGTTTGGGGTTGATTTGAGTTTGGGGTGGTTTTTTTTGTTGTTTTATTTTGTTTTCAATGAACTTGTAGAAAGCACAGTGAACATTTGAAACTTGCAGCGGCTCCTGTTAAAAAAAGTCAAAATTCACCAGTAGTTGCTGTCTCTCAGCATCTGATCTACTGCAGTTACTTTGTATTCTCAAAGTGTTAAGGAAAGCATTGCAGATTCCTCTGAATTTTATATGTGTTGGTAAATTATGACCTTTTAATAGCAATAATTTATACTAAAATTACATTTATTGGCCCAAAGGGCTACTTCTCTGAAAGAAATGAGCGGATTTTGACTTAATACATGAGACCAATAAATTAATTTTCATAATTTTATTCCAGAGAGCAAAATGAACCACAATATATTTAACTTTAAAACAAATGTTTTGGAAATACTGTCTTAAATGTGTAAAGCTTACTCTTCCCCAGCAGCATTTCCTACAGAAAGGCAAGTATAGTTCTCTGGAAGGTTCAGTATTTATCTCTCTGCTCAAATATTACAGAAGATTTATAGTCCCTGTGTTTTATATCAGGCTGTTAATCAGAAAGCTTAAATCAATATTTCAGATTGTTAAATACCTTTGGAGAAGCAGGCAACACCTGGAAACTGGGAGATGGAAACTGCAACCCAAGTGATGTAGCCTTCAAAAACGGCTTCAGTGCAGAGCCCTTCAGAGGGCAATGAAGAAAAGGCAGCTTGTGGACTGTGGGTAGAGGCAACATCACCTCATGTAAAATATAAATTTGACATTTTTTTTTTCCCTCTGCGTTATTATTAGGTCATGAAAAGATACGCTCTAATGAAAGACTCGCCGGAGAGGTTTGGAAAGTCCATTTCTAGGATAAGAAAAAGGGTCCTGGCTCTCAGTTACAGGGAGATGGAAGGAATTTTAATACCAGCAAAAACATCAGAGAAGGCTTTTGCTGGTCTGCAGCAGAAAAAAAAAAAAAAGTGCAAAAGAAATCTTATATATAAGCTATCTTTTGTATAGTTTCACTAATTTCCCCAGCAAACAGCCATATCCCTGTTGAGATTTTCTGATTTCTCTTCCGGAGGAATTACCCGTTTTGAATCGGTTTATTGGCCTATCTTAGAGAATGATTTGTTTTGGGAGGGGAAAGATCTCATAGAATCATATGGGGTTGGAAGGAGCACTCTTCAAGCACTTGCCAGTTACGAAATTTCCCCTCCAACAGGAAAAAAATCTTTTTCTGACCCACTCTGGCCACTAGTTTAGTCTCTTTTCCTACAAACCCTGAAGTAAAATGTCTGCTATTTATTTCACCGTGATCAAAACTGGTTAATCACAAGGTGAGGAGATTAAAGGAAGTCTCCATTGGAAATTCACGTGTCCCAATTCGCCTCACTTTTTCCTTCGAACAAAGTGGGAAGTCAGAGCAGAGTCACACCCATAGTTTAGTAATAATTTGTAGCATCTCTTCCTTGAAGGAGCATTTTACAAAAGGTATATATATGCTCAGTTCAGACCTGGTCCAAACAGGAGAGGAAGATTCACAAAACACCTCGGACCAGCCTGGACTTTCTGCACCGAGGAGAATTAATCCCTGGCTGAGGAAAGAAGGTTTATGCTTTCCCTCAGTCATTCTGGTGTTTCCAAAAAGGGAGAAAAAAAAGAACCATCTTAAAATTATGTTCTCCACACAAGTCTGCAGTAGCTCTTTGGCAGAAGCTGTCAAAAGGGCTTAGTCTATCAGGTTTTTTTATTGAGAAGACTCCAGATCAAATGCTGGAGCAGGGGTTGAAGTCAGCTCCACCACCTGGCACACATAACCCTGGGTTTCCAAAGGGGAATGCAAGGACACCCTCAATTTTATTTACAGACAAAGAAATCGTGGGAGAACTAACAGGGGAATGAAAGCACAAAGCTCAAGGAAATTACTCTCGAAATTAAACCTGACTTTAAATTATCACAAAAGAAGCAACTGTCATTTTTTTCCAGCGTGTACTTCAGCAGCATCTAGAGACCACGTGCAAGGTGAGAGCCCTATTACTGTAGGTATGACACACAGGCCTAGTTAAAATAATTCTAGCCCCAAAGAAGTGATAGCTTAAATAACAGAAAATACAGGGAAAGGAGATATTAGCCCCATTAGATAGTCAAGAACTGAGAAACACAAAAAGGCGTTTCTCCTAAAACTTTAGGCTCTTGTTTCGATTTCACGGAATCACAGAATCACAGAATGATATGGGGTTGGAAGGGACCTCCGGAGATCACCTAGTCCAACCCCCCAAATTTCGACTCTGTGAGGCCAGAAAGGCACCTGTGAAAGGCAAATCACTGCTCCTCAAACTCAACTCTTTTCTGACGGAGCCTTTCTTCGTTTACTCCACACGCCGCCCGATGTGCACAGCCCTCTGGGTTAGACACCTCAGGTCAACGGGCAAGTATTAAATGCGATCGATTCAGATCTAAATGACCTATGAAACCCCAGGAAATGTAGTGTGTAGGACAACCCCCCAGATCAGCTCACCGTCCCCAGCGAGAGGCAAACCCAAAATCCTTGCGTGCGTTTTTCCTTTTATTGAGAAGGTTGCAGCCTGATGCGATGCGGTTATTTATCGGTTTCGGGCACAATGTAATGTATCAATTTTGAACTTGTTGAAGCATTTTAAACTTCTTAAAACAAACCACTTAAAGATGGCAATTGTGGTTTAACATTAATAGAGTTGTAATGCGATGAAAAATACTGTAACCCAGAAATCCTAGAACAGACTGGAAATTTAACCTCATAAAAAATTTGAGTCTATCGACTGTTTTTTGAAAACCAGAATTTGCTGAAGAACTGACATTAAGTATGCTACTAAACAAAATCACTGTGTAATTAGTGACTAAAAGCTTTCAGAAGTGACATCTACCTCCAAGTAAAACATTTTTCACCTGTCTTATTATGTGTGGGAGAATGTAAGATGGATGAAAAAGTAGCTTTTTGCTTTTCTCTTATTTTTCAAAACCTAACTGTTGCCATGTGCTAAGAAGACAGCCATTGGACAGTGATCCACAACTGCTCCTTCAAGTAAGGCTATTAAGAAGGAGTTTTTCCATGCAAATTTTCTATTTTTTTTTTTTTTTTCATAGAATGATTATTACTGATAATACTGGAGTACCCAGTCAGGGATCCTACGGAGTGAATGGAATCCAAAGAAAGTTCTCTGCTCCCAGAGGGCTTAGAATTGGAGGAGAAGATGAGAGACAGCAGAGATCTGAGTGACCTGCTTCTGAGCTGTTAACAAAGCACTCCTTTACTGCAGAAAGCAGAAATTCCCCTGTCTGAGCCGTGGCTGTGGCTGAGCCAACATGATTAGAAAAGGCAACATCTTACCAAAGAGGAATTTGTGAGACTTTGTTCTTCCCTAAATGCACGAATCCAAGGAGTCATCTGTATCGAGGATGATGTCTGATATTAGCCCAAAGTGTGGGCACCACGACACTGCTGGTGTTGACAAGGGCCTTGTGGCAAAAAAACCCCAACAACCAGAAATTCTCTTTTTCCCATTGAGATTGCTAGTGAAACAGCTACGGGGACAAGCTGAGTTTTTGCCCTGGGTGAAAGCCTCACCTGGAGGAGAAGGTGAGGTGCAGGAATCACCAGTGCAAAGGGAACAGGTCAGATTTTCCTAGTGGGTAAGACTATCCAGGGAAGAAGGGCAGAAGGGAAGGAGAAGGGGACCAAGGACAGGAATCACAGAATCACAGAATCTTCATGCTTGGAAGAGACCTTTGAGATCATCGAGTCCAACCATAAAAAAAAACACAACACCAAAAACTCAAAAAAAATCCTCAAAAAACACATCACAGACAGCCACAACCCAACTATCTCAATCACTAGAGAATGCCCTCAAGTGCCACGTTTACACCTTTCTTAAATACCTCCACCACCTCCCTGGGCAGGCTGGTCCAGTGCCTGACCACCCTCTCAGGAAAGTCATTCTTCCTCATATCTGATCTAAACCTCCCCTGCCCCAACTTCACACCGTTTCCTCTGCTCCTGGCATCATTCCCTTGGGAGAAGAGGCCAACCCCCACCTCTCTACACCCTCCTTTCAGGGAGTTGTAGAGGGCAAGGAGGTCTCCCCTCAGCCTCCTCTTCTCCAAACTAAACATGCCCAGTTCCCTCAGCCTCTCCTCGTATGACTTCTTCTCCAGAAGCTTAGGACCCCACAAAATTCTGCGGGTAGAGACTGGGACAACGCAGCAGAACACCCAGTAAGAATAAGTGACCTGCCACCAGAAAATGATGAGCACGAGGCTGAAGGTGTGCCTGACGTGTCTGGGGCTGGCAATGATCTAATCACCGGCACATCCTTCCACCAGCAAAGGCTGGGGTGTCACCTCAGGATGGATGAACTGTTGGTGTCTGTGGAGGAGAGGTGTGACAAATGAAGCTCAGCTGCTGTCTCTCACCCAGTGTCGCGGCGGCTCCTGAAATCAAACGAGTGCAGTTGGGACTTTCTGTTACATTCCTAACAGGTGATATGCCTAATAAGCATAACTATGGTACATTATTGAAGCTTTTTTTCCCACGAGGGTAGCTATCAGAGTGCCGAATTTCATCCTGTACTTACCACCCATGATAATTTGCTTGGGCCATTAATCAAGAATACTTCCTTGAACTCTAGGGACATGCCAGTATATAGAAAGCTGTTAGAAATAAAGTCAAAATTTTAATGTTTTTGTATGATTTGTTAACTCGGGATTTTTTTTTTTTTTTTTTTTTTTTTTCATTTAAGCCCCTAGCAAAACTTTAATCGGTGTCCATGAGAAGGTAACCAGGCTCCTTTCAATAAAACATGTGCTTCCAAGTATTGAGCGCCGTCACACGCCGATATTATAGGGCCTGAAGAAATCATTGCAGAGAGCGCATTAAGGGGGGGGTGTGTGTGTGTGTACACGAGGTGACTGTCACAGACAGTGCCCTGTAGTATCAGGCCATGTGGTGTCTATCAATCTACACCCCAAAGACAATTCCTCTCTCGGAGCCTCCCACGCTCCCCGCCTCAGATCAATTTTGTGGGAGCGCAATCGGAACGAGAGGCCGTCATTCCTCTGTTCCCTAAATTCCCTTTGTGACGGCTCCTCGTGAACAGGCAGCAAGTTCAAAACCCCTGTGACGGTGGCAGAAATTCAGTTCTGACAAAAAGGCAGGAACGAGGAAAGATCAATTAGTCCGTACAGGTGGCTGAAAGAGAAAATGAGATTTCGTGGCACATTTTAAACTACTGATGTAATTGACATCTGAAGCTAGCTGAAACACATCCATTTGGGGGTTTTGGCAGATTTGTGTACAAAATACAAGCATCTGCATTTTTTTTTTCTTCAAAAATACTATATTGGAAATATCCCTGTGGATATCCAGATGTTTCTGTTTGCTAAAAATCAGGTCAGTAAAGAGAAAAATAAAAGGCCGTAAGATTTTCAACAAACATTAGAAAAACCCCGAATACCAACTTTAAAAATAAAGAAACAACAACAAGCAGGATATTTTCTTAACAATCTTTTCTTTAAATTATTTTTTCCCTCTAAAGGACCATTTTAGAGCAAGAGTCATTACTGAAAAATTTAATTTCAAGTAGATCTAATGCTCTAGATTTATTTTCAGATATGATAGTAACCTTTTCAGAAATAGAAGGTAGAGGTTTATATCCAGTTTGCAAGTGTTGTTCATCAAGAACAGTTACACGGAACTGAATGGGAAAAAGCCAGAAAAAAAGAAGCTTTGAATAAAATCAGAATTTTAATTCCCTTTATTTGATTTGTTAACTTAGGATCAATCGTTTTTAGACCGAAGCCCCTGGTGAAATTTTCATCAGCACCCAAGGGAAGGCAATCAAACTCTTTTCCCTAAGGAAGTTTTTTTCAGGGTTTGGAGCACCTTTATGAACTTCTTCTCCTGGCTTGCTCACAACCTGCCTAAAGGATATTGCCTTGAGAGTTTAAGTCTGATGATTGTATTATTCTTTATGGAATATATATGTCTCCAGCCTGAATCTGCAGAAAGAGAGAGGGAGCTTTTGTGTGCATGCATAAGCAGGGGCTGAGTATCTTTCCTGCCACTGTCTTGCACAAAGGAGGCAGGATGAGTAGCTCCGTGATTGTACATTGTGACAGCTGTAAGACATTCCACAGTTTTCTTGCACAGGACTGAGGTCTGAAAATCTTTCCCCCTCTTCAAATGAGAGGATATTGCCAGGACATCAGTCCCTACTCCTCCTTGAAATTTTGCTTTAGATAGTTGATGGGAAGAGGGAAGCTGTGGAGCAAGGCTCACCAGAGTGCTTCCCCAGGGCTGGATGCTCATCTCCTGGCAGCACGTGGACCGGCCCAGGACAGCATCCCAGGGACCTTGTCACACTTTCCAGCACAACCAGGCATTTTTTAGGCTTTTGGTTATACAGCTCCTGTATGGAAAAGAGGTGTAATCCATCCCATCAATCCCACTGCTGGGGCAGGACTTTTCTGTATGGTCTGCTCCTGAGTTTTCTTCCCCAGTTTGGTTTTAAATGAGTCAAAGCAGAAGCACGTGCTCCCCCAGGGAACAATTCTGCAGTGTGAGTGACCACCAGTACAAGGGAAATTCTCCTCGTATTTTCTTCTGTTCTTAGAATTATTATTTCTGTGTTTGCTCACCTCGCTCACTCCTTTCCATTTGTAAACAGTCTGCTTGCTATTTTGATGTTACAAATACAAAGTAACTGAAGATCTTAAATTATGAGAAACACATTTGGATTATTCATTTGTTCCCTAAATTGCCCAAAGGATTTCTATTTTATCCCTGCAGTCCCTTGATCATAATGTTTCCTTCACTTTAACATCCTGATATTATATATATTTTTCATCTGCTTTGGAATTAGACAGACCAGAAGTGATACCTTCGCCAATTCATCTTCACTTACACTTTCTTCATTCAGCCTGTCAGACACCACTGCAAAAGGGAGACAAAGCTGGAACATGACAAATAGGCACTGTGATTGTTTTCAACATGCCACCAAAAAAGTAGGACAAAATATCTTAATGTTTTCCTCTTTCCCCTCATCCTTCATTCGGCAGAGATTTGCTGTCATTTATAAAGGTCACTGGCCTGTGGAGCATCTGAGAAGGCAAAAACTTTTTCTTCCTCTCCAAGTACCTACTCAAGCTGCAGCAGCAACAGAAACCTTTTACTCTTCAATGGGTGGCTGCAGCCACAGCTGGTCACAATCGGTTAAAGAAAGGATTTTAGGGGACTGTCCCAGTTTACGTGTGCGGAACAAACATGTCCTCTAAGCCAGACAAAATGATGCCTTGGTGTAAACACTTTGAAAGCGATGACAGCTCTGACAGTTTTCATCGCAATGATACCAGAATATTTTTAAATGAGCCCCCTTAACCCTGTGCAAAAGGCCAAGATAAAAATATATTGCTACGTTTCATGTTGAACGTGTCTTGTAGGTGCATTTTGCAAGTATGGTCAATCAGCACACTCTTCCTCTTCACAAAACAAACCCTTTTCCTCACCAAGCCCTTGGGAGCTTATGACTCCATGTTCCACAGGTGGAATATTTCCCTTTGGAAAGGCTGAGATAGCGGCGTACAGCAAATACTATTTACTGAACTTATACCTCATCACCATCCACAGGACAAGTATCTTTAAGGACAACCATCTCTTATCATGCATTGCTTTTCCTCTCCATCAAAATTCCTGTTGGAGAAAGAATCTAAGCACTACAGAAGAGAGAAGCATAGAGCAACCAATGTACAGGTACTATGAAGTATTATAATAGCTTTTTTCCATCAAAAGATTTAAACTTCTCATTGAAATATTTGAGCTTTGGAATTTCTGCACGAGAAATGGCCCAGAAAAAAAGACATAATAAATAAAGGGTAGTGTTTTGACCTGTTGTGTTTACGAGGGGTTGAGAATCCTGTCATTGTACTAACCATGTACCAGGAAAACTCTTCCTTACATTTAAGTGCTTAACTTTAAGTGGCCGAGTAACCCCATTTAACTCAATGAGCTCAATGAGTTCAACATCTGTTCACAGAGAACAGAGTATTCACCACCTCCTACCCACTTGAGAGAATGCACAGAAAGAGTATTCAGAGAGGTGTTTTTTTTTCCTAGATTTCCTTTTTCTGCTCATTATAATTTCTAGTCTTTTAAGTTGATTAAACAATAGGGTAGGATATGAGTTGACCCTGTTGATTTAGCTTTTTGGTGGAAAAAAAAAAGGCATTTTCAGGTGAGGAGGCGATGATGTATTTCGCAGGCTCGTGAGGCAGCCTTCCAGGAGAACAGATCTTTAGGAAGGCAACATCCAGACAGAAAGGCAAGTAAACTCCCCCAAAATGGGGGGCACCGAGTATGGTGTCCCCCAGGACTAAGCAACGTGACACAGGAGGCGCATAGCAGAAGGAGAGCTTCTCCTGGGCCAGCAGGCACAGAAAGCAAGCACCCTACCTATTTTATATCGTTTTGGGGAATTACAGAAAAGCCTGTGCTCCCAAAATGCAAGTGCAAGGTGCTTGTCTTAGCAGTTGTTCAGGAAAAGCTGCTCCTATAAAGTCTCCACTGGATTTAGGGTGCTCTGAGAACATACGTTGGTATAGCGCTTAGAGATGTGGCTTAGTAATGTGGGGGGTTTTGTTGTTATTTTCGTTTGGTTTTGGTTTGGGTTTTTTTTTGTTTTTGTTTTGGTTTTGGGTTTTTGTTGTTGTTGTTGTTGTTTTTTATTCAGAGTTAAGTTGATGGTTGGACTAGACGATCTTAAAGGTCCCTTCCAACCTGGACAGGTCTATGAGTCTATGATTAGAGTTCTCGTGCTCCTTTACGAAGGGGCTGCAGACCTAGAGCTCAATCCCTGACCCTCTGATGTTAACACAGGGTTTGTTAAAAACCAACAGCAATTCCTACTCTCCTCGTCCGTCCTCTCCCTGAAAAAAAAACCCCACAAAAGCCTTACCCACCAGTCCAGATTTTCTCACTGAGGTCTTTCTACAGTTTTGCCTTCAGAAACCCTACTGCCTTCATTATTTTTGTGTCAGAGACACATTTCAACCATGCCATTCTCTGTGTGGCAGAGGTAGATGCGTCCAACTCACAGGAAGACAAAGCAGTAGCTACTCACCCTGAAGATCAACATGGGCTTTTGGTGACTGAGTCTAGCAAGTGCCAGCAGGAGAACCCTCCATACGGAAAAGAGAGGCATGGTGTACCCCCATGTTAGAAGCACCATAAGACTTGTCCACGTGGCCTCACCTGCAGGGAAGAAAGCTGATCTTCAAGTTCTGCTTAAAGTCCGTCTACATCCTTCCACATCTAAAGATGCAGAGACAACTGTCCTCACCCTAGGAGCTTCATGCCCACGTGGAACTAGAAGGGTTAGAACCTTAGGGTGTGATCACGTACACAGCTCTTTGAAGGTATGGGGATCTACGAGGGACTTTTTATAACCCTCACATGGAGTAGGGGTAGCGTTTGTTATTGAAACCCCTTCCCTCCACCTCATTTTTATTGCAGTAAATTCTAACCATTTTCAAGACGGCGAGGCCAGCTCCACGACAGCCCCAAAATTTCTAGTCTTCTAGAAGCTGGCGTTGCAAAGACAAGCTGACAGCATTTCAACAGAGACATTTTGGTTTCAAACTTGAAACGCAGGTAATTTTCTGAACAGTAGAATAGCTCGGGGAAGTTTTAAAACAACAAGAAGACAGGCCGAGAACGCTGTTCCAGCTGCATTTGACATCCTCACGCCTCACCAGAGGAGACCGGCGAGTCTGAACGCGCTTGACACACATCATCATTCTGGGTGATGTGGGAAAAGATAAAGCCTAGGATAATTTCAGGCAATTTAAACCAGTGATGCTTGAGATTATCTGAGGATCTTCTTAACCTACCCAGCAGCTCTTTGGATGGCATACAGCAAGTGAGCCGTAAAACCACGACTTTACAGAATCCCAGAATCACCTAGGTTGGAAGGGACTTTTTAAGATCATCTAGTCCAACCAAATTGGAAGGACTTTAATCGAAAGGACCTTGTTTTTTTTCTGGTCTTCTTCTTCCAGTACTAAGAGAACGGAGGATGCGCTATCAGTGACAGCAAGAGGCACAAAGCCAGTATAGGACAGTTGCTGAAACTTCCACCGTTGAATGGACTTTGTTGCGACTGGCATTAAAGCAACACCCCAGAAATCAATTTATTTTAGTGTTCTCCCAGTCACAAGCACCACTTGTGGTGTAACAGGCGATGGGAAGAATAAGCTCTGGTCCTTGACTTCTGCATTTCAGTTCAGAAGAACAGTGAACCAGCACCACAACAGAAGTATTGCTGAAGATGATTCAAGGATTGGAGCATCTCCCTTATGAAGAAAGGCTGAGAGAGCTGGGACTCCTTAGTCTGGAGAAGAGAAGGCT
>JAOQGH010000012.1:53784058-53794918 GCA_025769975.1 Gallinago jamesoni
TGAGGAAAAACTACTTCACGGTGAGGGTGCCAGAGCCCTGGAACAGGCTGCCCAGGGAGGTCATGGAGTCCCCTTCTCTGGAGATTTCCAAGCCCCGCCTGGATGCCGTCCTGAGTAACGTGCTTTAACATGCTCTGGGCAATCCTGCTTCAGCAGGGAAGTTGGAAGTTGGACTGGATGATCTCTACGGTCCCTTCCAACTCTAAAAATTCAGTGAAATTCAGTGAAAACACTGGTTAAAGATTCAGACCCACCAAGGTATGTTAGGGAAAAATAGTATTTGTTTCTTTGTTTTAAGCATGTTCTCCTCCTTCAACTGACATCAGGATGTCAACCCACATTGGGGTCTTCTCAGCAGGATCAGCTCTTTTTTGTGGAGCCCCACCGGTGTCATGTAGGTGATGTTTCCACTGCAAGCTGTGGTGTGTGGCACCTGGAAGGGCTACACACCTCTTGAATGTACAGACCAACTAAAACCACGCAGGGACCACTGGGGTCTCACTAAGGGAATTTTTTTCCCCATTTGTCCTTGTAATAGCTTGAGAAAAAAAAAATGGGGTGGCTGACATTGCAGATATTAGTACGTTTCTACTTTGCAGACAGGCACCATGAGTTCATGCCCCACGCAGGTGCCTCTCTTTGGGTGAGGAATATGTAGGTGCTAAAAATCCTTTGCAAATCTCACTCAGGGTGGCTCAGGCCCTGATCTTCAAAGGAGGACAGTGACAGATAGATCTTCGTAGCCATGAACTCACGCTCGTGTCAAGCTCAAATCCATGGATCTAAGTCTAGGGTCACCTGGAGCTGCATTACCTTGGATCCTGCATCCTATCCTTATCCTAGGTCCTTATCCTATAAGAATTATTAACAAAAGAGGGAAATTGAACTTTTTTCTCCCAGAGAGTTTGTGAACCTTCTACAGGACTACTTTCCTCCCATCCAGCTTCCTTCCCTGCAGCTGCCAGCATTGGGCACACGGATCATAGAAAGGGAGGAGGAATGAGACTAGCCCTCCATAACTTTAGTATTTCTTCATGCTGATTTTTTTTTTTTTTCTTTTATAGAGTACAATTTTTGGTAAACTTACTGCCAAGCTTTTTTCCAGTGAAAACCAGATAGCTGCAGTTTAGCTGCAGTGACTCTAGTTCCCTTGAAATGTCATTAATTCCTGTTATAAATATGCTTCTTTATGAAAGGAAAGTGTAATTATTTTCCTAATATGCATGAAAATAGCATTTGAGAAGCGGAAACAATACGGTACTGTTTGACTTGGAATTTACTCCCCAGCTGTTAATAACCTGCCTATGTCTCTGGTGGAACTGTGAGCTTGTTATTCCTGTGCCTTACAACAAATAGCAACTGTTTCAGAAAGTAGGACCTGGACCAAAGGGAAAAAAAGAAGCTCAAAACACCAAAACAACCCCCTTAAAGTCCATATTGTGTACTTAAATTAGTTCCGTACTGCAGCAAGAAGTAACAAATCTCATGTTTCAAGTATTATTTAAAGAGGAAGAAACAGTTATGGAAGCCTTTTTGAAATTACACTTGCAGTTACATATGCCTTCTATTGTTAAATAAATAATATCCGTGATTAGGAATATATTCCCATCAAATTTTCCCAAAGCCATATGCATGTGATGGACCGCAAGTCTGCCTTACTTTGAAAGACGGTATTAAAAAATAAGTGACGTTGTCCTAGACGTTCAGCTTATCATAATTTATAAAAAACACAGCAACTGAATAACCTATGAATTATTTTGATAAATACATGTTGGGTACAAAGTATTTGAATGACCAAAAAGCAAAGATTTCATTTTCAAAAAAAGGAATATACCAGTCAAAATCTGATTAGACCTACTAATGTCTACTTTTCTAAATTTCCGCGCAAAACAGAAATGAAGGTTCTTGAATTATTATTTTTTTCCCTTATTAGATTTTGCTTTAGGCAAGTAAAAAATATTGCCTACTCATAAGATCACACAATCAAATTTGCCACACAGACTCTCTGCAAGCACCACTACTTGGCCACTTTATCACGAGAAAATTGGCTTCGCTGAACATCCTGAATGTTAGCAAACTTAAATGCCTCAAAGCATAAGGTGAAGAACCAGGACACCACCAGTCCCTGCTGACTGGCCTTATTTCTTCTATTCTTCTACTGCTACCCACACAGGCATTTCACTGGTGTGATCTGCAGTCCATACAGTGGGAAGGTATATGAACATCTTTAATAGAACTTGAACTTCTGTTCCAAAATTACATCGAATTCACGTGTATTGATTTTACGGCGTGAGCTGTCTCCCTGGCACGGGAAAGTCCCGCACCCTGCCTAAAAAAATGACATTTATCAGTTCAAATAATTAGTTTAAGTTCCCCCTTACTGACTTTGATTTTTTCTCTGCTTTGCTAAAATGACACATTCCCAACACTAATGAGATACATACACTATCTTGGAGGTTTGTGGTTTTTTTTGTTAAGTACGTGACAGTGCTTCCAGTCCCCTGAGGGTTGACATATTGGTCAAATAAATCTTCCAGATAGGTAACAATACAGTGCACTCTGTAATCTTCCTTTACATGTCATATTATTTGCCTGCCAAAAACCCAAAACGCTGCTGTCTGGGTAGCGCTTGCTTCATGGGCATGGCTGCTAACTGGGAGAAGGCAAAACTCTTGTTTGGAGGTGCTAAGAGGAGATAAAAGAACTTGTTTGAAGTCCTCCAGATCTCTGAATGAGTTAAATCCTCCACAACACAGACTATGCATGAACGATGTACCGACAAAAGATTATTTTTATGGTGGCAGTAGATGTTAAGTGGTGCATCGTGCTGTGTTGGCAGCAGTGGATGAGGTCAGGTGTGCCATCACCCACAGCCAGTCCAGGGACAGACCTGCACATAGAAGGGATGCAAAGGAACTCTGATCCTGTTGTAGGAGAAACTTGAATACTACCCCTGTGCTTTAGATTCGGAGACAGAAAGGAAGTAAAAGAGGACTTTCATGCCACAGAGAAAAAAAAAACATCTGCACCTCACCACTTCTTTGGAAACATGAGGAGGAATTTCTTTCCTGTGAGGGTGGCAGAGCCGTGGAAGAGGCTGCCCAGAGAGGTGGTGGAGTCTCCTTCTCTGGAGATGTTCAAAACCCACCTGGACATGTTCCTGTGCAACCTGCTCTGGGTGGACCTGCTTTTCCACATTGTAAAAAAATTTTTGTAATTCTGATTTAAATATTTTCTAAGAGTCTTAGAACAGTTGAAGTTGGAAGTGATCCCTGGAAGTGATATCTAGTCCAATTCCCCCTCGCTCAAAGCACCATCAGCTAGAGCAGGCTGATCAGGACTTTGTCTGGTTGGCTTTGGATGGACATGATGCCACATCCTCTCTTGCAAACCTATGCCAATGTCTGAATTCAGTTTGTGGGTCTTAGCCTGCGAGTGAAATAGAATAGAAACAGAAAATTAATATTACTATTCTCTTTCAATGTCTCATCAGAGCAAAGGTAGAGACAAATAACTAGCAACAATATAGCTATATTTTAACAGCTCTTTTTCTGTTTTAAAACCATTTGGGATACTGCTAAGGACAAGAAAAAAAAAACCAGACCATTTTGTTGGTTTCCTTTAGTGTATGTAATGAAAGTCTGCTCTTAAATAGTGTATATTTGGTGCCAGTCCTTTCACAGAAAGCCCTTGTAGATGCTGACCTTACGGGTGCGCGATAGAAGCACCAGTCTTTCCACTGATTTCAGTGGGCTCTAGTGCTAAAACAGATCCCAGATCTTTTAAGCAGGCTTGAATTTGTCTCTCTTATATTTGACTGAGATTAGGCAATTATGAGAAAACAGTTTTAATATTTAAATTAGTCAAATGCTTAATTATGAAAGTGCTGAAAGAGGAATGCTCAGCTTCATTGCACTTCAATGTCTTGTAAATTGGGACGTAGCTGTAAATTAACTCCTGGATTTCTTTAGGTTAATCAAATCAGATTTAATGATGTCTTTGAAATCCACAGATTAAAGGTATAAAAGTGTGCATCATAGCATGGGGGAGAACCCTAGTAATAGTTGTTAATTTCTCTTGTGTTCTCTTTCGTTCTCTATTCTTTTCCTGCAGACCTGCAAAAAAGCCCAGAAGTGCAGTATTTCTGGGAAGCATGTATTCTAGTGAGCCAAAACCCTGATCTTAACAAAAGAACCCCTGATAAAGTCTTCACTATTTTTCTCTGACCATTTGTTGTAAAGGACTTCTGTTTTTCTCCTCTCTTCACTTTCCTTTTGGATCCCATTGCATTGCCTAGCATGCAAAACACGGATGCTGACACCTCTGTTCATTTGCTTATCAATTTTTCCAAACAGGGGACAGTGTAATAAATCAGTTTAACACATTTGTTAACCATCAGTATTTCATCTTGCTGTCTGGAAAAGAAAGGGGAATTTTAAAAGAAAATTATTTCTAAAGATCTGTTAGAAAGATACCAACAGGGAGACAGATGAGGTGATTTAAGTAAAAAGACTGGTAAATACCTTGTCTATAGGCTGAAAACAAGTGTTTTAAGGGTGGCACCTGAAAGAATGGAGCCACGTGTCTAACGAGCGTGTATCTTCTATTGTTTATCAAAGTGAATGTGCAGCAGTTGGAGGGAATGGAAAAACCCAGGGGTTTTAAGGGTTTTTAAGGGGGCATGAATTCAAACCTTGCTCTGAAGGTGACACACAGCTGAGTCAGCCTCAAATACCTGGTAGGAAAGGCTGGGGAGCTCATGTCAGGTGTGTGGGACGCCAGCCCCTTCATCCCCCTCCGCGCTCCCCGCAACATAAACCGCTCCGGTTCTAACGTGTTAACCAAGGGGGGGCACACATTGCCCCAAGAAAAGGCAATTCGCCTTTTGTGGACAGAATTGTTGGTGCCAGTCTAGTTTACCAACCAAAAAAACACCAACAGATATTTTTTTTCTGTATTTTTTTCCACCACAATGGAAGATATTATTTAATACAGAATTACAGAATCACAGAATCACCTAGGTTGGAAGGGACCTTTTAAGATCATCTAGTCCAACCATTGGAGAGAAAAAAAAAAACAAACAAAAAACCAACAACCCAAAAAAACCACCACAAACCACACACCCCATCACATCCAAAACCAACCCCAATCCACTACTAATCCCCAAGCACTATGTCAACTCGTCTCTTGAATACCTCCAGGGATGGTGCCTCAACCACCTCCCTGGGAAATACTATATATAATATTTAATATTATATTGAATATTATTATTTCATAATGATTAAATTACAGGACAGTATTTCCATGAAAATGTCATTTAATTTAAGCATCTTCATTACCCACTGAGACAAAACTTCATGTTTGGCTCAGGCCTAGACCTTCATGAAAACATATCTGTCAAGAAAACCTTGTTTTCTTTCCACCTTCAAAACCCATAGATGTTTGCTCTGATTTTGTGAAAAGCAAGACATTTTATAATCTTTTCTCTAAAGTTCTCCAGTGTTTCATTCATGTGAAATCCAGTTTTACTACGAGCAGGAAACGATCATTTTTCTGCGGGAGAAAGGAAAGGTCTCTGTGGGAAAAAAAAAAAAGACTCGATACTCTCTGCAGAGAATAGCAGCTTTTCACTTGGGGAATAAAAAATTGCTGAAGGAATGTGTTAGAATGATGTGACTCCTTCTCCTTCAAAAGGCTGCCAGTTTACAGCGGTGTGTTTGGTGGCCCTGGAAAGGCAGCTGAAGCTTTGAAGAGTCCAAGCAAGAAGAATACTTCCAGCACTCCAGTTAGTGTCATTTTAGTGTTCCAGCACTCCATGTTTAGAGCATCTCTCTGTTGGTGGGCAGCATATTCTTTCCAGCATATGCTCCCCGGCCTGAATATTCCCCAGAGGAATGCTGAGAGTGCAACATCCGTGAAGAATAAAACCCAAAATTAAGCCCACCTCTTTTATAAACTGTGAGTAGGCTCCAGAGAAAACCCATTAAAGGGTTTATATATAATGAATATTTATATTATGTAATTAGTAATCATATTATATAATTACATATAATTATAATTCTTATATAACTATCTATAACTTATCTATAGCTTATCTATAGCTTATCTATAATATAATATAATATAATATAATATAATATAATATAATATAATATAATATATATAATATATATAATTTATATATAATGAGTGTGCGCAAATGTTTCAGGTTGATAGGATCCCAGCCTGAGACAGGCTGACTCGATAATGACATTCAGGGTCTCAATATTCAATACCTGGCATTATATATATAGAATCCCCTGTGTCTGAAGGCCACCTGGTCACTGAGGACCTATGTCACACCCTCTCTGCACCAGTGACAAAGCAATAGATAGGTGGTCTCCTTGTTCTGCTTGTCCCTAGTGCTTTCAGAGAGCAAGCAGAGGGCACAAAACTAACAGTGATTGCCCTCAGCCGGCATTTAGTCGTATGCACAAGACAAATAAATGAAACGTTTTGGTTTAAGGGTAAAAATCCACATCTTTACACTTTATTAAACATCTTTATTTCTCATTGCCGGAGAGAGGATCTAAGCTGTTTTCTTTTACCTCCCTTTCTCCCTTCAGTTTTTACAGCTGTGGTTACAACGGAATAAGCAAAATGTAAATTACTGGGTAAAAGCCCCGTCGGGAGAGAAGGAAAGGCATGGGAGGAACAGGACACTGCCTGGGTTGTGCCCAAACAATCCACTACCGTGGGCTGTTTGCCATTTTTCAGCCACCTTAGTGTGGCCGTGGCTTGTGAGAAACAGAGGATACTTCAGGTTGGAAGGGACCTTGGGAGCTGATCTAGTTCTACCTCCTGCTCCAAGAGCCTCTCCCCTTAAATAAACCCACCCTGCTACGAGCTTGACGCATTAGGATCTTGAAAGGGTCACCACTCTTTTTCTTAGAGCATATCCCTGCCCAAAAGGTGACCCAAATTCCTCTGTCACCTCAGCTACCTAACTGGAACAAACTAGTGTTTGCACAAGTTCGTTTTGTTCTCCGTTTCTCTGCTGAAAATCAGGCCCCTTTCTGGATGCCGGTGACGTCATCCTGGGAGCTTGATACAGTTTTGTACATATTGTATCCATTTCATTACTTTCTTCTTTTTTACTTTAATATTAATTCTTCATTAAAGTAGTTTAGTTCATTCTAAACTTCTGTATCTCCTTATCTCTTCCTCTCCTCTCTTTTTTTGGGGGGGTGGGGGGAAGGGCCATCTGTCGGTCCGGTTGCAGTGATTTTGGGTGAAACCACGATGCCCAGGTTGGGTACCATCGGGGAGGCGCAGGCTTTTCCTGAATCCGAGTTTTACAGCAGGAAGGTGGGAGATGGGACCCTCCCCTTCAGCTGGACCTGCCATCTAACCTCTCCATCACCAGCCCTGCTCCTCGCCCCCGCTGGGCAAGAAGGTTAGCGTGCCACCCGCTGCACGGCCCACACCAACAACCGCTGTGTTCTCACAAACGGCACGAGCCAGATGGGAACCATTACGCGGCGTTTGGGATTCGGACTCAAACAAGCTTCTGAGCTTCTTTTCATGCTGAAGGCAGAAATTGAAGATATTAATTGCACTGCTCACAGCTTCAGCCTCTTCATCTGAATGAGATGCTTTGTGATTTCCATAAACCCCTGGAGTATGATGCTTGAAGCTGAAATATATTTCCTGACAGATTGACAAATAGGGCAGATTTTTTTTCTTATTATAGCTATTGGAATTGAAAACACTACCACATAGAGACGCCAAAAAAGACTCTTTTTATACATAAGGGCATTGTTTCCAGAAGTGCTTTGAAAGATTTTCTCCATTAATATTCCTCCTTTTTGTCCCACACAGGGAAGTTATTTTTTTTAACTGATTATATATTGCATAAAATCCAATGTAAGTCTTGAAACCACTGAGGATAGTTTGTGTAATGAAAAAGGCTTCATTCTACCATTGTTCAATACTGAGATAAATCAGAAGTAATTTTACTACAGTCGCGGTGCCTGATAGGTACAAGAGAGAGCAGAATTGCAGCCAGGTGTTTTTTCAAAGAAGTATTCTGGGAGACACTGACATTACTGTATTTTGGTTGTACACAAATGATTAATGGTAGAATCGTATGCCATCTGTTCATGCTAATTATATGAAATGTTTGTAATAAAACCCAAAACTCAGCGTGTTTGTTAAACTCCTGAAATTCAGACCGTTACTGTGGAAGATTTATTAAGGCCTATGATTTTTACACTGGAAATGGGGTTTCCTGCCATGAGAGAATCTGGAACAAGATGATGCGTTTTTAGTTGAACCAAAGGAGTTTTAATGTGAGCAGCACTCTTGGTTTTGTGAGATAATTTTGCTACGGGGGCTCCGAGAATGAGTGAAACAATCCGAAATTCAGAGGAGAGGAAGCAGGGGTGGGCATCCTGGTAAGTCTCTTGATGACTTACTGTCAATTAGCGATGGCTTTCCTCAAAGCAGGGTACAAACGGGTACATTGCATTCTCCTGTCCTGAGGCTGCCCGGTGCCTGTGAGCCAGAGGGATAAGGGCTTCCCAGTGCAGTCACCCTACCAGGAGAGAAGAGGTTGCCCTAAATAAGACTCCAAATTTGTCGGGAAGAAGAGTCCTCGGTGCAGGTAACGTAACACCTGAATGTTGAATAATGCTTTGTCCTGTTTCAATGAGATCTGCCTCCCTTTCCCAGCAATTCCAAGGAGACCTCAACACCCGAGGTGGTGGTGGCCTCTTCCTGGGGGGACGGCCCCGCACACGGGGTAACCTCCTCTCGGAGTCTGGGCACCTTTGCTGCAATTAGCTGGGTTCTGATGAAAAAAAAAAAAGGGTAGACGGAGGCCCTGCACAAAAGGCAGGGCTTGCATCCCACTGGGCTGCGCGTGGGTGTAAGGGAAAAGAAGTGTCACTTCATGAGATATAACAAGACCTATTCAAGTGTTTTGCTTCTACACATCCCGTTCCTTTATGGGAAAGGGGATACAAACACTACCTTTTTGTCAGCTGATGAAGAAAAGAACTTGAGAGCGGCGCCAACCCAACGCAGAGGAAAGGGCCACGCTCTAAGGATGGAGAGATCGGGTCCTATTCGCAGCTCCGTGTTACCTGCCTTTTAGTCTTTCCCACCTCCACAGCCAAGATGATAATGCTTAACTGCCAGCAGTAAACATTTTGTGATCTACAGCTGAAAAGCACTATAGAAGTCTAAATATTATTTCAGTATCTTCTCCCCACCCACTCAGTAGGTAAAATATGTGAGAGTGATGGGAAGCGGTGTGATAATTATTACACAGAGGCTGGGCTTTGAAGTCGAAAGCGTGTTCTAGCTCATTATGTAGAATACCTCACAGACACTATTCCAATGAGCTCGGTATAAAAAGCTCAGTAGAACAGACACTTAGCAGGCTAAAATGGCCACAGACAGTGCAGCACAGTATCAGTTTCCTTGAACGAGCGACGTGCATCAACATGGGGAGCTACTTTGGGTGCACATCTTCACAGCGTACCTCAGGCTCCCCTCACACCACCACGAAGGATGCTCCACGCTCCAGAGCTCCAGGTGATGGAAGGCATCTCACACCTGGGGAAGTTACAGACCAGATGTGGTGCAAAAGGCGGCTGGGTCTTCTCACTGCTGAGTTACCAGGACAGCAAATAGTTAAACAACACTTTTTTCTTTTCCTTTTCTTTTTTTTCAGGCTTTAAAACCAACTTCTAATTTTCTATTTTTTTAAGATGCTTTATAATGCAATTAGAGAGCTCCTGGAGGCACTAATTGGATCATAAAGTGCCTTCTTCATGTTCCAGCTGAGGAGAGAGGAAAAAAGGATCACTTCACATCCTCTTTGCACCTGCTAAGCTGTTTGTGAGACACCTTACAATTAAATTATAAGCACCTAGAGGAGACTTTAAATTACATACTATAGAACTAGAACCTTGGGTCAGACAGCAGAATCCACAAACTCAAAGCTTACAAAAGCCTCATATCTACCTTCTGGCATTTTTCTACCTCCTGGGGTGGAGAAAGACCTTTGTTTTTCCAGTGCCCCGAGTCCTTAATATTCTCTCTCAAAACTCTGGTCTAAGTATATCCTAGGCTAACTGCAATTTCTTGCTGAGCGTACAACGTGTCTTTTCAATACTCTGGCCCAGGAGGGAACCTGACAGCAGGCACAACATGGATGGGTCTTATAATCACTAACAGCTCCTGGGTAGTCAGCTCCGAAATGGAGCTGCCCAGCGGATGTGTGGAGGTGGAGACTGTGAGCTTTTATCCTCCGTGGAGGCTGGTATGGGGAAATGAGACAATTACGGTGCTAAATCGGGAAATTGCCTGAGAACGGTGGAGGCTGCAGCAACCCCGAAGCTGCGTGAGGGAGAGGGGAGCCAGGGACATGGGCAAGGAGAGTTTCATATGGTTGCTGTGCCGCAATCTCACGTATTCTTCCTACCACAGTGCAGGTGTCGGTCCCCTTCTATTGCTTCCCAGTCTGCACGCAGCTTGGGTACCGGTAGAAGCAAGAGAAGGGGACCAACAAGTCCAGCAAAGACATTTCTGGCTTCTCGCATTTCTGACGCCTGTATTCAGCACCATCAAATCTGGATGTTTGTTTTATAGTCTTCTTTGGAAAAGGTTACCCAGAGACCTCTGAAATCAGTGTACCACTATGGTTTTTTTTCACAGAATCACATGGGCTCTGGAGATCATCCAGTCCAACCTCCTGCCAAAGCAGGGCCACCCAGAGCAGGTCCCACAGGAACACGTCCAGGTGGGGTTTGGAATGTCTCCAGAGAAGGAGACTCCACCACCTCTCTGGGCAGCCTCTTCCAGGGCTCTGCC
>JAOQGH010000012.1:53798255-53815514 GCA_025769975.1 Gallinago jamesoni
CCAGATGGGGCCTCCCCAGGGCAGAGCAGAGGGGCAGGATGACCTCCCTCCACCTGCTGGTCACGCTCTTCCTGATGTCCCCATGATGCCATCGGCCTTCTTGGCCACAAGGGCACATTGATGGCTCATGGTCACCCTGTTTTCCACCAGGACTCCAAGGTCTTTCTCCTCAGAGCTGCTCTCCAGCAGGTCAGCCCCCAACCTGTCTTCCCTCCCACCCCACCTGCCCTGCAGTTAATTACAGTAGCAAAGCCAACAAAACTCATCACAGAACAATGGCTGCTTCCCTCCCCCCCCCCGCCTCCCCGTGGCTCTTTTGCCAACTGTTTTCTTTCTGCTTTGCAATTTTTGTTCATAAAGACTGAAACCCATCTGAACAGTTTGTCCTTTCCTGGAGTTGGAAGGAGTCTCTCTGGTGGATAAAGGCATTCCTTGTCGCTCTATAAATTGCAAGTATTGTTTAGCTGAAGTCTATTACTTTGATTTTGGATCATAGAGGGCAGGCAAGAGACTGATGATTGAAGGAGCTAGACAAGATTAGAGAAAAAAAAAATCAATAAATGTATAAACAAAAAGAGGTCTTCAGACTTTAATCAGGTGATTTATTGGACATTTTGTGCCTCCTTTTGCATTAAAGTTGTTAATGTAGTTCTACACAACGGACTTGACTACACTTTGCTTTGTCTTCTGGAGTGCCTTGTACAAGAGCCGAAGAATAAATATCTTGTATAACATATGAATTGAAATAATATTGCTGAAAAAAAAAAAAGAAGAACTCGACCACAGGAGATGAATGCAGCATCACAAAACTGAATGCACATCCACAAAATGATTTCTTGCCTGTTGGCTGGGGAGAGGTTTGAAGGCAAAATGCTACATTCCCGAGCAAAAACCGACAGCTTCAACAAAAAGGCAGCAGAGAGCGGTTTCCAGTTTAAAGAGGACCCGTGGGCTGCAGCACCCTTTGATTGCTCAAAACTGAAGGGAAACTATAATCTGCATTTCAATGGCAGGAAAGCAGATACAAGCGCTAACATCTGATGTCTTTAGACACTAGCGATCCATTTACTCTATGTCTAGGTTTCTGCTAAGCATCCTTCCATGCTATACTGATAGAAGTAATCTTCTGGGTAACATTTGGTCCATTTGGGCCAATGTGGTCCACTGTGCAATCTCCCATGCAATCATGCACATGCCGGACCACATCTCCTATTTTTGCACACGAAATCTCATCCAAAGTTACTTGAAATTCATAGGTATTCCTCCAGTGATTTCAATGCAATTTGGATACGGCTTGGAGAAAAACACAAAACCCAACCCAAACCAAAAGCCCTCAGCGGGCTGTGGTTTAAAACCCGACGCAATCTGTTTGTGGAATTACGTGAATTAAAGGCAGAAGAACAGGCTGCTCCCTGAGAAGGCACTGATTTTTATCAATCTGGGCAAGGGCAGGGTTGTGAGCAGTCCTGTGCTGCTGCTGAGTCTTTGCCTGAGAAAATCCTCAACAAGCAGAACGTGGGCTGAGAATGCAAGGCAATCCAGCAATCCTGTCCTGACTTGCAGGATTTTGGAACCCTATTGGTTCATCGGACACATTCCCTACAAGCATGATTAATGGGATAGACAATAATTACCGCAGCACACTCTGAGGTGGTACTGCCCATTGGAATTGGGCGCCTCTAAAGAGAAGGTTGAGCCAGAGAGGCAACTCCTACTCTCCTGAGGAGTAAACCACAGCTTCTGATCACCACACGTATTCTACCTGAGAGAGCAGCAGCAATGAAAATTTATCTGGATCATCTAATTCTTTCAGAAATGTGCCTCTCTTCAATCAAAAAATTACTGCTGAAATAAACACGTTCTTGCTAGATTCTGAGTCTTCTACTATTCCTTCTGAAGCCCTGTTAAGGACTGAACGCAGCCAGTATTTCACTAACAGGTAGACATGCCTAATCATGTTAATGAAAACACTCTTTTGACCATTTTCTGTGGCATGCTGTGTTGCAAAGCCAGTTTCTAGGGGATAAGGGAATGCTCAGTCAAGCTCACAATAAATGGGGCTTCTTCCTACATTTGTTGTGCAACAGTCATAAATGAAGGATGGTTGTGAAGGTCCTCAGCCCCTTCCATTTTCAGAGTGCAATGTCCATTCTGTCTCAGGTTTGATGTGAAGATCACAGGTCAGGCTACATCCTTGCGCTGTGACTGCATGCTCTTCCTTATAGACCTTTCTGCATGTGCTGTTGTGGAAAAAGAGTGGTCTGGAAAATTCATAATTAGTTTGTACCTAAAGATATGCCACCTTGTTTCTTATCTTGAAGACATTGCATTTTGACAGGATTTCTCCTACAGCTAGCTGGATCTAAAACATTTTGAATAACGTGAGAAATCTTCCTCATACATCTGATCCATATTTTTGCATATGATATTTTGTCTATTTGCCAGGGCTGGGTGGGTTCCTTCTGTTATCCCTCATACAATGTTCTTATTGATTCACCTTGTCTTCTTCCTCTTTTTTGGGGCCCAGAGCAGGGGTTCCTTCAGCATTTAGCAGTATTCCATCAGGGTGATGGTTAGATATGACTGATAATAGTTGTCTTTTGAAAGTCCCAGAGGCTGAGCATACAGCTGGAAGAAGACAATGTAAGCAGTCCAGTTCTCTGGGATCTTCACATTCCCTGCATTGTCTACCATCTGCTACAAAATTTTTCAGAGCATAAAATACTGGGCTTTAACCTTCCTTCCTGCAAGTTCAAAACAAAGCCTACAAATCTTTTACCCAAAAAGGTTAAACATACTCTGCCAGTCACAGGTAATTATTTTGTAGTTCACTGAAAGGTAAGAAAACGGTCGTGTAAATTGTACACATATAAATATGGTTCTGCAGAGCTACAACGCGATTCAAGGGTTCAAGACAATTGCAGTGCCAGATCACTCAAAATCTATGTGACTTTAATGTCTTTCCCTCCTTGCTACAATTTTATGCTGCTAATAGGGACACTTAAAAGGAGCAAAAAAGGAAGAAGGCTGATTTTCTGCAGATTGACTTCACAGGTTACCTTTCACTGAAGTCTGAAAGAGGTTTGCGCTTCAAGAAAAACACATGATATTCTTGAAAAAGCAACGCAGGCTTACATGGACTACCGTTTGAAGGAAAAGCTATGTTAATGAGGCTTTTGTTTTCTGCAAAAAGCAAACTTTGGCAATTAAAAATTAATTAATGAATTAATAGGTTGTATGAAACCTTCAGAAAACCAAACAAAATAATGGCCTTTAAGTTCAGTTTAATTCATTCCATTTTCTGTTTCAATTAGAATCCATTAGGAAAGTAATTGCCAGGATTCATCGGCAGAATTTATTGTAAAGGTTCCCAGATTGCTTGGCTTATGCCATCACACTGCTGACCACAGCAGTGCTGGGACCAGCACCAGATCTGCACAACAGAGTGAAGAGGCAAACACGAGGCACACACAGCTGTTGCACAGCACAGGAGACTCATCGAGTCATAGAATCATCCAGGTTGGAAGGGACCTTCAAGATCATCTAGTCCAACCGTCAACCTCACTCTGATAAAACCCATCACTAACCCATGTCTCTCAGCACTATGGCAACCCGGCTTTGAAATCCCTCCAGGGATGGGGCCTCAACCCCTTCCCTGGGCAGCATGCTGATGCTTTACACCCAATTCTTACTCACCAGGAAAAATGTGGAATTGGAACCCCCTCCTAATGGAATAGAGAGTATTGACTGGCTGCTTCAACAATCCAAGTGAAAACAACAACCGTTCTCCATGCAGATACAGGGCATCCCGAAACATTCTGGCATATCTGACCTTTATTTTTTATTCCTTTCAGAAAAAAAAAAATGTATTACTGAGCAAAACGCAGCCTCAGTGCCTATCTACTGCACTCTGAGAGGAACTCTAGAGGAAATCCAAAAAAGTTTGATTAATAGCATGCTGTAATTTTTATGTGTGCACGCCTCTCTTCTTTGAGATTCCAGCTAATATGAAAGCACCATGTGCAAAAACAGCTGAAAAGACGAATATTTTAGGCCAGGTAGTGTTTCAATAAAGGATTATTATTCTAAGATCTCCCTTCCGGCTTTTCAGAGGCAAGAGTCAACTTTTCTGAATCTATTTGAGCATACAACTCAATGTCAAGGAACTCAGCACCTGGCAGAACCGGTTCCCAGCCTTTGAGACTTTTTGAGGTCTGTCACAAACATGAGCCATCTTAAATCCTGACACCTGAAGATCAGACCTGGGAAGCCTGCTGACAGCAGCTAAGATTATTTTATTGATCATTGGCAAATGCAAGCAGCAATAGATCACCTTTCTCGCAAGTCTTTTCTATTCACTCCTATGCATTCCTGCATAACATTTATATTAAATACTATCTTGAGATGGTATCTTTCTTGACTGAGATTTCTTTCTTCAAGGTCTTCTATTTTTGAGTAAACATTGACTTCTCACTTTATTTTCAAACTTGACATCAGACATTTGACTCATGTGCCATTATATAGCAGGTTAATCCATCTCCTTGACTGGACGCATGGAGGTTTAATAGATAAAAAGGTGAAGAATAAACAATGAGTGAGATGAAAAAGGAGAAAGGATTTTGGAAGATATTTTTACCTTAAGTAAGACAAGAATGTAAAAGGCATAGCTATAATGCAGACCCTTTCTATTATTATTTTTTTTAAAGAAAGGCTGATGAATAAAATAAATCTTTTAAGAACATAGAAGAAGCAAACATTGAGGATGAGAATAATTTTCAGAGCCATATGGTGACAGATTAAAGCTAAAATTAATAGTTAACAAGCTATTCATTCTTGTAGTCCTCCTCCCTCAAAAAAACCCCTCAATTTTTTACAGGACTGGGCAAAAAGTCCATTAATAGACCATTTTGCAGGCTTGGGCAACTGATCTTCCACCTCTGATTGTCCTGGATTGTTGTCACAGAGAGCCATAGTCATCAGTGAGAAGCAAATAACAACAACAACAAAAAAGGTGCCTTTTCTGTAAAGCACCTTAGCAATCTAAGATAGTTGCCTGTGACAAAGAGACAGAGAATCTGTTAAAACAGATCAGACTTTCTGCTCTGTTACTAGTTGAAGCTTTGCCTTTACATTTCCCATATCTATTCATGGAGCTAAGAGTGCAATAAAGGCATTTAATACATCAGGGACAAAGAAAGAAAGAGAGAAAAAAAAAACCACACCAAAAATCCCATCTGCAAAAAGATGGGTAGCCAGCAGAGATCTATGAATAATTTAAAAGGCACCTGTCTCCCCTTATATTGGCAACTTTGAACTGCTCTTGCCTTGCAGATATATTTCAACTGCCTGAGCAAAAAGGAGCATCTCAAAATTCTCCGAAAACTTAAAAGTTCTTAACTTTCCTCCAAGACGCTTCAAGGAAAACCTTACTGTTCTACAAAAGCAATCCAACTTACGCTGCATCTATTTACGGATGGCAGTCATCATGGGAGGAGCACATCACTTGGGGGGGATGCCTTCAATTAGTCAGAGAATCCTTAACACCAAATTACAGGTTTTCAATTAAGGATTAGGTCCCACATCAGCCACATGTAACTGGAATTCAGGCAGAAATCCTGGAATGAAACCTACACCCTGTGTTATGCAGGAGCCTGAGTGAGATGGTCGTAATGATCTCTACTGGATAAAAACCAAAAATAATTTCAGAAACTATATTCAAAAGCAAACATTGTGATCTGAGCCTAAAGCATTTATTAGGTGCTGGCGATTATACCTGTTCAGTTGGACTGAAAAAACACCCCAAGCCCAAATCACAAAAATAACTCTATTACGCATGGATATTAATGCGACAGTTGTGAGAAAGTATTGCTAATAGTATTCGGTGGGAAACTCTGCCTTTCCACAGAATCACTCACTGTAAAGTGTTGATTCTCACCTGCACGTTTGTTCAAGGAAATTATTTGTGCTTAGAACCTGTCATTTATCCAGATGAACCCTAAGAAAGAAGGTTATAGCAGATGTGTGAATAGTTGGGCCATGGGAATTTTTCAGAATGATGTTATAAACAAACAGGCTAAACACCTGTCCCCAGGTGAAATAATCAATTAAGTACTGACAAATAACTATAGGAATGAGCAAAGACATCTCAAAAATGGATACATATGGCTATATATAAATCTACAAACACGTGAGTATTGTCAACATTGAAGGATTTTGTAACACAGAAGGAGCTTCAGCAGAATTACAAGACCCCACTGTAAAAATAAATTATTTTGGCTTTTCAGTTTGCAATAAAAAGCTCAAATTTTCTAAAAATATTTCATTCTGACCAAGAATGACATTGATATACTACTGTTGAAATTCGTTATGACCAATGACTTCCACCTGAGATGTTTCTGCATCTTAGAAGCAGATATATAAGCAAAAATAAAGGGACTAAGAGATAAGAAGGGTAGTCCATTGCCTACAAAAGCTGAAGCACTGCCATCATCAAGATGAGGTTTTCTAGAACTACCTTACTATTGTGTTGGTCCACTCTGTTCAAAATCGAGCTGTCAGCACCTAGTAAATAAAAGACATTACAAAAGACAGCTAAAATTTGTGTCATTGACATCTTTTAGAAAAGAAAGTTGGCCTAAATTATTGAAGCCTCAAAACCCTATTTGCTCAATGAAGAGTTTTGCAAGGCTGAAAAAAACAATCATTATCAGCTTTTACAAGCAGAGAATAAGATTATTATTTATGCAAGCTGATCCTGAGATACAGTTCTTATCTTGAATTCCCACTCAGCTTTTCCAAGTTCCATTTTTCATCCCAAATTTCAGTTATAAGTAGTAGTTCTAAAATATGAATTACCAAAGTGAGATTTCCTTGTGGTATCAAAATGCTACTTCAGTCCCACCTCAGTGAAATCGGGGATCATGGAAAGGCCATCTGCTGGAGGTCTGCTGCAGGTTTGGAAGAAACCCCCTGGTCGCCTGCCCCGTGCCAACAGCAGAGCCCACTAGCCTGGGGAACCGTCGCAAGGTGTGCAGGGAGGGGGGAAAGGATTAGTGGTAGGTTTACACTGAACATTAGGAAAGAATTTTTCACAGAAAGAGTGGTCAGACCCTGGAACAGGCTGCCAAGGAAGGGGGTTGAGTCCCCATCCCTGGACGTGTTGAAGAGTAGTTTAGGTCTGGGGTTGGGCGATATGCTGTAGGGGAGAACTTTGTAGAGTAGGGTTGATGGTTGGACTTGATGATCCCAAGGGTCTTTTCCAACCGTAATGATTCTATGATACTTGTGAGCCCATTTGTCTATAGTGACACAAACCAGAGCCACAGCGTGCAGCTTCCTGCCCAAATCCTGCACCCCCAACTCACAGTCTCCTTTCCAGGCCCCTCTTCTGGAGATACACAACGCAACAGAGCAAACACCAAAAAAATATAAATTAAAAATAGAGCAGCTATTCTTCATCTGAGGATATTCCTAGGGGAGCACCAGCAGCTGATCTCAGCACCGAGGCGGCTGAAGGTACTGAAGAGAAACACAGCAGCAGCACAGCATTTAAAGGACTCAGGCTGCAAAATTAAAAATGAGGGGGGGGAAAGGGAGGGGGGTGTGAGAAGAGATGCTACAAGAACAAATTTCACTTGGCAATTTTATGAGAGAAATTTTGCTCATCACAGAACGTCTATGCTTCTCCTCAGTACCATAACCTGTTAAGGTTATTTACGAAGAAACTCATTAAATTGGCCATTTTATAATTCAGCTACGCATTTTACCCTCCTTTTTTTTTTTTCCTTTTTTTCTGTGTGTGAATGAATAAATGTGATCCCAAACTTTTCAGCTGATTTTCCGTGATTAGAAAACAGGGGAATTCAGAACAGTGACTATATTTCTGTCACTGAACAGATTAAACCAGTCACACAGAAAAAACAAATCCTAATTTGTTTTAAAAAAACCCAAACAAACAAACATCAGAATTGAACATCCTTTTCTTTACACGGAAAAAATGGGAATAGAGAAAAAATAATTTATGCTTCAAAAAGATGATATTTTATGCTTATAAACACAGAATTAGAAAAATGCTACAGAAAACATAATCAGAAAAATATTAAATAAATTTCACAGAGAATTAAACCCTGCTAGTCTGTGCACAATCTATTAAAATATTTAGCATTTTACAGCCTTCATTTCTTCTATCACGTCTGGAATTGAGAACTGTCGGTATTGCATCTTTAGAAAGGCAATTTTCCTGAAATTTTCTGTGAAGTCTCAAGCTTAATCAATAAGCTCAGTTTCATGTGCTATTAATTATTTTTAAAAGGCTGATGTTGTAAGCAAACTAACTATTTAGTTGACTCACTGTAAATATTTCACTTTAGGAGATGAAGCTCATTTTATATATTAATCAAAATGTAATTTTCCTTAGTAATACACAAATATAATGGGTTTCACCTGTGTGCCTTATGTCAGCAGGTACACAATTTATGAACTTCATAGAAGCAATACGGAGACAAAGTCGTTTTTTTTAAATATATACCTAGTATTTTCTTAAATTACAAGATGAAAGCAATTAGTAAAGCTTGCTGCTTGCTAAAATGTAACTTATTTATGCCGAATATATCTGTTCCTTGGATGATTAGGTTCGGTATTCACATAATGAAAGATAAGCTATTCAAAAGAGGTATTACTCTCTCAAAGAAAAGCAAATCTCTTACACAAAAACAAACAACTCAAAATGAAAATGCATTGGGAGAACTATTTTCTCTCCAGACAATATAACAATTATTTCACAAATAGTCATATATCACCTTTGGATTAAACACATACAGAACAAGGCAGCTCAGGCAAGAGGCCCTTTTTTTTTTTTTTTGCAAATCAAATGCCCCATATATGATAACAGAATAGAAAAGGTATATTTTTCCTTTTCCTTCTAGACCAGTTTCCAGTTCCTCTGATGTCCTCTGATGTGGACACCTATACTGGTGGATCTTCCTTCCAATTTCCTCCTGCTCACTCCAGGAAAACTCAACGCCTGCGAAAAATCCAGATCAAACCAGAGCTTCGCCTTCCAATTCCACATACTTGCCCTTGAATCACAGTTACAAATATGTCTACGCCAATTAAAGCATTTAATTTCCATCCACAAAGAAGAGATTCATTTTCAAAATGGATTCTGTTGTTTCTGAGAAAGTCTTCAATTTCCTGAGCAAAATGAACGATACTTTATACAAATATATAATTTAAATATATGAAATGTAATAGTTATGGTAATGCTAATATCATAAATATTAGCAGAAATTCTTAGTATGTTATATGGCTATGGAAATACTCCCAATTTATACAGAAAACCAGGACTACTTTTAGTTTGGGTACCACACTGGAAGCTAGTGGAGGGTGCCAGCATGGACCTGTTGACCACGTAGCTGGGAATTTGTGAGAAGGGACAGAACCGAACCCACTTGCCATCTTTGCAGTATCTTCCTGCCAGAAAGGTCTTTTTCTTGTCATCTTCTCTCTAACTCCGTGTCACTTCATAGGCAAAGCTGCTTCCAACAGGCTTTTCTAACACATGCAGGCAAAATCATTTCCCAGCACTGGAGTGTTACCATATAGAAGTCAATCGAACCCTTTGTTGTTTCAATGCCCTGTGCAAATACAGTGCATCGTTTCTACGTGTCACGGTAAGATAATTAGATATAACCACTTGGTGTCCTCACTCCTCTTGCCTCCTAATGGCTTTTGAAAGTGAGACCTGATGGCCAACAGGGACTTGGCAGCAGCCATCAGTTCTCTCCTCTTATTGGAAAGCTGGCCGAGAAATGTTTAACAGCGTTGACACAATTTTATGTATTTACTGAACAGAAATCAAATAACAACATTAAAAACCACCAAAACCTAAAGGTGATTTTTATAGGGACTCGTAGCATCATGGCAAGTATAACTTGGGAAGTGAGTATTTCATGCAAACTGAGAGACCAACAGAACACAAACTGACTCTGTCACTTTCAAACAAGTGAATTCTAATCTCATTTTAGATTTAGACGGAATTTTAGATTCCATCTACAGGTTTTGAAGCACATGCTTACCTCTAAGCCCTTGGACAGTCCTATTAAATTAAGAGGTTTACAGTTAATGAAATGAACACATCTGCACACCTGGCAAAGGTAGCATGGCTTTCAAGCCTTTGCAAATGTTCTCAAGTCTTTGCCTTTCTACTCCATTTCTTAATTGGCTGATAACATTTTCATTCAGAATAACTGCTTGTTACGCCATGGTCTTAGATGGAACTAAATACTTGCTTCACTTGATAGAAGAGCAGCTGAAATGAAATAGCCCTACATTTTGGTTCTCCTTCAGCATTCCATAATACAGTTCAGGAAGCATATGTCCTTGCCAAGATTTAAAAGAAATGGTTGCCAACAACACCAGGAAAACTGAAATATCAATGAAGGACAGAAGAGAGGTAAAATAATCCTGGGTCTTTTTATCCTCTCTCTTATATTTGAACTCAAGAAGACACGCAAGTGAGGAGTTTGTTACTCCAATTCTAGATGATTAAATGAACCAGAAAGTGGTGGCATTGCTTGTGAGGACAGGGATGGGATGAGATAAAGAAACCCATTGCTTCATGTATTTTGGAGTGCAGAAGCTGTGTCTGAATACTATTTTAACCCTTGCTGGAAAGTTTTCTATGCCTGAAAGGCTTGACCTTGGAAGGTTCCGAGAATCATCTTTGGGATGGTCTACTCACACACCTAAGCATTTCTGGATTGGTTTAGATTGCTCACATTTTGCAGAATCAAGTGTCCGTTAGGTCTGGCTGGTTTTAAAGCATAAGCCTGATCTGAGACGCATTTCATGTACCCGGCTCCAATTGATTTTGATAGTTGTTACCTACATGGAACGCAACACTCAGGATCATGCCTTAAGTCTTGCTCCTTGGAGCACAGCAGAGAATTACACATTGAAAAGTCTGTTGAAACACAGTTGTGTAAACATGACATTCCCTACAGCATATTGAAAGTCATCTTTCAGGAGAAATAGTCTGTGTTTAAATTGTGAATGCTTTGCATAACAAAAACCTACCCAGTACAACACTAGAATATTTCAGGACTTGAAAGGCTGGTATTAAACTTTTGAAACTCAAAGCCTTGGAAATGTCACTATTTATCTCTGCAAGAACGGATTCTGGAGCTTGCGTGCCATTGTCTTCTTCTAGTTTTGTCATTAGAGTAATGAAAGGGTGTTGTGTGATAAGTCTCCATGGAAGAAAAGAGCACAAAAAGGGAACAGCCCACAACAATCAATGCAAATGTAGAAAAGTTAATGAAACGTGCCATTTTCTGCTGTGTTTTTTAGCTCTACTATTAAGGCTTTGCTGCACCAAAAAGTTATAGTAAGAGAGAAAACCAACACAAACAGTGCTGAGCATTTTTAAATCCACAGGAACTGCACACAGCCTAATCCCCTGTACTTCTCAGAAGTTCTTGTTTACTCAATATCTCTAAATAGTGATTTCTCTCCCTCATTCCCGGAGTGAGGGAGTGTGCCGGTGGTTAAAATGAACAACACTAACAAAAATATCCTTCTGCTTTTCCAGAACTCTAGGCGTTTCTACTGACACAGAAGAGCACGTTCGCTTTTCAGGAAATATGACAACTGACGTAAGGAAAGTCTGAAATGTTCACACAATGCTAGGAAAGCACGCTGGAGGTTAATGAATGTTGATAGAAGCGGGCATAATGGTTAGGACAGCTTTCAATTTTTTTCCATAAAACTTAGATTAATAACATTTTGCAATCTGCTCATTTCTAACTGCTGAGATTCTTTCTCCGGTCTTGCAGTCCTCTTGCAGGCTCCGGATATTTGGCCATATGGGGGGAAGTGCTCAGCACGTTTAATAACAATATTTTAGTCAGATTGCAGTTCTCTTCCTCCTGTTATATACAGGCATTTTTTGCAAAGAGTTTCCTGGTGAAAGGCCCAGACGGGTTGACGTAGTCCTTAGGAATATGGTTTAGTGATTTTTGTCAGGGTTAGGTTGATGGTTGGACTAGATGATCTTTAAGGTCCCTTCCAACCTAGACAATTCTATGATTCTATGATTTTTTTTTTTCTTGTCTCTGACAAGGTTTGACTTCTGCATAAGGAAAAAATGAGCAAAGCAGCAGAGACCTCAACCAAACCACCCTCACCCAGAAAAAACACCAGGAAACACATGATGCTGGGAGGGAGGGATCAAAATCTGCACGTTCCAATTCCTTGTAAGAGCAGCAGCCTTTCCACAGGCAGGCTCCAAAGTTAGCACATGTTTTGAGAGATGAGGCTGAGCAGAGAGGATAAGGGATGAGGGAGCAGCTGCTTGCTTTGGACTGTTCTACTGGCAGTATTGCTGGATTTTGCTGTAAGTGGTAATGGCTGCTATTCAGCAGCTTATAGTCCTTCTCTCACTCACCCTCCATAGGAGCATAATGCGGCTACAGATGAGACACAACAGAAAGGGTTCTTCAGCCTTGGACTGGGCTGCCCAGGGAAGGGGTTGAGGCACCATCCCTGGGGGGATTTAAAAGAAGGGTTGCCATAGTGCTGAGAGACATGGGTTAGTGATGGTTTGACTAGATGATATGAAAGGTCCCTTCCAACCTAGACAATTCTACGATTCTATGACTGAAGAGTACGCTAACCTGTCAAGATGGAGGAGGGGGAAAAAAAAAAAAGCCATGTAGTAGTATCCCAAATTCAAAAAAGCTGGCCTTAAATTACAGATCTTTTTTCTATTACAGGTTCCTGGTCTATGCTTTTTGCCCTCTAGATGTAGCACAGGATCCTCTTAGAAGGAGGCCCGTTCTTCCTTTGGAGCCTTGATAAGGGGCAGAGCAGAGGGTAAATATCATGTATTTGTTTTCTTACAGTATTATGCACATGTACCAAATACCCAGAAGTCCTCTCACACGTGTCCTTTGCTAAAGCAAACTTAAGTACAAGCTTACGGATGAGAGGCCTCCCTGAAGCGAGTCCAATAGTGTGCTGAAAATGAATCGAGGATGAATAGAAGTTCCACCTAAACATGAGGAGGACCTTCTTTCCTGTGAGGGTGGCAGAGCCCTGGAAGAGGCTGCCCAGAGAGGTGGTGGAGTCTCCTTCTCTGGAGACATTCCCACAAACCCTGTGGGACCTGCTCTGGGTGGCCCTGCTTTGGCAGGGGGTTAGAGTAGATGATCTCCAGAGCTCCCTTCCAACCCCATGTGATTCTGTGATGGGAGCTCCTGGGTGAAATAGCTCCCCCTCTCAATTTGGGTTCTCTGAAAGTTGGACATTTTTGCCCCAGGGCATCCTGTGAGAGTGCAAAATACACTTCCAAGGGAAACAGTAGCTCCTAGAGTCCTGGAAACAGACAATTATGAATGACTTGATGAAAAGTGGTAATGGAATTTAGAACCATGTGATTTTTCTTACAGTGTTCGCTGCAAACTACATAATGCAGTACACAGAAAAATTTAGAAGACTATAAATCATGCAGGGCTTTAAGGAGTTCTCTGTGTTCCCGATTTCTTTCTGAGTATTTCACTAAAGTTACCTTAACTCTTCTGAGAGATGTGACAAATTTCTCCCGTTAAAGCTGTGCATTTTCAGATGAGATCACGGACCATGCAGTACAGACTGGTGTCTGAAAGTTATTATTAATTCATTTCCTATTTCTCGTTAATTTCTAAAGTATTTTTGAGGCTCATTTTTTCCACATGGGGTCTTTTCAGAAATATAGTGACAAATGCACTGATTTTGCAGCTCTGCTTCTCTTGAAAAAGCTAATATCTATCCACTGAGAGATTCATCCATGAAACAGCCCTAATAATGTCATTTAAAACATGGACAGTGTTGTGCTTGTTTTGCTTCTGTATCTTGGAACCTATTGCTATTCAATTTACTACTCTAAATGAACTCATATCATATCCCATTATTGAAGAAAATGACCACCTGCCTCCCCCATATGTTGATTTCAGTTTTAAATACTGCCATTTGAAAGTCTTGAAACTCATTAAAGTGACAGGGTTTTCAGCACACAGACTCTGGCACTTAGAACAAAAGATATGGGGAAACATAATCTGAATTTTTAAAATTATTTCAAAGCAAGTTCTGTTTCATTTTCCACTCTTTCAACTCCCTTGTAGCTTTCCAAATTAAAAAAAATAAAAAATGTTGCTAGTTATCTTTACAGGGTTTGTCATTTTGCCTGGTAGTCAATTTTATTATTATTATTGCTTTCCAAAGTTTTAATGTTGATACAGTCTTCAAGTCTTTTGAAACAGTAGAACTCAATTCTGGCTGTAAACTATCGACTTTCTGGCAAGCTACCTCCCCAAACAGAACAGGCATTGGAAATGTGACCTAACCTTGTCCAGGCTTTGGGTTGTCCATGTCTGACGACCTACAGATATTTTAAAAGCTACCAATTCAAAGACAAGGAGGGGTCCAGTCAGAAGGTTCGATGGAGTCATATTCTTGAAATCCTTATCTACTATCAATATGGAGTAGGATTGCACAAAATAAGACAATTCCAATTTTTGATGATACTGCAAACGCTATGGGTTTAGCAAATGTCCCAAAGGTCTTCATTATCTCTACATACTATTCTGTAATGCTTGATTGCGGGGTAGGTAAGCTCTTGGCTCTAGGTGGGTAGCTGAAACGGCTCACAAGCTGGAGTATATCATTTAAATCCAAGTCCCATCTTTTCGAACTGCCAGAGACATGTTGCAGAACTACAAGATGTTCAGGACTCAAAATACGGTATACGCTATTTCATCCGATCCTGTACAGGCAAGTGTGCTCGCAGAGTTACATTGCTGCCTTCCAGATAACGATGTAGGACCCACTAATTCATCCTGTGCTTTAAGATCTTGCCCAACTTCTCCATTTTCATGAAGGACAGTGCTTCACCAGATAACGCTCACTGAGACAAATATTAAAACACTCTTAGGACTAAAGTAGGCGCAGCTGGGTTTTCTGTAGTGGAGTCTTAAGTCTTAGGGGATGAGATGTGAAATTCTGCTTCTAACACACTGCATGCCCTCTCTTCGGGTGTAACTCGCTGACTTTTCATGAGTCTCTGGCTGCCAAGACCTTTAGGCTTTTTGGAAAACCCTATTCTTCCCGTCTCTCACATTCCTCTCTGACAAAGATAATGTTTTTACTTTTCAGGAATGTTCCGAGGATAAGGGTGCTTCCAGATATGGAGAAAGAGAGAAATACTGCCTTGTTTCACGGTTTCCCAACCACTTAGGAGGAAGGAATTTTTCACCTAAGCCTGATAGCAAATCTATTTCTCTGGAACCAAAGTTTCAAATTCCTAGCGACTCCCCAGGTCCCAAAATGAATGTGTGCTCATTCCGTCCTCCACAACACAGGCAGACAGCTCAAACCACCCAAACCCCCCCGCCAGGGGTGCTGTATCCTGTGAGGAACACCAGAAACTCGGGCATCTCTGCTTCAGGAAGGGTTTGATGACACAGAGCCCTCACAGAGACCAAGATTCATGTCTGTCACATTTCTTTCAGTTGTGGGTTTACTCCTGTAGGCAGATGCCACCAGTGATGAATTCTTGGGAGAAACACAGAACAAGGGCCACAGTCGGGACACTTCCCTACTGACAGAAATCAGGCCACCCCTAGCAGACTTACCGTGCCTATTTTATATTTGGGCTGCTAAAGGTCTAGAAAAACAGGTTTTTTGGCTGCTGCTGCGGGGGACCTAAGCAGAGGGTGGTCCCTCCCTGCAAAACCAGCAGCTTTCAGACACATTTCTTCCTTCCCACTGGTAGAAATGGGAGACTGAGGTCTGGCTCTCCAGGTCTTCCCCTGCAGTTCCCCATACCTGCTCCATCCTTTCTCCTTCCTTCAGCCCTGTCTGTGGCAGAAGCATCCTGCCCTCGGCCCCTTCTTGCCTGCATCGCAGAAATGCCTTGAATTACCTTTCCCAAAGATGATGGCAACTTCCCAGCGTTCCGCCTCCGGAGAGACGGGCACGACAGGGAATCCATTTAACAACTAGGGAGCCTGTAGGTGACAACAGGGGAACTACGAGGTTGCAAGGATGTTGTCTAAAGAGAAGAGCAAAGCAGCTGGCACAGAGGCTGACGCTGACACAGATGCAAATGGCATCTCAATATATAAGCAACATCTTGAGTGCTCTCTGTCAAACACCTGGTGGACAAGGACAGAGCAACAGACATCATCTACCAGGACTTATGCAAAGCATTTTACACTCTCCCACATGACAGCCTGGTCTCAAAATTTGAAAGTCATGGATTCAATGGATGGACCACTCAGTGGATAAGGAGCTGGCTGGCTGGCCGCACTCAAAGGGTTGTGGTCAGTGGCTCAATGTCCAATTGTCAGCCAGTGATGAGTGGTGTTCCTCAGGGTCTGTACTGGGACCAGCGCTGTTCAACATGTTGGAGACAGGGACAGTGGGACAGAGTGCACCCTTAGCAAGTTTGCTGACGACACCAAGGTGTGTGGCACAGTCGACACTCTGGAGGGAAGGGATGCCATCCAGAGGGACCTGGACAGGCTGGAGAGGTGGGCTCGTGCAAATTGCACTAAGTTCAACCAAGCCAAGTGCAGGGTCCTGCGCCTGGGATGTGGCAATCCCAGGCACAAACGCAGGTTAGGCAGAGAATGGCTGGAGAGCAGCCCTGAGGAGAAGGACTTGGGGGTGCTGGTGGATGAGAAGCTCAACATCAGCCGGCAGTGTGCACTGGCAGCCCAGAAAACCAACCCCATCCTGGGCTGCACCAAAAGAAGTGTGGCCAACAGGTCGCTGGAGGTGATTCTACCCCTCTACTCTGCTCTGTGCTCATGAGACACCATATGGAGCACTGGACCTGCAGCTCTGGAGTCCTCAACACAGGAAGGACATGGACCTGTTGGAACAGGTCCAGTGGAAGGCCACAAAGATGATCAGAGGGATGGAGCATCTCTCCTATGAGGACAAGCTGAGAGAGCTCGAGTTGTTCAGCCTGGAGAAGAGAAGGCTCCAGGGAGAACTTATAATGGCCTCCCAGTACCTGAGGGGGCTACAGGAGAGCTGGGGAGGGATTCTTTGTCAGAGAGTGGAGCGATAGGACAAGGGGTAATGGGTTTAAATTGGACGAGGGGAGATTTAAATTAGGTACCAGAAAGAACTTCTTTGCTGTGAGGGTGGTGAGACACTGGCCCAAGTTGCCCAGAGAAGCTGTGGCTGCCCCATCCCTGGAGGGGTTCAAGGCCA
>JAOQGH010000012.1:53815614-53828875 GCA_025769975.1 Gallinago jamesoni
GTGTCCCTGCCCAGGGCAGGGGGGTTGGAACTGGATGATCTTTAAGGTCCCTTCCAACCCAAATGATTCTATGATTCCATGATTCTAAATCTCCTGCAACATCTGAGCGCAGTTTGAATTAACAGAAAGTGCCATCTAAGAACGGTGTCATTTCATAAGAATAACTGAGAATTTGAAGAAATGACACTGCTCAACTTGGAAAGCCGACCAGTTCCTGGAATTACCAAACCAAAATAAGATGAAATAATTTCTAATAAAGCCATTAAAACAGTTAGAGGGAAGGAAGGTCAAAGGAGGGTGCTTAGAGAATCCACTGTGGTGCTTTCAGCAAACTTGCTGAATACGCTCACCCCCAGAGCAAGAGCACAGCTCAGACAATTTGCTAGTGTAAATGTGAAAATATAGGAAAATTTCATCAAAATGCATAAAAATTGAATGCAAAAATATAAAGAAGAGTCACAGCTGAAGTGACGCAGAGGAGACCGCACTGAAGACAGACATAGTGCTGTCAGTAGAGATCTGTGAACTCATGTCCAACAGAAACAAACATGTACCCTATTGAAAGGGTATCAGACACGTGATATTTTACACATGCATAACTCAAGTGGAGTTTGAGAGAGGAATTACAAAACCATTTTTGGTCAAAACCGCCTTTTTTAAGAAAAGTACCAGTTCTTCCATCTTTCACACTTGAAAAAAAGCTAAGCAGCTAGCAAAATGTGTAACTATGACACATTTAAGGATAATTTTTTATAAATGCAAGCATTTTTCTAAGGATTTATACTGTTTGCATTTGAAATACAAACCATTTGAAAACCAGGTATTTCAGAATTACCAAACAAAAAATCCACCTGTATCTTAAAAAACAGGTTTGCGAAAAACCGGAGATCACAGCTCTCGTCCTTACTCCGTTCAAAAAAAGATTTCTCAGCATTTCAAAAATTTTTGGAGGTAAGAAAGCAGTAAACTGCTGAGTCTCCGTATGACAGTGACACGGGGCAAAACGGGCCCCTAGTACTGAGTCTGTGACCAGATGCAAACACAAAAATGCAAAAGGAAAATAAGACAGCTGGACATCAATGAAGACCATGTCTACAGTACGGAGTTGGGTCTCTCTTGTTGGCCCAGGGTGTGAAAAAACTCACCCCTCCTCAGGTGATTCAAGCAGAACCTTGGTGTGGCTGAAGTAATGCTAACAGAAGGTGTTTTTTTGCTGTTATTCAGGGACCTGGAGTTATTAAGCAAGCCAAAGAGCTTGTGTCAGCATGCTCTGTGTCTACACTAAGGGGGTTTGCTGACCGCGCAGCAGAAGCTCTCTAGCGTAGACAAGGTTAAAGACCTCCTCTGAGTGTGCAAGAGAGTGAAATGGGATTGTAATCTCACAAAGCCAAATTGCCATTTTATAATGGTACGGTCATAGTACCAACGGGATCAAAATAAATAGCTGTTAGAAGAGCGAAGATCCGAAGACAGCAACAAAGTCAGAGATTTCAGTTCATATAAGCTGTGCTTAAAAGCAGGAAGAGATCCTTCTGGGATCTACCAAAATGTTTTGTTAAGACCATGATGAATTTCAGAGTATGAAACCTTGAAACGTATAAAATGATCTAACCACTAAAAAAAGAAGAAAAAAAACCCAAAACCAAGAGCAATGTACACTGGAGCTGGAGAGAACAAAACCAAGACAGACTTCACATCATTGTAAAAGCTACAGAGAGCATTAGTTGGAAAAGCTGCACGATAACCCTTGAAGCAGTTTATCTGCATAAACCCAAACAGATGAAATAATTCTCACTGCCAGGCTTCGGCAATGGAAAAAGTATTCTCCAACTTGACTAAAGCAGAACCGGTGCAGTTAGGCTGCTGAAGGCACACCACACAGGTTGCTCCAGCAGGCAGCCACTGCACTTGTTTTGGATGCCAAAAGGTAGATTCAGTAGCCCAAGAGGACTTGTCACCTCACTGCTTTACAGACCTTGATATGGGATGGTAGAAGCTCTGGTATAATTTTTCTGTAAGCGATAGACAAATATGTAAAATTACATACAAGTAACTCCTAGATGCAGCTGCAATAAAAGTTGAGTACTTGAAAAAATTCACCCAGTGATCGATAGCTCCACCTAACACCCAAGCAACAAACCAACACTCTGGCATCGAGGACATTCTGGGCAATGAAACAGATGAACAAACATTGCAAAAAAAAAAAATGTATCATATGATGAATATGTTCCTGGACAGGGAAATGAGTAGAAAGTTATTCCTCTAAACAGATGTAAAAAGGATTAGCCTCCACATGCTGGCTTCTTCTCCAAAGTCACTTGGCAGTATTATAATATACCAACTGAACAATTATATGAAGAATTACATTTGACTTAAACAGAAAGTTTAAAGTAAGTCCATTATGTGCTGGTATCTAGAGAGTGATAAAAAGACTCCAAAAGAGAAACAGAAAACAAAACAAAACAAAACCAATAAGGGCTCCTCCTGGCCTTCATACTGTTGGGATGGTCTGAAGGACCATTTCAGAATGAAAAACCCCCAGCTGTTTCCCATCAAGCTAGAAAGAGGTATTCATCCAACAGGTTTAATATGTAAGAGTGGTGAACCAAAACAAAGCCTTTTTAGGAAACAGGGACTTCTGCCAAGACTGAATTGAGCTATTTTTGGACCAAAGTCTCTGGAAACTTGAAGACACTGCACACACCTTATATTAAACACTGCAGTGAAAGCCGGTTACAAACTAGTAAATAGGTATGAAACAAGTGGGAAAATGTGGGTCAAGTAAGAGAATGGAAATCCAGAGCTTTCTCCAGAGGTCTGGGGACAAATGGACCTTTTTGCTACAAGCTACAAAACTGTTTTCACACTCCTTAGGCTTCTGGAAAGTAAACAAGTGATGAGGCACTACCATAAAGATTATCATAAATCAAGCATTTCATCAGACATACAATTGCAACAGTAGTTTAAATCAAACTCTTATCTTTCCCCTTCTCTTACATGATTGACAGGACACTACGAAATCATGGAGCAGTGCATTGCTATACCTTACAAGTTGAACAATAAAGTTTAAAAGCTAGAAGTTTTCATTAAATGCTTCCAAAGTAAGATACGTGGCAAACTTTTCTGAATTCAGCAACTGTTCCATAAACATTATTTTTTTTTAATCCATGCTGGATGTCAAGGTTCAAGCACCCCATTTTTGGGAATAGCTATAGCATCACTACTGTTGACATAGGTAGAAAGACTAACAGACAAAAAGTGGGAGAGACACCAAAGCCTTCTATAACTGGCAAGCTAGAGAGCTTCCAAAATGACCTCAGGAAACATTTTCAAGAACAAATTGTTTCTCGGGACAAATTGTGCACTTCTAAAGATGCCAAATGTGCTCAACAGCTAAATTCTCATTCATACAACAGTAATTGATGAACATGTATTTCAAATGACTTCATCTACAAACAAAATGAAGTGGATGTGGAGGATAATGAAATACGCTCTCTTCTGACATCTGATTAATAAGACATGGAAAAAACCCCACAGCGTGGTGCATGACTGACATCTATCAAGACAGACTCTGAAAACATTGTACCACTTAAGAGATCAAATGTTAGCCAGGCTCCAGATGTTGGAGAGCTATATACAGCTGTTATACCGAAGAGGAATAAGCATGAATGAACAGCCCAGAGTAAGGTCCCTTGGTCACTCTATGTGGACTATAAACTCAGTGTCGTATCAGTTATATAGATTATATAGATTGTGACTATCTTCTCTTCATTATTCTAAATCTGAAAAAGATAGTATGATGTCTTACTCCACTCTCATGAGACCCCACCTGGTACTGCATCCAGTTCTGGGGTTCCCAGCAGAAGAACAACACGGACCTGTTACCGCAGGTCCAGAGGAAAGCCATGAAAATGGACAGAGGGCTGGACTAGATGACCTTTGAAGGTGCCTTCCAAACCATTCTATGATTTTGTGGTGGAAGAGTCTCAGAAAGGACATCTGTGCTTTGGCCGTACCGATAGAAACTTACATCTTTTTAGGAAGAGTCTCACAAAAGAAAACAGAATATATGGGAAAGAATAAAGTTTAAATCATGCCCTGGCTTGGCTTCTCTCTTTTTATATTTTTACACCATGCATATCCTTTTCAGCCTAATTAGCCAGTTTCTTAGATAAACTTATTGACTGCTAATTTACCATGTGCATTTTTCGGATTGATTATGCAAGTTGCAGTTGCGAGACAGAGCCCCTAGACAATAGTAGATATGTCTATGTTTACTTCCAGAGCTAGAGAGCATATATATTATGGAGTTCATTTTCAAAACCAGAGGCTTCTGAACTGAATTTCTGCACTGTCTTGCAAATACCACAGAATTGCTGCCCTGCAGGGACATTCGGGAAGTAGTACCGACGTAATCTGTCACTCCCTGCAGAAACACATATCCCAATGCAACATTATAATGAGGCTTTTGGTCCTCATTAGAAGAAAAGTAGATAGAAAGCTTATTTTATTACTCTAAAATCCCGACCAGTGTTAACCAGTCAAATTAGAGGAAAAAAAACCAATATTAGTAATAGTGGCATATTCTCCTATGTGTATTATTGTTCAGTTCCAAATGTTTCTTTGTGACCAGAGCCACAGATAGAACAAAGGAGGCCTCAGAAGGGCAAGACAGCCCTTTCTCAGCTGCCTTCTTGCTCAGGACTCCTAAAATGCAAATCTATGCAGAAGTGTTATTCTCATAAACTGAGAGTTGGAAGCACTAAACCACCCTAGGGAGAGAAAACATAATTTTGCATCTTTCATCATTTTGAACTTGCCTACTATATAACTTCTAAAGGAATGAATGAAAACACCTTGATTAGCTCAGATGGAAAGCAGGGACGACTCAGAGCTGCTGCTTATGAACAGAAATCCAAGTTGTAGCAATTTTCTTACCTGAGAGGAAATCAGGGTCAAAGGAACAAGTACGGGCAATTTGTTTGACGCGGTAGAGTTTGTTTTATGATAAAGTGCACACGCTGCTTTGAGAACAAAGGCTACACAGTGAGCACAGACAACTCCTTCCTTCCTCAGAAATACCAGCCTGGAGCTGTTACCTGGCTCTCAGCAGACAACACTGAATGAATCCAAATGCTGGATAAAACTAGAGAAAATCAAGTAAAAAGCAGACTTTCCGGTGATTCACAGAGGTTTCCCCCCAAAACAGAGGTCTCGAAATTCACAGTTAGCTAGTACTCTCCCACAGCAAAAGAAATGGTCAAACTAAGATAAAAATATTTCCACTCTATGAGGGGTGAAATACAGGGGCGATTCACTCAAAGAGGTCTATGGAACCTCCATCCTCAAAAACTCAAATAGGCACTGCCCTGAGCTACCTCACCTAAACTGGACTAGAAGGTTTCCACCTCCAGAAGCCCTCATCAACCTGTTGTTACACCATGAAATGTGTTTATCCTCAATACCTCCTCACAGGGTTGGCTTTGAGAACAATACTCAAAATATTGATCTTAGGATATGCAGCATTCAACAGCCAGTAAGTGATGTAACTTTGCTATATTCCCCTAAGGAATGTTGTCCCTGCCTGTCTCTCTTACACTGATAGCAAAACTGAGATACACTGAAGCCCAGTGAAGTAGAAATCTGACCAGTTTCAGACGGGAAGCTCAGTATTTTCTCTAGTACTGTTCTGCCTGGTTGCTTTACATACTTGAAAAGCAGTAAAAAACTATAATTAGAGATTTGAGCATCACCAAGTATACAAGTTGTGCAGGTGATAACACAGTCGCTCCTGTATACACAGATGCAGAAAGAATACCAAGGCACTGCAGTACATTATTGAGTATAGAATAGAATAGAATCTATTTAAACTGATTAGTTTTCATTACAAACACTAGCCCAGCATAACCACTTGGGTCAGGCTCTTTTGTGTTGACTGACCCACATCAGCAACATATCATCGAGCACTTTGTATACAGCAACTAGTGATCAATTGGAATGTAAGATTTTAAACAGAAAAAAATACCATCATGCTCAGTAAATTTCCCTTTATCGTTCTTCTCCAGGCCTTCTGTGTGTTTTCTTGCCAGTCTGTCCCTACCTTTCTTATCTTCTTTCCCCTTCTTCTCAGCCAGGCTTAGCCCTACCTCTCCTAGGCTCAGAAATAAGCGGATTTTCTTCTTCATTCATTTAATTTTAGATAAATGTTGAATTGGGAGTTGTACATTACCCCTGATTCAGCAGTCTTGCTGGAAAGTCAGTGGGAGACGTAGTCTGAGTTGCATGAGAATGGACTTAGAGATACACGCTATATAAGTAAAAAGCTCGGGGGAGAAAAAGGCAGTTAAGGAAAAAAAAAAATTAGACTGTTACCACCAAGATGCAGCTTAAAGCGGCACCTGAGACACATTTTGGCTAAAATCCTTTTCTGACTTTCTAACAAGACTGCTTGAAGCAAGATGCAGGTAAATCTAGCTTTTCTGAAAATCCTGAGATAGAAAACACATTGAAGTTGAAAGCTTCAAAATAAGCCAAGTCCTTACCTGATAAAATCTGAAGTTAAAAACTAGGTCCAAATCCAAATGCTGTAAAAAGCAAACAGATCAGAAATCACAAATAGTACCTTGGGTCCTCATCACTTATAATTGATATAGCTGAGCTCAGAATTTCTGCCATCTTCCTTTTTATGCTGGGTACAATTATATTCACATGTTTGTCGTCATTCCTAATAAATTACTTCCAGGTGTATCATATTAATTATACAACCCTTTCTTAAGTGGTTGGGAAGGACCCATCTCTTGACCCTGTATCTGACAATAAACTGACTTGTAGAGGCAGCTGAAGATATGTATACTGCCTGTCCTGATGTACTGATTCAATTTAGAGCTTGTAGGTAGGATTTATTTTCCCTTTAAAAAATAGCCCTACTTTTTTTTTTTAGACTTTTACATTTCGGATCTCAAAGCAGTTTAAGAATATTGTTATTCTCATTGGAGTTATGACACAAACACAGGAGTGTTACTATTTAAGTTTACATAGAAATGGTGGCAAAAAGTTGGGTTTTTTCTGATTCCCGCCTGTAATTTTGACCTTCTAATCTGTAAACCCCCTTTGTTTGCAGACACAACTCTAGTACCATTCACGATGGGGACGATACAGGGAAAGAATCTCATCTTCTCTCTCTTTCATTTAAAAAGCCCAGACTAGAAGTCAATCAGGTATGAAGTTTAGCTTAGAATTAAAATCCAAGTGGAAATTGCTAAATTTGACTTTTACATATCTGAAAGTCTGGGACACGTCTGAAAGTCTATAAAGGTTCCAAGTTTAAAAAAGTACCATGTACCCACTTTCTCTGTCTCCGTAGATTTAATAAGAGCTATTGTCCCTGAAAATTGGGTCTCCTATTTATTTGATAATGTTACAAAATTATGTATGCAAATTAAATGAGAATTTTAGTCTGATTAAATCTGACCTATTGACAGGAATCCGCTTATTCATATTTGGAAATGGAGATATTAAAGGGTTCATTACCTTAGGAAATAGGTTGCCTCTTCTCTTTCCCAAAGAACATGATACCTGATCCTGGGGATCTATTTTTTTTTTTTTCTGGCTTTTTCACTTTTAGGTCTGAAACTGCTGTTGACCGAACTGGACTTTGAGCTGCACCAGTTTGTACAAACTGGGAAAATGGCTCCTGCGATGTGCATAGGAATACGATGGAGCATTAACTCGGTGACAGCAACTATCTAGTGAAAACCTAAGAGGGAAGTTGGTATATATTGCTATACACACAAAGCCTCACACACACACACACACAAAATCGTGTGAAACCATAAAATCAGTAAGGAATGATTGCGCAGCGGGAACATGAAGCCAGTTTTCAGCCTGACAGGAGTAAATACAGAAATTCCTGCGTCTGACCGCTCTACGGCCGGGGATTCAGGCAGCCAACATCATTTAAACTAACCCACACTGTAATGAGGCCCAAAGAAACAGGCCTGTCAGAGCAGAGAAGGAATCAAAATAAGAGGGCACATCAGCTTAGGAAAAAGTCATACATACACAGAGAGAGTGCTTTGCAAACGTAATGCAAACCCGCAAATGGCAGACTCTACCCCAAGTTCTGCAGGAGTTACAACTACGAGGCAGAGGGTCCAAAGTCCTGCTCCATAAAGATCCACCTGCTCCAAAGATCAGCCCTTTGATGCTTCATCCTGAAACAGCTGACTGCAACATTTAGCGATTTCGGCAAATAGAGATTCCTGGGTAAGAATAAAAAACAACCCCAGGATTGAGATACCAGCTAATTATTCTCCTATCAGTATCTATCAGATCTTACACAGAGGAGTCAGGCTGCCAAAAATAATGCTTCAGGAAGGATCACAAGCGTATGGCATGCTATATAAAAGCAATGAAAAAGAAATATATATTGTGAAATTAATAGGTGGGCAATCATCAATGCTATTTTCAAGTCTAAAGCAAATCAGAAAGACTAAAGCCTGATTTTGATTTTAGTGTCCTGCAGAAAGAAAGGTAATGATAATTGTAAGAAACACACTTAAAAGCAGTTTCTGCTAAGCCCAGAACTCAAAATCAGTATCACAGCATTTATGCACATGCATTCATCAAGATTCTACCACAAAAATGTACGGAGAGTAACCCTATTGCCTTTAATAAGGCAAGGATGTATTTATTTATTTATTTATTTATCTGTACTTTTCCAGAGCTAAACAAAACAAAACAAAACAAAAACCAACCCCAAAACAAACCCCCCACATTTAACTTGCACAAAATTTCTTATCACTTTCAGCAAAATAACACTCGGCCTTTTGGTTTTAATCCTTTAATTCTTTATTTTTCATTAATACACCAAATGCTGCTGAGAAAAAAACACTAAGATTTTCACCTTGAAAATGTCAAAGTAGAAGAGCGATATTCCTGCTTCATTTCTTGGGCAGTTGGAATGAAAACAGAGGAATTAAACCACCAATTGCCAATAACTGTTTCTTTAAAAGGGGAAAGACAGCAACAATGATGTTTGCCTAATTATTCGGAGCACTTTACCTTTTAACCAGCCAAGAGCTAGATTATTTCCACATAACTTGTCATGTTCTCCATGGAACTTGTCAGATCAGCTCAACAACCTCCACAATCACTGAATCCCCTACTTATTTGATAGCAAACAAGGGAAAAAGCCAGGGGAGGTTTAGATTGGAGATTAGGAAACATTTCTTCACGGAGAGGGTTATCGGGCATTGGAATAGGCTGCCCAGGGAGGTGGTTGAGGCACCATCCCTGGAGGTGTTCAAAAGCCGGGTTAATGTAGTCCTTAGGAATATGGTTTAGTGATTTTTTTGTCAGGGTTAGGTTGATGGTTGGACTAGATGATCTTTAAGGTCCCTTCCAACCTGGACAATTCTATGATTCTATGAAAGCCTCAGAGAGCTGCAGATGATTGTTTGATCCCTGTCTGGGTCACCAGGCTTCGCAGCAACTGTCTTCTGGGCGTAGGGGCTCTTGGCTGGGGTATGAAAAAAGGACTATCCATGAGCCACAGCAGAAAGAGCAGTGCTGTCGCACCCCGGCGGTTAACATAACAAAATACTGGGCTCCTCAAGAATACAAACACCCTGTTAATAATCCAGATACTTAAAGATGTTCACATCAGAAAACGCGTTGCCACTAGGTAGTTGGAAATCTGCCTGCCCACCCATTCAGGAGACAGACTCAGCTTCCGAGGGTCTCCCGAGAGCTCTGCGTGCAATGTGCTTTCTCTGTATTTATACCGAGGCAGAGTTCGACTTTTCATCATATAACCAGTGGAAGTCTTCCCTTTTCCTGGACACCACTTACATTTTCATGCTGTTGATGCAATTTCCCTCAGTCCTGAACCATCACATTTGAAAAAAGCTCCGATTCTGTTTTAGCTCCATTTCCTGTCTTCTCTTCTTCTATTCCCTGTTGTTCTTTCTCTTTGCTTCTTTCGGTATGTGTTGAATTCCTTTAGCTAACAAGTCTCAGCCTCAGTATAATTTCCTCCTTCTAATGAGTCTTTTCATCCCTGGACTGCCCACGTCTCATGTAGTTACAAGAAAATTAGGAATTAGTTCCCCGAGCCTGGAAAACTACTTAATGTGTTTGTATGTTTTGATTTAATGACTTTTTAGTCAAATTAACGCGTAAATAGCATATTGGTGCTGCACATTTGTTTCCTAGTGATGCTTATCAAGTGAAACAAGAGAGCCATTACTACCCTAACACATTAAAGGCTTGTTTCTGTGCTGATGGGGCTCTCCTATTTCAAACAGTTCCATCCTGCACCGCAAAACAGCGTGGCTTGCCCGGGGATTAGAACCACCGACGGCGAGTAAGGGGCTTGGGCAACAAACCGCCACTCTTTTGGTTACGAGGCCAGCAATTCTGACAGAGAGAGCAACTTTTGAAATACACAGATCGGCAATTTCAACGAATGGGGACAGTCTTGTTAAAAATGGGGTTCTGAAATAAATAAATAAATAAATAAATAAATTTGATAATTAATAATAATCGTAATAATCTGCAATAATTGTAATAAATAACCATAATAGATAAATGATTAATAAATGATAATAAATAAATAAGGTTAATAAACTGGGTTCTATTGACCAGTTCCAAACACTGCATTTTCTTTCTGTCTTCAGAAAAGTCAAAGAATTAAAATTGTGACCTAACTGGAGTACCATCAGACCCACAGCGACACACCACACCCAACCTTGCTTAATTTTAAGCAGAATCACAGAATCACATGAGGTTGGAAGGGACCTCTTGAGACAATCTTGTCCAACCCCCTGCCAAAACAGGGCCACCCAGAGCAGGTCCCACAGGAACGTGTCCAGGTGGGTTTGGAATGTCTCCAGAGAAGGAGACTCCACCACCTCTCTGGGCAGCCTCTTCCAGGGCTCTGCCACCCTCACAGGAAAGAAGTTCCTCCTCATGTTTAGGTGGAACTTCTTGTACTCAAGTTTGTGCCCATTTCCTCTTATGCTGTCCATGGGCACCACTGAGAAAAGACCAGCCCCATCCTCCTGACATCCTCCCTTTAAGTATTTGTAAACATTGATCAGATCCCCCCTCAGCCTTCTCAAGATTAAAAAGACCCAAGTCCCTCAGCCTTTCCTCATAAGAGAGATGCTCCAGGCCCTCCATCATCTTTGTAGTCCTAAAGAAAGTATCTTCTCTTTTCCAGCTTCTGCATACAAGTGGAGTGTCTCCAGAAGGTCTGTGCTGGCTAAAGAATTGGGGAAAATTCCCCATGTTTGTGACGTGAGGCCCTTGTAAGGAAGGTCCTTTTCCCCAGGAGCTGCTTTCCCAGAAGTTCCTTTGTGGTCATTGAAGTGATAGTGATGGAGAAATAATTCAGGCAAGGACATGGTGGGTAGCTTTAACTCTGCCACTAGTGGTGTATCTGATAGTCTACTGGGGGGACACGCAGCTACAGGGGAGACGGTGGAAATGCTCAAAGAGATGAAGACATGGAAGGAATTGCAGTATATTAAGCATACTTATTTCTGAGCTTGCTAGGTTTTGTATTAGGATTAAAATAGTCATGAAATTTCTTACTGGTAGGATTGTCTACTTCTGCATTAAGCTTAGATAAATGATGTATTCCAACATAAAAGCAGGCACACACACTAATCAGTGATGCTGGAAATAAATCAGATATAAAGTAGTATTATATTATCTGTTCTGTGAACTGCTAGTGTCAATTTTTCATGAATCAACTGTTTTGCCTTATGAAGTGTTTCCTAGGACTGAAATGCAGTTAAGGAAACTAACACTACAGTCTGCCTGTTACCTTATTGTATATTTTCCTTTGCAGAACTGGGTATAATCAAACAATTTCTAGATTTTAAATTCTTGAACAAAAAACATTTTCTCCTTGGAAATTAGTATCCATATTCCTCAGACAAATGGCAACCAAGCTATTGAAAAAGGCTCAAAAAGCAATTTTTCAAGATCTCTTCAGTCTTCCAGCCATCTTTCCCTTCTGAGATCCAAGCAACAAGCAGTCTCATGGCAGAAGGTCTTTTGTCAGCTGTGCTCTAAATATTTAGAGAGACGTCCCTCCTCCCTCAACTGGAATTTCTGAATATTTGTCCCAGAACCTCCATCACTACCTTTAGCATACAGCCCATTTCAAGCTCCTTCACCGCTTCTTTTTTCTTATGGTCATTGCTTTCATATGGATTTGCTACTTTACAAGAATTTCCATTAAAAAATACATATATATTTCTTATTTTCAATTTTTCTGTCCTTTTACATGTTTGAAGTACAGTTGTAACATCCCCCATGAATGTTTTTAAGTCCATGTTTTAAGGAAAGAGTATTGCTTTGAGTACACAGAGTTCCCAAACATTCTGATGTCAGATAAAAATCTTCTAAAAGGAACAATATCAGGAAAGAAGTTACAAGGTCTTCAGTAAGCACTTCATAAAAGACATTGTCATTACACAAAAGTAAATATTGTAAATTTCTTATCACTTAGTATCACCCTGTGTACCTTTACTGAACATTTGTCATGTTTAAAGAGGTAAGTAAATAAACCTGATATTTATGGAGCTGTGGATCAAGTGCTAAAAGGTATTTCTTAAGTGTTGACGTATCTCAAAATGGGGCTGTGAAATTAAAATGTGGAAAACAGAAAGCATCAATACGGTTGACTCAGATAAAAAGGAAGTGCTCACATCAACATATAAAATAGATATTTACCATTATAGAGACAGATACTGATGAACTGTGTGCTTTAGAGACACTTGAAAAATGAACATGACCTCGAAATCTCTGCTTCGCAGAATCTGTGGTGGGAAAGGACCTCTGGAGATTGCACAGTCCAACCCCCTGCTGAAAACGGGGTCAGCTACAGCAGATGGCCCAAACCTCATTTAATGAGGTTTTGACTGCCTCCAGGGACAAAGACTCCACCACCTCTGGGCAACCTGTTCCAGCGCTCAACCATCCTCAAACTGAGATTCACCTTATGTTTAAATGCAAATTCCTGCATCTCAATTTGTGCCCATTGTCTCTCGGCCTGTGACTGGACAAAACTGTGAAGATGCTGATTGCTGATGCCTTCTTCACTCCCCCCCTCCCCCCCCCCCCCAGGGTGTCCATACACATTGATAAGACCTTCAAGGGGAAACAGTCCCTGCTGTCTCAGTCACTCCGTGTGGGACAGACATCCCAAGCCCTTCTCATCTTTGTGGCTCTTCACTAGGCTCACTCC
>JAOQGH010000012.1:53833585-53847470 GCA_025769975.1 Gallinago jamesoni
GGCTCATGGGCATCCTGTTGTCCACAAGAACTCCCAGGTCTTTCTCCTCAGAGCTGCTCTCCAGCAGGTCACCCCCAACCTGTCCTGGTGCAGGGGATTATTCCTCCCCAGGTGCAGCACCCTACGCTTGCCCTGATTGAATTTCATCAGGTTCCTCTCGGCCCAACTCTCCAGCCTGTCCAGGTCTCACTGGATGGCAGCACAGCCCTCCATTGTGTCAAGTTTTGTATCATCCCTCCTGGTTTTGTGTCATCAGCAAACTTGCTGAGGGTACACTCCATCCCTTCACCCAGGCCATTGAGGAATATATGGAAGAGGACTGGACCCAGTACTGACCCCTGGGGGACTCCACTTGTTAGAGACCTCCAACTAGAATCTGTGCCCTTAACAACCCTCTGGGCTCTGTCTTTCAGCCAGTTTTCAATCCACTTCACTGTCCATTCATCTAACCCATACTTCCTAAGCTCACCTATGAGGATGCTGTGGGAGACTTTGTCAAAAGCCTTGCTGGTTGGCTGGCTCCCTTCTGCCATCCCTGCTACCCTCACACACCTGATCCTACCTGCTAGCAACGTTGCCCAACTGCAATCTCTGCTGCCTCTGCTGTCTCTGGCTTCTTCTTACCTTACCTAGGCAATTCTAGGATGTCTCTAAGCACAAATTTCCTTTATCCTCGTTAATCTCTGTCCTATCACAATTCCTCAAAAAAATCATGTATTGTGTCATTCCCTAGACCCTGGGCTGGTTCAAGGCCTCTTACCAGTTCTTTCTCACTGCCTGATTACTCCCAGACAAACCTTTCCAGAATCTGTAATAGTCAAGGTGCAGGATCCCATCAACCTCAGTGCTGTTCTGCCCCGGGGGACAGAGGTGGTTGAGGAGAGAGAGATGATGCAGCACTCCTTGTGAAAAAGCCTCAAATGGCATAATAAAATACCCAGTTTAGTAAGACAAAATAGAAAGAGGAATATAGATAGCAAGTAAATCCTGCATCCCTTCAGATTTTGGGAACCATGCTTCCTCATGTAGCATCAGACCGACCCCGGATGGATTTTCCCGCTGTGCACCCCAAAGAACCTCTCCATACAGAGGTTCCTCCTCTTTAGCACAACACAGGGCCTTTTGTTTTGAGTAAAAATCCAAACCACCTACTCCTCTTGACAGGCTGGAATGTCTATGTCTGCCCAAGCCCCGACTCGCAGCAGCCACTCTTGTTAACACACGGGCTACCCTCACCTGGAGGACAGGGCCCAGCAGAGCCAACATGGCCCGCTCAACATCACCAGCTCCACGAACACAATGCCTTCTGGAAGGTGCACAATACAATCACGCCTTGGAGAGAAGGGTGCAAAATATTGTACTCGCTATCTAACTAATGCTCACAGCCCCAGATGACCCTTTAAAGCAGACTTATAATTTCTCTCCTGAAAATACCTCTGTTTGTCCAATTTTCCAATCAACACACTGAACTCCCTTGGGACAGAGCTTTGCCATTGCACAGCCAGCTCGGGAGTCCTACCACGAATGTGACAGAAAATCACTTCCTTTTCCTTTTTATATGTCACTGTTTCTTCCTTTGCCCAAACCTGATTAATACTAAAACAAAATGGGGAAAAAGACACAGAACTTTATCATAACATGAAAATATCCTTAGAAAATTGTGAAACCAAATCAGAGGCTCAGAAGGAAATTGTTTGAAAATAATGCTCTCCCTAGGCACTTCTTCCTTGCTTTCTGCCTTTCCATCTCTTTCCTCCAACCTTCCTACTAGCTGTAGCTGTTCATTACAATATGGTTATTATTTATTTAATTGATGCATATATTCCTTAGAGCAAGAAACTTAAATCTCCACAATCAACAGCAGCATTTTTTTGTTTTATACTGAGACACTAAAGAAGCTCAGTCTGTTCAGTTTATCCAAAACGAGATTAAAAGGTGACTTGACCAATACCTACAGGTGCCCACACAAGAAGAAAAAAATTATAGTCATTGTTTCTTTGCCAAAAAAAAGGTCAAAATCAAATCCAGTGGTTGGAAGTTCACACCAGCTACAGTCAGACTAAGGGAACACCGACAAACCTAATAAAACTGTAAAAATAAGAGCAGTACACCACAATTTTTTTAACGCCTCCATGGGCTTTGGTCATCTGCGCTGAAGCACAACTTTCTTGTTCTGATAGTATGGGACTGTGTCCTTTGTTAGTGAAGATACCGCTCCTGCCCACCTTGTTGGCAGACTTGTCTCCTGGCTCCCCTTTCTTTGTGAAGCAGCCTTGCTTTTGCTGTGTCAGGGCCCACTGAGAAGAGGGTTGCTCCCTTACAGGTGGTGAACTGGGAGTGGCGGGTGGCCACAACACAGGCTGGGACAGGGAGCAGTGCTATGGCAGTAGGGGCAGTCCCAGAGACAGCAGCCAGGCTCAATCAAGAGTCCAGTCCAGCCCAGCAGGCAAGTTTGTGGTGATGAGCAGGTCCGAGGTCAAGCCAGGAAGTCACCCTGCAACATCAGGGTCAAGATCAGGTCCAGCAATCACAACCTGGGTCAGACACCAGTGATCAGTAGGCACGTCCATAGTGATGAGGCAGGTCCAGGATCAAGCCAGGAAGCCAGTTTGCAGATCAGGGTCAGGATCAACACTGTCTATGTCTGGGCACATGCATGATCGTGGCTGAGCAGAGGACAGGCACTCCTGTAACATAGTTTAGACTGGGACTGAAGGCCCAGAGTTGAGCTAAAATCGGACTCCTGGGCCAATTGGTGGCAGGTTGGGGTGAAAGTCGCAAATGAGGCTGGTCAGGGCCATTAAGGCCTTTTAGGGCACTCAAGACGCCAGTAATTGTGCTTCACAAACATGCCCTCAAATTTCTGGTGACAAGGTTTACATGCTACTGATGAGAAGCAGCAGTAGAACTACTGGAGCCAGTCCTAGGAGCAGTATAGAATGATCTTGAGCGTGACTTTACCTACTTCAGATAAATGAATTGCCACTGCAGAATCTAAATTAATGGGCCTGCCTGCTTGTTATCTAAGATGACAGTCCCGGGATAGCCTGATGTTAGTCAAGCTGCATTAGAGATCCTTGTTCAGAAATGCCATCACATTACCTTAAAGCAAACAAGAGAGAACTCCTGAACAGGCTGTTCTCTGCTTACTCCGTGAGCAAGATAATTGCTAATATGATAGGCAAATCAGGTACTGTAAGTAAAGGCCATACCATGGAGTCATAGCCTTGCCGATGGTGCACTTCACTCTCTGCTCTATCCATCACTGTCTAGAGATTTCAATTTCACAGGTGAAACTCGCCATCTGATAAGGACATCCCTGCTTCTATTGCTCAGTTGCTCTGCATCATTGAGCACTGTAACTGGGGATTTTCTCAATTGTCTTCTCTTCGGCGTTCAGTCCATCTTTTTCTTGAGCCAAATTTGTCATTTGCAATTGTTTAAGAAAAGGCCTTAGCCACTGAATCAGAATCACTACGCACTAAAAAGAGTATTATTACAGCAATTAATATAAATGTTAGTTTTCATGGTTAGAAAGATGATTGCTGTCAATACAATCAGGAACGCAGCGTTAACAGACAAGATCAGTTGTCCAGATTTTTAGTTAGACCATATATTGGTCAATATAGAGATTCAAAGATGATAAATGTTATTTCTGCAAAAAGAAAAATTGCAATGCTTCAGTTTGGTCATCAACGGTTGATAGTATGAAGCATATTACATCAAAGATTCTCATTTGTGGGCATCAGTGCTTCCACCGACAATGAGTGAAGAAGTGTTATCACATCCAAAGAGTGTTGAGGGTCCCTAAAATGCTCATTACAATGGTAATAAGTGTGCATGAGGATGAAAAGCACATTTACTGAGGTTGCCTCTGAAGAGACACCTTCCGTTGCCTCATTTTCATAAATTGTCAAGTCTGCTCCAATGACGGTGATATGGACATGAACACTGGCATAAATATGAAGTGAACATTTTCTGTGTATTCTTCTCAGAAAGATTGATTCTTATTGTTATATCAGTCATGAGAAGGAAATATTAAAATAGGCTAATAAAGTCTCAATCTCCCCTTCTGAAGATAATCAATCAAACTTGGATCGGACAAGATCCTGGTGAGTATGATGTAAACTTTGGAGATCATTCTGCTTTGTGTGGGGCATGGACTAGATAACCTCTAGCTACCGTTCCCAGTCTAAATTATCCTATTAGCTCATTTATACTGCTGGGAGTCAGTTTTCCTGGCATCTGTCATCAGTGAAGAGTAACTAAGAAATATTTTCACTGAGTTCTTTCAAGTGTTTCCTGAAAAACTGGCAACTTATAAAAAATGACCCTGGATCCAATACTTCCCCTGGATCCAATAGTCAAACCAATTCTCATGAAAAACAGAACTGCTCCTTCAGTGCAGGATACCAATAGAGAACTATAATCATGAGTTCTTGAATGGGTTACATTTATAGAATTATCAGGCAAGGTTGTACCAACACATAAAACAGTCGTGAAAATCTGTCAAGATGGTGGCATGCTGGCACACATCCACTGATTGTTTGCTGCTTTTGGAGGAAGTATTATTGAAGCCTGTTCTCTCAAAGTATCAGCAAATTGTCAGTGAAGACATTACAGGTACACAGACAAGAGTCACACATTGAGAAAAATCCAAGTCAAGGTATCCTCACCTGTTGAAGAGTTATAGCTGTGGTACCGATGTTTGTTAAGGTCCTGATTTTGGTTCTATTTCAGGATGATCTGAGAAGTTTTGAACTGATTTGAGAAGTGAATATGAATTCAGAAGAAATACATACAGAGAGATTACCGCTGTTTTGTTAGGTATCCACCTGAGGTGCTGTTGCTGTTATCTGCAAGATGCTGCAGAAAGAACATATGTCATATTTGCCTTCTGTGTCTCTCTTTCATTTTTCCTGTCTCTGTCTAGGATTCATATGTGCATGTCAGTACTGTTACTGTTAGTCTGTGGGAAGAAGCTGTATTTGCTAGACCCTCGCCACAAGTTGCTTCGGTTGCATATATTCAGCTTGACAAACACAGTAATCATTACGTTCAATGTAGTACGGATGTTCCTGGAACATTCTAAGTAAAGGATTGCCCAAACCTGGGGCTTCTGAAACAAACTGGGGGTGTTGGTTGAATGTCAGCTGAACAGGAGCCAGCAGAGTGCCCAGGTGGCCAAGAAGGCCACCAGCATCCTGGCCTGTGTCAGGAGCAGCTTGGGGAGTAGGACTTGGGAGGTGATGGTCCCCCTGTTCTGGGCTCTGGGGAGGCCCCACCTCGAGGGCTGGGTCCAGTTTTGGGCCCCTCACCACAAAAAAGCCATTGAGGGGCTGGAGCGGGTCCAGAGAAGGGCAACGGAGCTGGGGAGGGGTCTGGAGCACAAGTCTGATGAGGAGAGGCTGAGGGAGCTGGGGGTGTTGAGCCTGGAGAAAAGGAGGCTGAGGGGAGACCTTCTGGCTCTCTCCAACTCCCTGAAAAGGGGGTGTAACCGGGGGGGTCTGTCTCTTCTCCCAAGTCCCAGGCGATGGGACAAGAGGAAATGGCCTCAAGTTGCACCAGGGGAGGTTCAGATTGGAGATTAGGAAACATTTTTACATGGAAAAGGGTTCTTCAGCCTTGGACTGGGCTGCCCAGGGAAGGGGTTGAGGCCCCATCCCTGGAGGGATTTCAAAGCTGGGTTGCCATAGTGCTGAGAGACATGGGTTAGTGATGGGTTTTATCAGAGTGAGGTCGATGGTTGGACTGGATGATCTTAAAGGTCCCTTCCAACCTCGATAATTGTATGATTCTATGAAATCTTTTTTGCAACAATTCATGCTGTCTCAGCCAACTTGCTATCTTTTTATTTATTTATTTATTTTTCTGTGATCATCTTTTATGGATCAAGAGGAAATCATGGAACAAATTAATTGTTCTGGGAGCCAAGCTACTTGCCACATTTTTTTCCCAAAGCAGCCGTTATCCAATTACTTGCTTGGGAATGATGCATTCATAATGAGATCAAAATGTATGTTTCTGTCATCAGGTATCAGGTGTGGTCACGTTACAGAAATGCAAATCGGCATTCCGAGAAAGCATTTCTAGCACATCCTGACACGTAACATCAACAGCTAATAGGAAATACCTGCACATTTTAGCAGGTGACTGGTTGGCTGTACACTTTCTTTTTGGACTTTTTTTGTTCAACACACGCTAAAAATGTGTTTAGCTACAGTGAGCTGATCTCATGGCTGAGTGTTTAAATACTGGGAAAGTGTTAATATTCTAATACAAGGAAGGGCTTCATGCATTCTTTTTGTGGAACTGACAGATACAGAATATTTTATTTGAAAAATGTCTCTAGTATTTCTATCCACAAAACATTTCCAAGAATGCTCTTTCTTAGATAAATTTTGTGGATTTAGACATTCCTGTGCTCGAGAAACATTTAGAATAATTTCAAAGAGTGCAGCACAGTATGACCTGTGGTAGAGACAGATGCCAAATGACATCTCTGCAAAGTCCAGCTCAGCCTGATCCAACAGTAATCAGTGAAAAATCTTTAGCAGACTCCAGTGTATTTTTACCCAGACTGTAATATATAGCTAGTGTAGTGAAAATCTCTGTGAAACCTGACTGTAAAGCTGAAGATAATACTAAGGAGGAAGAGGACAAGTTATTACTGACCTTCCTCTGATCTGGTAGATTAATAAAGCAGTGTCAATGTTAGTCAAGCTGCTGGTTATGGTTACAACAGCAAAGAACGTATCTATGAGCCAGATCCACCACTGCTGTTTTTGAACAGCTATTTGTATAACCCTGAAACAGAGGGAAAAAAAAAAAAGGCATCTCCAGGTAATTAGGAGATTGTTTACTCTATTGATATATTTTTTTAAAGGGGCAATTAGAATCCTACTGATTTTAATAATTGGCAGTTTTCAGATTCTATAAAAAGATATTTTGAGCCAATTATCAGACATATAGGCAATCGTCATAGCAACTTTAAGGACTTCTGCCATCTTTTGTTAGTCTTTTTTTTGTCCCCACACTCTCTCTTTGGAGTCCTTACCTAAACCTGGAGTTCTGACCCCTGCCCTTTCTTCTCAGTATTATCTTTCCTATATTATTTCTTTCCTCCTCATTTGGCCCCAGAACAGCAGCCGCTACTGTCATACTGTCATACCCACAGCTTCACAGGAAAGAATGGTCAGAAGTACTCCTCTACACCTCTCCTTTTCCTTTCTGAAAGACCCCAGAAAGCAGTATCGCAAAAGGGCTCATCTTCTCTGAGGGACCCATAGGGTCTTTTGTGCCTGTTCTCATGGTCCACATAGACAGAATCAAAGACATGAAGGACTATTGTAATAACTAACATAACCTTCTGCATCACAGTGTTTCCTGCTTCAAGGCCCCAAATTTCCAGTTGGGGTACAGTATATCAGTTATAGAGTTATTCAATAATAATTCAGTGTTCCTTATATCTTGAGCAAAGATTTCTGATGGATAGCTACTCTCATTATGAAAAAAAAATCAAAACAAAATTGTTCTATACTTCCAATATGTGTAAGTTAAATTTCCAGTATTAGTTACTGTATATTATTTTGTTTTTCTACTGTAAGGAGAAAGATTTAAAAACTTGTCTCATGTTATAACCGGTTTCCAGCACCTGCCACATGAAATAATTTTTAAAATCATTAAAAGCTAAAACTTGAAAGGTGGAACTGGCAGACATAGTCTAGTTTTTATCATGCAGACGTGTATGATAAAAACAGGTTGTTTACTAAGGAAAACAGCCTTTAGACTTTCTGTATAAATGGTCTCTCCAGACTGTAAGACATTCATTCTTTTGTCTATTTTCACTCTTCATTTTATCCATGTTTTCTGAACATGGATACTAGAACTTGTTGCAGAGTTTTGGTGCTAGCCTTGCTAGTGGAGGAAAACCCGAAGCCACACTGCTAAAAGTTTCATCATTTCATTCTACTCGTCTGACTCTGAACATCTCATCCTCTTACACAACCCAAAAACTTCCACCATTTTTACAGGGCATGAACATTTTCAGGTGCACTGTTTAACATGTTCTGAAGACACACAATGGGGAATTGTTTTCTTAAATTACAAAGATCTCTGTTTCATCCAAAGCATGATGCTCTAGTTCTCACCATTACATTACTTTGTCAGTTTCTTCACATCTTATTTGAAGATTCATAGGATCACATCTACCATCCAGAAAGGGAAAACAAGGTGCGACAAAGGCATAAATTATGCCATAAGACAGAGACTAGGTCCATAACAATATTAAAAACAGAAATTAGATGTCCCGATGCTACAATGAATCCCCACAATCCTATATAACACTAATTTCTGTGAATTATGACCCAGTAAAATTATATTTTACTGTAAAATTATATTGTATTGACTCAGCATTTTTCTTTTATTTTTTTCCTGACTGACAATTTTTATGACTTGTGTATGCCAGCGTTTAAATTTATGACTAGCTAGTTACCTAAGCGGGTGCTAAGCAACTAAACCGCTGCAAAACTTGATGACGCTTGCCATAGGGCTAGGGCTTGAACTTTTAATAAGGTTGTTAGCGTTTGAATATTGCCACTGAGGCCTTCTGTAACCAGCATTTGGTATTTACAAAAGTCTTCAAGCCACTATGTGATAAAAGGAAAAAACCCTATCCTGTCTGTACCACTTAGGAGTATCTATGCTCTACCACTGTCAGCAGAACTTCTTCTCCAGTCTGCTTCTCACAAAGCAACTTCTGTCAGTATTTATTCCTCTACAGCTTCATAGAAATCTCTATCCATTTCCAAATTTAACACAGCAATGTGTACCAGACTCCCAGTATTATTCTAGTAGAAATGTTTTCACCAGCCCTCCCCCAAAAAAATAATTTGATGCTTTTTATTTTAGCCAGCTCAATTTTATTGTGCTTTCCTTCCTAGCTCTTAATGGCCCATCTATAAATATATGTGTTAACCTGCTTTAACTGCTTTAACTTCCATATCCCTGTTTCCAAAGCAGCACATCCTCTTCAACGCATGCTTTATCACCACAATTGCTCTTCTGTCATGTTCCAATAATCTTTATAACGCCCTAGATCATATTCTGCTCTGGTAGTTAATGCCCTTCCACCTTGTTGCTCAGTTTTTATGCAGAAAATCTCTCCACTCTCCAGCCCTGCAACTTTCAAACTGTCAGACTCTCTTAATTAGCAAACCCAAGAAAAAAAAAAAAAACAGGCCACCCGTCATAGAAGTAACCTTCTCCATGATCTTCTAATACTGGGAAGTCTACAGACACTAGCATCTCCAAACTAGGGAAAAGATTTTTTGTTTAGTATCAGGAAGTAAGGAAAAAATCTTGTTTATTGCCTTTCTGTTATCCCCTGGGCTTTGTATCAAGCATGGCCTGTGAGGAGAGGGTCTTTATCAACCTCTTTGAACAGGCCTTGTTTGGAGAACTTCTGACAGACTAAGGTGTCCAGGATTATACAGATTGCCTCCAGAGAGATCTGGACAGGCTCGAGAGGTGGGCCCATGCCAGCATCATGAAGTTCAACCAACCCAAGAGCAAGATCCTGCACCTGGGTCGCGGCAATCCCAGGCACAAATGCAGGTTGGGTGGAGAATGGACTGAGAGCAGCTCTGAGGAGAAGGACTTGAGCGTGCTCTTGGATGAGAAGCTCAACATGAACCAGCAGTGTGCGCTGGCAGCCCAGAAAACTGCATCAAAAGAAGCGTGGCCAGCAGGTCATGGGAGGTGAGTCTATCCCTCTGCTCTGCTCTGGTCAGACTCCACCTCGAGTCCTGTGTCCAGCTCTGGAGTCCTCAGCACAAGAAGGATATGGACCTGTTGGATTAGGTCCAGAGAAGGGCCATTAAGATGATCAGAGAGCTGGAGCACCTCTGCTATTAAAACAAGCTGATAGAGTTGGGGTTGTTCAGCCTGGAGAAGAGGAGGCTCTGGGGAGACCATATAGTGGCCTTCCAGTATCTGAAGGGGGCCTACAAGAAAGCTGGAGAGGGGCTTTTTACAAGGGCATCTAGTGATGGGATGAGGGGTAATGGCTTCAAACTGAAAAAAGATAGATTTAGATTAGGTATCAGAAGGAAGTATTAGATATCGGTGTGGTGAGACACTGGAACAAGTTGCCCAGAGAAGCTGTGGCTGTCCCATCCCTGGAGGGGTTCAAGGCCAGGCTGGATGGGGCTTGGAGCAACCTGCTCTGGTGGGAGGTGTCCCTGCCCAGGGCAGGGGGTGGGAACTGGATGATCTTGAAGGTCCCTTCCAACTCGAACCCTTCTATGATTCTATGATACAGCACTTCACTGAATTAAGAAGCAGAGTAAGCAGGGCCTCATCCTGACACAGGAGCTGACGAGGCAGCCAATTGTCACAATCAGGAAGGTATTTCCTGCACCAAAATCTCATAACTCTGCCTATCGATGCAAGCGGTTCACAATTCCCTTCCTCCACAGACCACAGTGTAAGGTGAAGAGAGCAGCAGCTCTGGATGCAGAGGCCAAAGTGGGGGTCCGACTCGGAAGATGTTCGGAAGGCAGACAGACAGCATGCACAGTTGTGTAAGACTTTAAACTACAGGGGCAAAGCTGTGAGCCCTTACGCTTCTAGGTAATAAATATATTTTTAAAACCTTGGCTAGTGTGCTCTTCTCATCTTGTTGTTTCACCTACCTGCACTTCTGCAAACTATCAACAGTAAGGAGATCTTATTTGCATTTTTATATAAAGTACTAGTTTTGTTGAAATGGGATCTGTATGTTTTTAGTTATATTTTATTAAAAACTTCCAGAGGAACACATATCCCACAGTATGAAAGCATACCTCTCTTGCATAAATAAGCTTCAAGTTTTATTAAAAATCATAATATATCATGAAATATTAATTTCATATTCATAACCATAGTCACAAGATATTTCCCGAAACACAATGCGAAATATAAAGAAAATATCACAACCAAGTTTTAATAAGGTAGAGGCTTAAGATAATGAAATCAGTTCTTCTCTTTAAAATAAGGAAGCTCTGACCATGTGTCACTTACGACTCTTCTTTTGAAAATCTGTGCACTTTTGGTGAACCCTTGGTGAGATTCTCCTCCTTTTTCTCCTGGATAAAATTATTCACGGCACAAAGGACTGTTCAACAGTCTGGAGTCTTGGAAAACCTATTGGTCTTTCAATTGCACCTCTCTTTAACATTTTGTCTTTAAGAATTCTTGAAATTAAATTATTTTCCAGGATCCAAACCAAGGTCTGATAAAGAATCTTTCTTCAGACTAGGCATCGATAAGCAAACTTTTAGAAAACTGAGCAAGATGACCTTTGCTGTGAAGACAGAGAGATAAATGAAGGAGGAGAAAGTAGCTCGCAGTTTACAAGGGTATGTGACACCTCCAGCCTGTAACTCTCCCTACAAACTAAACTCATAAAAATACTGCGCCAAGGAGGACAAGTGGCTACTCTGAATCTCAGATCCTCCTCCTTTCACTGCTGCATCTGCCCGTGGGACAGATGCTGCTGATTGTGGCACTAAGAATATCCTTAGGTGTGCAGTGGTTGATACGCAAAGCTAGTGTCATCCCTCTTGTGAAGATCTCACCTTCCACCCCACAAATCTCTGCATTTTTGCAGCACAAGGCAGCATCTGGGAAACATCAACAGCCAGGCAAGAACTGACTGATCGTATGGAGCACCTCTCTTATGAGGAAAGGCTGGGAGACCTGGGTCTGTTTAGCCTGGAGAAGACCGAGAGGGGGTCTTATCAATGCTTATCAATATCTAAAGGGCAGGTGTCAAGAGGATGGGGCCAGACTCTTTTCGGTGGTGCCCAGTGATGGACAAGGGGCGACAGGCACAAGCTGGAACAGAGGAAATTCCACCTCAACATGAGGAAAAAGTTCTTTATTCGGAGGGTGACAGAGCACTGGAAGAGGCTGCCCAGGGAGGTGGTGGAGTCTCTGTCTCTGAAGACATTCAAAACCTGCCTGGATGCGTTCCTGTTGAACCTGCTCTGGGTGGACCTGCTTTGGTAGAGGGCTGGACTAGGTGATCTCCAGAGGTCCCTTCTGCAGGGCCTCTGATTCTGTATGACAAGCTGAAAGGAATCATTGAATCTGAGATCTTGATTCTTTCCTTGTCCCTGTTAATCCCTGAAATCCAGATACTTTTGATCGTCTTCTATTGCATGACCCATAGCACTCCAATGGAAATATCCTGTTACACATAGGGATCATCAATCACACTGATGAAATACCTTCCCATGAAGCAGACTTTATTGCAGAGCAGGTTGTCATTGTGGTGGAGAATCTTCTTTGGAATGCAATCAAGAGAGCTAACTGTGTGAATGCTACTGTTGACCATCTAATCAACAGAAGCCTACTGCAAATATGCTGTTGTCCATGTACATGTCCATGTACAACGGTCTAATGCATACAGAATGTTGAAGCTGAAGGTAGGCAGAAAAAGACTTAATATTTCTTACTTCGTGCATGGTTTTTTTTTCCCAATAATTACCCATGCAAAATGCTTGGTGGGATCCAAATATCTGTTGAGACTGCTGGAGTTCGGCAGGAATCACTTTTCTTTTTTTTTTTAAAGTACAGTAGCAATGTATCTCTAACTGATTACTTGCTATCTTTATTTAGAAGAAAATGTGCACATACATATTCACCATTCCTTCCTTTACTCTCTTCCTTCAAATACACTTTTTATTCCCATCTATTTCAAAGGAGGATGGAAAAAACCTCTTCCCCTGGTTTGGTCCCCAGATATCCCTATTTATAGCTTCCTAATACCAACAGATGCTAAGTGTCTCTGTGTGACAGTTGGGAAATGAAGAAGGTGGATGAATTTATTTTTAGAAAAAAACCCACCCTACATTAAATAAAAAAAAAAAGTTAGCAGATCTGCTTCATGTATTGTGTTTTGAGGTTCTGTCTTCCTAATGAAGACTCTAGGAGTCAGCACTAGAGAGAAAATGGAGCACCAGCCCAGAAGGGCAAGAAAAACCCAACACCATCTCAGTAACATAATTAAAAATGACTGTGGTGTGACTGAACCAGGCTTCCTCTTCAAATTAAAAATGAATTTACTGGAGGGATGGTTTTCTTAAGCAGATGGGATGAGTGAGCTATTAGCATGGGCCTTAAACATCATTTGTGTTGACAATTTTTTTTCTAATTACTCCCCCTGCAGATTTTCAGCAATGAGAAATAGCCAGAAGAAAAGCACTTGACTAGTGGCACACCACTACTGCCAGCAGAAATGTGTGGCACTTTAAGCAGACCATCTCTTGTCAGTTTATTTTAAAGTCAAGAGACACGAGTGGTTGCACTGAAGCACGAAGCAAGGAGCTGTCAAGGACTCTGTTACGACTTTCTGCCTTCGGAGAGCAGTTCCTCCGTTTGTGCCCCAAGCCCAAAGCAGAACAGACCTGAAAACAGTCCAAAACAAGTCCAAAAGGACTTGGCCAGGGCTTGAGTGTTAACAGTTCTGGAGACACTGTTTGCTGTGTGTGGGCAGACACAGCAGGGCACACGCAGCTCCTGTGCAGAACACTCCGGTGGCAGCGGTCCCGGAGCTTCTCCTGCTGCCTTCCTTGCAGCGCTGGGGCTTCAAGGGTCCACTACTCTCTACCCCCATGCTGCTGCAAGGATTCAGGTCAGGTCAGAGAATTTAGCTCAGACTTGTTACGTTGTGTTATGGTTTGAGAAAAATCCTAGCAATTTATTTTCATTTAGACAATCGTTCTATCATCCGATGAGCCCTCCCCACCTGGAAAAGGGAATCAGGGAACACAAAGAAACACGAGGGTTGAAATATAAATAGATTTCATAGGATAAGACTAAATCATTAACAATAATACTA
>JAOQGH010000012.1:53847570-53870996 GCA_025769975.1 Gallinago jamesoni
AAGGGAGAGAGATTATGCAGCAAACTTTCTAATTTATATTGAATGTGACGTTCATGGTATGAAATAATGCTGGTGGCAGCCTGGGTCAAGTGGCTCCTCGTCCCTGCACCTGGCTTGAAAACACTGAGACCATGAATCCCACAGAGCCTGGCTGGCTTTAAAGTAAATATTTTCATTAGAGTCTTCTAAAAGTAGAGTCTTCTCCAACATTAGAAGAAAAGTTAGTCCTGTGTCGCTCAACACAGGACATGTTGTTACTTAAGACTGGTCAGCTGTTTGAAGGCAGTCACCTCCTGTAACTATGTCTACCATTAATTACAATGTTGTCATCATTAGGTAGGGGTAGAAGAGCAAGATTTTCCAGCAGTCTATACCTTGGTCCTCCTCCAGGTAAGACTTGTATCGTTCAGAAATGCTGGAATCCGAAGTTTTACTTCTGGTTCATTTCAGAAATAAAACCCAGCTGCAATGACTGTGTCTGGACCTGTGTGACCTTCAAGCGCCGGGGTACTTGGATCTCCTTTGTACATACCGTTAATAAATGGTAAACCACCTCTTTGCTGTTAGAAGCTCTCCTTTCATAAGCATCATAAGGCTAGAACGGCTGCGTGGGATGAAAATGACATCCCACCATTGTGAAGACATCTAGAAAAGCCATTGTGAAGACATCCAGAAAAGCCAGTGAAGAGCGCGAGGATGATTTGGACAAATTGCTGTGGATGAGAGCGGTATGAGCACTGCAGAGCACACAGCCATAGCAGTCAAGCAATGCTTTACCAAAAGAACTGCAATGGTACGTGGCCTGTAATCAGCATGTTCTCCCTCACAATCCCATGTTCTCCTCCTCCACACTCAGCGACCAAAGATACCACTTCCCTTAATGCTCTTAATAGATTGCTTTCACTTACATATAGATGCTTAACTAGAACTGCCAAAGCAAAAGGATTCAGAGTGGGAAGGATACTTTTACCTAAATACCAGAGAGTAAGAGAGAATGTGAGAGGACAAGCTGCTGCATTTGGCATGACATCTCCGGTAGGAATGGGGCGAAAACAAGAGCTGCTGGTTAGAAGGGTAAAGATTGCTCAGGCATTTAATATGGATGTGATAAATCCCTGCAAAGCCCACGCTGCACACAACAAAAGTCTGAGAAACGGGTCATGAATCCACGTCTGAAAGTGCTGATACGTGCAGGGAAGTACATCCTCACGACTTACCTGCCTTTAAGAGCACTCTACCAGTGCTAATCAGGTGTTTTGAAAAAATAATTCAATCTTTAGTATTGTTAAATTAGCTAAATGGGAATTCTCAGCTTCTACTGAATGTTAATTAGTAGCTGCCAGCTTTTCCACACGCAGGTAAAGCTGGCTGCGCGAGTAAACTCCGTTCTAGCATTTTCCACCTTCTGACTCCTACTTCACAATTCAAATGCCAATTTCAATACGTGGCAGGGACGTTGGACTAGATGATGTTTAAAGATGATGTTTTCAACGCAAACCATTCCATGAGTCTATATTTCTGCTTGTTTTCTATGTATATACATCTATACAGTAGACTTGAAGAAAAATTAGGGACCTCAGTAATGGTATTACTATTTCTTTAGTTTGTGAATACCATGATTGCATTTTCAAAAATGTTGTTGACACCAAAGCCTGACTCGCTATCCCCCAAACCCCATATGCTGTTAAAAGTGGTATAATTCACTAACCACATAAATTATATTGACAAATGCTGTCACCAGATTACCCTGACTTCTGGTACCATGCAACAGGAAGGACAACAATTTGGTCGATTGCTACATCCCGATATATCATATTCACAGGCACATGGTGTACATGTCTCTTCTGCCATTTGGAAGCATTTTCCTTCTAGAACTGAGGAGCCTGTAAGTGTCATACTAAATACCACAAATGCAGACATATGAGATGTTAGCAGAAAAAAATATAAATTTCTAGCCTCTTATACTTGGTCATGAAGAGGAGGTACATTGTCATTCTGGTAATCAGTCTATTATTCATAATGTAGTCGGCATAAATTTAGACTCCTTGTATTTTTACCTGCCTTCTCATAAAGACCTGTGAGGTCTTTATTTGACCTCACTTAGAAAAAGGTGAACCGGGAGTAAAAAGTCACACTCTGAGGCTGGGTGCTCTCCTTACGTGACCCAGTTTCCTTTTCCTCCAGACGTAAATAAAATCAGAGCCTTCAGAGAATTAGAGTCCCCTAGGAAGCCATTGGGTCTCTCAATAATTTGATGCTTGAAGAGTTAGCTTTCACCTTTTTTTTTTTTTTTTGTCCCACTTTAAGTCCCGAAGTTTATCACCACTGTGTCCTTTCCCATCTCTCAAATGCTGCATTTAACTGAAGTGCAAATGCAAGAATCTTGCTGTAGATCCACGCAGTGGTGAATCTGCAGGTACTTTAGACACGGATGAGCTGCGCAGTGTGTACTGCCCACAGTCAAATAGAGCCTTAGCACCTGTGACCTGGACCGATGGCAAAGTCACATCAACAGCCTGGAGGGCATTAAACCAATTGGTGTGCAAATGTATAGCAAATGCAGTATTTGTGAACGAGGAGGGGAGAATGCACCTACTACGGGAATATCCAGAAACATGACATTCATCAGAAAAATGAAGAAAAGAATTCTTTTATGAAAAGTGCATTCCATGAAAGGCAGCCACCACAGAGTGCAGAAGGTGTTTCCATGGAAGCAGTCTCTCCCACACGACAGCAAGATCAGCAACAGGTACCACTACTGAAAAATACAGGGAGGAGAAACCTCACCAGGTTAAACCTAAATGTCACACTGGTCTATAAAATAATTTATATAAGAAATTAAACTGACCACAAATACTTTCCTTGGAATAGAAAGTTAACTATTTCCTATCCAGACTATGTCTGTATATATACCGTGGGAATGCCAAAAATTCAGTATTGGATAAATGTTAACAGAAAAGTACAAGTGCTTTGTCTTGGTCTTGCAAGGTAACCAGCTTGCAAAGTAATTTGTAATCCTCCTTGTTCTAGTTCCCGCTGAAGCTCCTAAAATATGCAATCTAATAAATAGAATAAAAAGTAGTATTTTATGTACAGTGCCAGCTTCCTAGGAGATATAAGATTAAAGTTGGTTTCGCTATCAATCTTGAAACACATAATCTATGAAATATCCCAACTACTCAGAGTTAGGACTAACTCAGGAAGAAAAAAAAAAAAAAAAGAAGAACAGTATTAAACCAGCAAACCAGGAAATTATTCAGACAGTCTACAGGCGAAGTAAAAGTGAAAAAACCATCATTAACATGACTGACACTGACTAGATCTATGAGACATAAGAATAATGCAAGAGCATTATTTATAGCCGATGATGAGCCATCTGATGAGCTAGCAATTCAATTAGCTAATGCTTCCATTTTCAACAGCCTTGACCCCAGAACAGGGCATTAGCAGAGAGAGTTATGTGGGGAAGGCTGTGTGCTCTGCAGATTACAGGAAGATATTCACTCAGCCAAAGGGTTTCAAAAGCTGTGGATTATACCTATACCAGGTCAACACAGCCTTTGGAGGTATTGTTCTGAAGTCTAAATGCAAGGCACAACTGAGTGGCAAATTCTTGTTTTCTGGGGAAAAGGAATCATATCTCAACTGAAAAAGGAAGTATTTTGTTCACATTCTGTCAAACCTGACTACGTGGAGATTTCAGCCACCACCAGAATACTGTGCTGAGCAAGAAAAAAGGTGTAAGGATTAATGACTGACCTTGGCAGTTTATTCTACTCCTTGAAAAAATTTTGTGATAATTAAGACATCTCTTTCCAAGACACCATTCCAAGCTTTCATGTGAGAATCAACATTATCCCACCTTCACCAAAATCACAGTGGAAAGGGACATTGGCACAAGGGGTAACAGTGCGAAGGATGGCATCCAAGCAAAGGTTATGGTAAGAAAAGAGGCTCGTAGTTTATTAATGTCAGTCTGTCACACCCACAGAAATAAATCATATGATGTGCACACCTGTTTGGATGAGAATGCTACACATGCAGGCGAGATGTTTCTGTCTGCTGCGATAAACCATCAGTCTCACAGCTAACAGTGGTACCACTGCTTCTGTAATGGGTTCTGCAGGCTTGCTGGGAATTCTACTTTTAAAAAATAAATAAATAAAAGTGCTGAAGCACAGAAGATAAGATTACCCCTTGGCATAAATGATGTTAGCAGAGATGCAGCCAAGTATTGGGACGGGAAGGTGACATCGAGCATAGCTACAGGTCACAGCCATTCATACAAACAAAAGGGTTACATTCTGCTGCATCATTGATGCCACCAGCGAACTGACCTCCGCAATGAGATACCACACTCTTCCCACCTACATACAGCCCAGACAAATGGGTTTGCATTAAAAAATTACTCCTTCCTTCCCATCATTTTGCTTATGGGAGGAATATGACAAGTTACGGTCAAGTTAAAACATTGACAGCATTGGTCTTACTCAGTAGAATCCACATATGGAGTAGACACTTGACAGATTAGTAGTAGAATTCTCAATGTGATTTTTTTTCTTATTTCTCTATAGAACATTTTGCTTTTTTTACTGAATGCAAAGATGAGACATTCCCGTTTAGGGTGATCAGACAGAAGCGTAACACTTGCCACTTTTTTATTTTGCTTGAGGGTTCCTGAAGGATTAGTTTAGTATCTTTATTTTATATTGGAATTCATACAGTTTCCTGCCTATTACGTTAATTCACCCAGGAAATAAAGCAACTCTGACATGATCTAATGGAAACCTTCAAAATTTGTAGCATAACAGAAAGATGATCAAAAGAAATTTCTCCTATGGCAGAGGCTTCAAAAATGAAAGGAATAATTTACAGTTAAGACATGATTAGTGATGGAAATAAGAAATGACAATTCACTGCAAGGTACCTCTGGATTTGTTTGGAACGATAGACCAAAAAAGTGACAAAGTTTATTTTGATATATTTATTTTGATATATGAGGTATGAAGAAGCTCAGAGATTTATATATCTTTGCATAACTGTTCATTTACTGTAATTTCTATTTAACTAACATTATTTACCAACCTCAATTACTGTTCGCAGTGTGATCAACACATTGTCTTGGATTTATAATCTATCCTTTAATTTGGAAGGATATTTCTAATCAGCTGCTTTACTTTTACATTGTAATATCTATGACTAAATACAGGGCTCTTAAGTAAAATTCCTAAATTTGTACGTCTAAGTGTTGTTGACAGAAAGCACAGTACAATATAATTCACTTCTCCTCCCTTTGGACTGACAGAATCTGTGACTGTTGGCTGTTGAGAATTAATCTGAAGCCCATCTATTTTCTTCGGCTATTTCCCGAGTGAAGTAACTAAAAAGGCTAGGTCAGGTGAACTTGCCTGTGAAGCACTAAACCTTTTTTTTTTTTTTTGCTAACATTTGTAGTATGCAATGTTTTATACTGTGTTTTCATATGTTACGTGCAAGTGCTTGACAGGTATGTGTTAAATTGCAAGCTTAGGAAATAGTATATAGAATTTCTGAGAAAAGAACAAACTGTTCTAATCAAAGCAGATAAACAACATTTTCCATTTTAATATGCTGTTGTTGTTATTCTGTTGCTTACTAGCTAATGGCTTTGTTTAAATAAGAACGATAACAAACTGTATGTGATGATAAGTATCATCCAACACCATCAGAAAGGTCATGGGACTTAATTCTACCATCTCTCCTAATTTTATAACATTGACATTGTAGGATTTCAGTTTGTTTTCCTCCTCATTGCATTTTTAAGGAGCCACCCGGGATATATTAATGGAGCATACATTTGCAAAGCAGCATGAGATAAAGGTGCTCTCTGAGCCAGATCAACCACTGAATGTTAGAGTCCTTCATTTATATTAAATGCCCAGTTATTATCCTACTGGCGAATGTTTGGTCACATCAATAGCCGTGGCAATAGCGTACAACCTCAATAGCTCAGCTATTGTCTGAAAGCAGAAGGTAATAAAAGATTGGAATTTAGTATTCAAGACTGAAAGTGGCTCCAATTCTTTCAATATTCATTTGATATTATCCACTGTTTCTGTTTTTACTGTGTCCAGAGGTATCTTTTGCTCTTCCTGGTGAAGGACATTGTATGTTTCCGAATGGCTGACCACTAAAATTCCTAACCCTGACTAGATTTGTGAACCAAAATGACATTGTACAAAAATGGTTCTATGGTCAGAGCCGAGAGCTCTGCAGAAGGTCACATGTACCTCTGCATAAATACAGCTATCGGTCTAGATGGACTAGAATCATATTTGGTTATTTTGTGCTCCTTTTTTGTGATGTTGGATTAAATTTTATATGGATCTTAACAGGTCTTTACTACTTGTTACTATCAGAAGCACTTAACCCCAACTTTGGAGGATAATTCAGACAGTTGTTTGGCAAAAAGTTTGTGCTAGAAGCCTATACTTATTTGTATACTTATTTGTCAGCTGCCACCAGGAAGACATGACATTTCTTTATCTTGTCAGAAATTTATTCCTCTGGAGATGATAAAAGAACTACATAATGATCAAACAAGCCTGGAGTCCACAACAATAATAAAATGCGTTTGTTTAAAAGGAAATGGGACAAAATGATGTAAAGAGAGCTGCTAAAGCATTCTACTATCCCCCTGCTCAGATCAAAATTTCAGCTTTAAAACAAAGAATAAAGGTTCTCATTCCACAGTGGCACAGAAAAGAAAATTATCCTAAATAACAAATTATCAATCCTTCTCTTTTCCTCGCACCTGATTCGTGCTTGGTACCTTTCCATCTTACTTGGTCCTACTAGTCTCAGAACACTCTTTGCTACTCCTCTGGTAGGTTCTGTTTGATCTTAGAACTACAGGCTTTGGGAGAGGCAATTTATTACTTCACAGCTGCAGATGTTTTAGTCATTCAACTTTGTCCCCATCACCATCTTGATCCAGTGCTTTGATTAAAAAAAAAAAAACAAGTAGCATTCACAGCCTAAAGATATACAGAAGTTCAGGGGTTAAATGTCAAACTACTCAGTCTTTGCCTGCCAACACTTTTGAGAAAAAATAATTAGTATTTTAATCTGTATTTTGTTAGAATGATAGATGATAACTGAAATTTTAACACAGTCCAAACCTGTGAACATATCCTTTGTATTAAAGGTTTTCAAGCAAAACAACTTCCATTCTGACAGATCATGAATCATTTGTTTCCAATCTGACTGATTTTTTCAGTGCTATTCCTTGTCCATCAGGTGCCATCACTTTTCAGATATTCTATTATTGTAATAAATTATTTGTTATGATTCATTAGTTACCATTTAACTGAATCTAGCTACCCATTTGGCAGTATTAACTGCTCCTTTTTTTCAGGTTTATTTTTGTGTTATTTAAGGACCAACTACTCCTTGTAACAACCAATTTCCCAGATATCATTTTTCAAATGACCCGGGCAATCCTTTTTGTTTTCATAATTTTTTTGTCCTTCACTGTCTTTGTCTGAATTTCAGTTTTACTGAGCAAGAGGATTTGAAACATATAAATTTTAAGGTCATATAACCAAACATGTTAATGTAAATTGGATACTCTAGATAAATAAACTACAAAGAAAAAAATCCTAGATGATGAAATTTCCTAAAAAACTATAAAAATAACAGTCTAGCACATCTCTAACTACTGGCCGAATGGAATAACATCTTTTACCAGAACACAGAGCCTATCTAGTAAACCATAACAAAACCTTCACCCCTACCAGCCTCCCCAAAGAGTACTTAAAATGAAATAAGTAATTTTGCCAAGGGAGAAATTACTCTGCCCTATATCCCAAATGTGACACCGACCACTTTGCTGTGCCTTTTGGCCGGGTAAAAGTGCTTTTCTCCTCCTTTCTGAGCAGATCCTTTTTCATGAGAAGTTCTGCTTTTCTGTCTCAGTGATGACGAATGTCTCTGTAACATTTATTCAACTACAATACTTTTAGAATTAAAATTCAGAAGGATGAAAATTAAATAAGGAAGGACACTGCTTCAAAATTCAATTATTTTTGGTTTTCCTCTTTCAATCAGCGCCCCAGGTTTTGTAACGAAAAATTCTACATGCCAGGAGACACAATGCAACCTCTAACCTTAATTTAGAATTCTATGTATTCTGGGACTCCAGTCAAGGTCTGATGAAGTTAAAAATGAAGAAACTGGGAATTTTGCCATTGACTTGAGCAGAAACAGGACTAAGTTGTCTGTATTTAATGTCAATACAGAAACTGTACTTATAGTTCAAAGTCATTGTCCCTTGACATTAATTTGTGGCAGTTCTGCCCTTGGGAGCAGTAACTCAACAGTGGGAAGCAGATGAGGGGCAACCAGCGACGAGCATCAATGGCTAGAAGGCTTGAAAACAGCATTATATTATGAGAAAGGAAAACTGACTGTGATGAAAGAGAAAAAATTAATGCATAAAGGAAAAGGAAATCTCTAAGAGTACAGATACACACCTCTCCAAGTACAACTGGATGTCAGTGTGCTGTCAAAAATTATGAATCAGATCATGTTCATTTTCTGAAAATGCACGGTTGAATGGATATAGGTCTCCTTTTGCTCAGTTCTGACACAAAGGAACTGAGCAAGTCATGCTGAAGGGCTTTGAAACCCAAGTGGGAGTGTGGTCTATTTCCTGCCTCAGAGTCCATCCCAGCTCATTGGAGAGGATGTCTGCATCATTCCAGTGTTTGGAGAATAAAGAAATACTTCCTCCTACAGAGTGTACCTAGCTATGCATAAATGATTCTGTGACCTGAGTCACATCCTTTAATCTAGTGCTCCCCCATGGCTGGTACCTCCATGTCCTTCTTTCTACACAGTGTTGAATTTGTCTGGTAATCACATATTGCAGCCCCTGAAGTCGCAGCTCCATTTTTCTTGCTTACTTTTTTGTAGATTGCAATTGCTGATCTGTAAGAATTATTCCCATATTGAAATTAAATCACTGGAATCTCCTACTTTTGAAATAGAAAAGCAAAATGCTAAGAACCATATACCTGAAGCTAAAGTATTTCGCTGGACTACTTCTGGATTTCAAGCATAATAGATCAAATTTATGCATTGCATAATTCAGTTCTGAAAGGGAAAATAGTAATAGGAGGACAAATTAAGCAGTGACCCCCTATTGGCACTTCCAGCTTTGATGGTGAGACTTTCCCACATGTTTTCCTCTGTTCTTCCATAAAATGAAAATCAGCAGTATTGCATAGCTTGGCCAAGAAGTTTGTGAAAGTATCAAACATGCTGACATGACTTAGGAGGCTACATTTCATTTTCAAAGGCGCCGTTAACTCCTGTCTTCCTATATTTACCAATTTCCCAGAGTCTGTGGATAGTGTTTGAGTAAGTCTTGCCAGTGTAAAACTTAAGTCCAGAAATCACTAAGTGCAGAGGGTCTTATATAGTGAAAATTCACTTTATATTTCCACCTATCTATCATCACTCTGCTGGCATTTTGTTGACAATATGGCACCCCTCTATATGAATATACCGCATTTTCTAGAACTTAAATTGCCATGTTTTTTAACATCTATTGTTCTGCATAACTGCTGGTCACTGATCATAAGAATATTCTACACACTAATTATATATCAAAGCTCTTACATAAAAATAATAGTACTAAATTGCAGAGTCAGGCACTCAAATGTTTGCAAATGCTAGATTTAACACTGTCAGTGAAATGTAATTCACATGCTAGTGAGGATCCATTATGGTACAGCATTTCATTATTTGATCCCATTCTATTTTTCCATAGGATCTCTCCTTCAGTTTAGGTACAAAATGTAAGCCACTTACTTAGTCAGCAGCTATTCAATATTTTGCTTTATTCCATTTTTTCTATGCATGGTCCCGAAACTTATTTACTGTATACGATTCAAACTGTGCTCACAACACAGAATATTTAATTTCTTCCGAGACCTTTCCATAGTGCTCATCACTATAATAAGTGAATGCTTCATTAACTCTCGTAAATTTATTTGTACAAAACCTCTTTGTGTTAAACTGAGAAATGAAGGCATGTAGAAACTGAGGTTAAAAAAAATCTTTTTATGTATTATAACTATTATCTATTAGTAATCACTATTATCTATTATAATTGCAAAGCAATTTAAAACAACTAAATCTCCTCTTTTTTTTTTTTCTAATTACTTAGCATTATATTGTATTTTACATGATCAAAATATGATTTTACTTGATGTTGTGCGTGCTCAATCTTTCTGCAAATCAGACGCTGGAATCTCAAGCCAAATTCCCAGAAAATAAAGAATGTGTGTTTAGTGACTCTCTGAGAAAAGTTCCTCACTAGTCACATCGAGCCAGCTGCTAGTCACATTGAACTTCTCTGCTAGAGGCAGAATAAGACCTTGTTTCTAAAGGAAGGTACTTATTCAAAGATCTTCCATTCTCTTAGTCGTGCTCCTTCACCCCCCAATACGTTCCTAGTCCTACAACAAATGAGCATAATTCTTATAAACAACTGTAGGGTTTTACCCAACTCTGATCAATTCTGCTCAATGAGTATAGCCAGTGTTCTGTGGCCAAAATAACACCTAATGGCACACTTGTAGAACGTAGCATGACGTGGATGTTGTAGGCCGTTATTTAAGGCTGCAGGTGACAAGTCTACAACATCCTCAAGGAGTGCGGCAGAGGGGGAGGTGCTGATCTTCTCCCTCTGGTGACCAACGATAGGACATGAGGAAATGGAATGAAGTTGCATCAGGAGGAGTTCAGGTTGGACATCAGATAAAAGTTCTTCATTGGGAGGGTGGTCGGTCACTGGAATAGGCTCCCCAGGGAAGCGTTCATGGCACCAAGCCTGTCAGAGTTCAAGGAGCGCCTGGATGATGTGCTTAGTCATATGACTTTGTTTTAGGTAGTCCTACAAGGAGCAAAGAGTTGGATTCGATGATCCTTATGGATCTCTTTCAACTTGAGATGTCTTCTGCCTTACACCCAGTTCTCATTTGCTGCTCAGGTGTGTCTGTACATCCAAACAGTTTCAGTGTAAAGCAAGTTTGAGCTTCAGAACTTGCTTTAGAGCAGAATTTGAAAGACCATTATGCTATAGGACAACTGGAACTTCAAGCTAGGTCCTTTGTGACCTAAATTATGTTTTGAAGCCCTATACACTGCCTTAAGGTAAAATCAGACCAGTATCCTGTCATTTCCAATTCATCAGTGTTAAACAAATTGTCTCTTTGCTCAATAACTCTCAATTTTTCCATCATCATGGGTGGCCCATATCCCTCCATCAACTCCAAGTCTCATTCTTCTTTCCCGTCCTTTCCTTCAGCTTCCTGTCTGGTCACAAGCTCCTCTAAGGCACTCAGCCATCTGCTGCATTCCACTGTTTTCCCAGCCCAGCTACCTGTGCCCTCTGGTTCCCAGTATTCAGCATCTCCTCTCAATTACTCATTTCACTCCATTCTTCTTACTCCCATCATCTGCATTCAGTCTTGGAAGTTCCTCTTTTAAATTGTTGAGGCGTCTGTAACTGTGTCAGTGAGAGCTAGAAAAGATGAATTTGCTGCTCTCAGTTGTGATGCCTACATGAAGATACAAATCAGGCCACAGCCAACAACTCTAAAAGCTGCAGAGAAAATTCTTGCCATTCCAGCCTAGAGAGTGTCCAGTATTGGCAGAATCTTGAAGAATATAGCTAGAGACACCCAGCTGCTTTCTACACAGCAATTGCAAACTATTTTTTTCAAAAGCTTATACCTTACATCGGAAACGACCTATCAGCTTTCATTTCCCTTCTCTAAACCATGGAAAAACTAGAGCTTAACAAAGAAAAGATGACCAGAATTTTGTCACATGGGTGAACGAGGTTATGTTTCAAAGGATTTATATAGAAAATAGTACGCAAAGTGAAAATGGCATTGTTCTTCAGTGATATTCTAACCAACCTATACAACCTAATGCCTATACACCATCTATCCTTCCATAGATTCACTAAGAAATCTGCAGCTCAAAGTAGTGTTTGGACAAACAAAAGAGTGCAAATACTTGAATATGATTTTAAGCCATCTGCAGTAGTTCTTGTAATAAAGCAGAACGTAGTGAGTCTGGAAGACCGTCTCACCATTCACACAAAGCAGAGGGTATAGAATGTGGTTCATTTCAATCCTGTTTAGAGATACCTCCATCAACAGTGATTTGCTGCAACTCCTCACCTAATTAACAGTAATAAACAACCTTGTTCTTAATGTTTCAGTGACACTTAAACACCCAGCCCAGAGCATCAGTCTCCTGGAGCTAATGAGGCTCATTTGCATTCCTTCCAAGGATCATCTGCTAATACATATAAACTAGCTAGCAGATCCAAATGGTAGTAAGGGGAGGGTATGTGTTAATACCATCTTTGAAAAGTCTAGGCTAAATCACTTTATCACTTTATGGTTATACTTTTCAGCATTGCTACAGCTGATGAAAAATTATGACTCCTTAATTATTAAGAAAGCCAGCAATATATTCCCACGCTTAAAATATGAGATTTCACCCACAACTGCTAAAGAATTGGGGTTTGTAATTCTGTGTTTCATCCAACTACCATCTGCAGGAGAAACTTCAGGTTTCCTAAATTGCACAGAAGAGGAAAAAGTCCTTACATACTAAATTTTATTTTATGATTTAAATGGAGTGAGATGCATAATATTTTATGCCAGTAGACTCTCACAAAGTTATATACAGTAATTTATAATATATTTTATTTTAATGAAAGGAAGATACAGATCTGGATTGGCCTGTTTAGGTGACAGTATTGAACATGAATCCTGCCCCTCTACTCTGCCCTGGTGCGACCCCATCTGGAGCACTGGGTCCAGTTCTGGCCTCCCAGGTCAAGAGGGACAGGGAACTGCTGGAGAGTGTACAGAAAAGGGCCACAAAGATAATTAAAAGCCTGGAGCATCTCTCCTACAAGGAGAGGCTGAGGGACTTGGGTCTTTTTAGTCTTGAGAAGACTGAGGGGAGATCTAATCGATGCTTACAAATATTTAAAGGGAGGGTACCAGGAGGATGAGGCTGGTCTTTTTTCACCCAGTGACAGGACAAGAGGAAATGGGCACAAGCTTGAGTATAAGACGTTCCACCTAAACGTGAGAAGGAACTCTTTACTGTGAGAGTGGTAGAGCCCTGGAACAAGCTTCCCAGAGAGGTGGTGGAGTCTCCTTCTCTGGAGACATTCCAAACCCACCTGGACAAGTTCCTGTGTTATGTGGTCTAGGAAGACCTGCTCTGGCGGGGGGGACGGACTAGATGATCTCTACAGGTCCCTTCCAACCCCATAGGATTCTATGATTCTATGAAGAGGTATCAATATCTCAAATTGTTTCCACCAGAGCTTTGAGTATGCTTTGGAATATGACACAGAGACAGCAACAATGAGAAAGAAGGAGACTGGCATGTCCATGGAGAACAGATTGAGAAAATGCTGTAGGATGCTGCTGAATCAGTGGATTATGGTATTTTTACCACTTAGCTTCAATGACTCTTCCTCCTTGGTTGTGGATCAGAAGCCAGCTGAAAGCTCAGAGAGTTCTCAAGTCAAACCTACACAGAGAGCAGAGTACAACCTCTTGTGAAGTCCAAGTCCATAGGAGGTACAGATAGAATTCACACTGAAATTTCAATTAGAAAATAGTGACTATTAAAAAACATTCATTTGCTTATTATTCAGTTATCTTTAGGTAATTCCTCCTTCTTTTCCTATTATATTCCCCAGCTTCTAAAGTATCTGGATTTCTGTAGACCTGGGAAACATATTATGCTGAGCTAAGATTTTTATATGTTAAGTGTTTTCTTCTTCACATTTTTTATTCTCAAAGCCACTTATAACTTGAACAAGAGCATACACTCCAAGTGTACTCTGAAAAAATCCAGAGCTTTTGGGACCAAAGTCACTGCTAAAGACAGAGTGAAAAATGGATGACAGCAGAATAAACATGGGAATAGTAATCTTTACGGGTGAAGAACAAGATTGAGAAGGTTTGCCTGGTCTTTTTGATGGTGATTTAATCATCTTGAGAATTTGACTTGAAAGTCTGGCTAAGCAATGGAAAATACAACTGGGGAATTGCTCTGAACTTCAGTGTGAAGTGAACTCTAGTTCATCAAGTCTCCTGAAAGCTTCAGGTCTTCCTTAATGCCCATGGAATTGAATAAATAAGCAGCCTGTGCTGGTACTGTTCTCTCTGATAAATATCACTTCTTTCTCAAGGGAGTTACTGGCTTTCTAAAGTGTAATATGGAAGAAAGTTTTGAATGACTATCTGCTCCTTCAGGGCCTAAAAAATGTGACCTGAACTTCTGTCCCGAGGGATATTTTTTACCAGATTTTATTATGTTTCTATTATCTCATTCCTCCCAGGACTCAATCTCATGTCTCTCATATTCCTCCTTTTCCAGAAATTACCTTAACCCGCCTCACTTTCTGTCCAACTACTTCTGAATACGTCCTACTGCTTGTGTTCTCGTGCTTTTTGATGAGTCTTTGTTTCTGGCAGTGCAGAATGACAGGGAGGAGTCTTGAAAGACAAATGGAAGAAGCACTCCTGCGTGTTTATAGCTTGATCTTGATCTTCACATCTATAGTATCCTCTTTGGAAGTGGCCAGGTCAGACAGAAGTTTGGTTGGAAGGGGGACAGAAGAAAGAATCAGCAGAACAGACTGTTTTAAATTCTCAGTTCCAGGCATGAAGACTTGCAAAGAAACTTTATGAATTGAGAAGAAAACTGTCAGAAAATCATCTCTCTCAAAGTTACTGGACAATAAGAAACAAGAACCTGTTTATTAAGTTCACTATAGCAACATTAACTGACTACTAATTCCTGTAACTATCTGCCTAATAATATTTCTCTGCATTATGACCTATCTTTTCAGAGAAATTGTCTCCTTCATGCAAGTGACTGGAATGCAAAGTATGGAGGATGTAGAAGGATCTGTCTGGTTTAGATATGTTCCAACTCTGTAGCTTAGCCTGTCTTGCAAGCTGTTCTCTTGGACTTATATAGAATATCTTGCAGATGAAGGTCTATATTTACTAATGCAGCAGAAAAAAACAAAAACAAAAACAAACCCAACAAAACAAAACAAAAACCAACAAAAAAAAAAACCAACCCCAAAGTCATTAACTTCATTGTAACAATCTAATAGACTCTTGTTAGAAAACGATGGAATTTACTGTTTTGTTTTCTCTGGAATAGTAAACACGATGGCTTCTCCTTAAAAAGCTTGTCATGCCAATTGCAGTGACTTATTGAGGGTTTGTTTAAAAAAATACAGACACAATCTGGAAACATAACACTGTGTTATCAAGAACTTAAAAAAAAAATAATTTGGGGGAACAATGTGCACTCCAAAGCCCAGCTGAGTGTGTTACAGAACACATCTTGAGCTGTGTCTTGAATAAGGACAATTATCACTAGGAAGCATAAGGGCATATAGCAGGGGGTAAAGAGACTTAATGTTATTATAAATCCGTATTATTATTTTTTTTTGTCTACCAAATTCACTTCTTTTGACACATATGTAGATAGTTTGTCATCTGATATGTTAAATTATTAAATGATTAATTAATGAGATTATGGGAAAGTCTTCTCTTTTTCTCTCCAATTTTGCTGTTCCTTATGTTTGGTGTAACCAAGAACTTTGATAATCCTCTATTTATGACTCCTACTTTGGGTATTATACAAGGAGAAAACTTATTATAGGGACCTATAAAGCTCTAAGAAAGTTTACTATACACATATGTTTTGTCTTTCACAAATAACACTGTCACAGATGTCCAAATGACAGGATGTGTAAAGGTGGGCATCTATTCATTGATGGGCAAAAGTACCAAGAGCATTTATCTACTAGTGATTCCAGAACTCAGAACATTTTTCTCAAACAGTGCGTGAGGAATCATCTCTGTTCACATGGCAGGTAGGTATTTTCCTTTGTGACAGGAGCATTAGTTAGTCCATGCTGTGTCCTTTTTAATGGCTGCCCCTTAATTAAAGGTGTTGGTTGGACTGGAATTTGCAGCCGATTCAGATTTCTGAACAGGAGTTCACCTTCTGTATAGAGAGATAGCTATAGATTTAAGCAACCAAGATAACACTTCCCCTGGGCTTTTTTTTTTCCCAGTAAAAGTTAAAGATCCTTTTACTTTTTAAGTAGATAGGATCATTAACATACTATGATATAAAAAGATATACGGATTGCAGGAAAAAATTTCTCACGTTTCTCACCCATCAGAATGCAGGATAAATAAAGAATAGCTGATGAATTAAGAACTGTGAAATCTCTCACAATCCACTGTTTGCATGCAACTTACCTATGATTTTCAGACTTTGCTGCTTGCCCTGCAGCATTCTAAAGACAGTTACTGTTTTTGCAGGAGGGGTGGAGTAAAGGAAAAAACACACTTTCTTTAGTTGGATACTTCATGCAGGATGTTCCATATGGAAGCCTTTTTGAACTGCCATTTTGTTCACAGACCTTTAAAGGCACCTAAAATTGAGCCCACAGAACCTGAAAAGCTTGATATCTTATTTTACACTGTTCAGTCAAGTTAGAGGTGTATAAAAAAGCAATAACTTTTCTCTCTGGTCCTAATAATAATTAAATGGGAAAAAAAATATTACACATATGGGGGAAATTATTTTTGATAACTTCTTTCTTCTTTTTGTGGTTGGACTCGATGATCTCAAAGGTCCCTTCCAACCACTAAGATTCTGTGATTCTGTGATTTCCAAGAGAACCATATTTGGCAGAAATGCTGGAAAAATCAAATGGTTCCTTCAGTAACTACTTCTGATCTCATCAGCTTTGTACATCTTCTGTTCTCTCCTTCTGCTTTGCACACACATCCAGCTGGAGCCACCATATATGGGGTCTGGCTGTAGACTTCTCCTGTTCACATTGAAAGCTATACTGTAGGCAGAATTCTTCAATGTTGTGTTCTTGCCACACAGTTCCTAACCTGCCTCTCTGCATTCTTTCTCTCTCCTAATGGCCTTCTGAAACTAGAGGTAGAACTTTGAGAGCCATTTTAAGAGCTATTGCTGAATTTTTAGTGGTTTACTATAAGATAGCCGCCCTTTATGCTGCTAAATTTGGACTACTTGCTTTTTTTGCCAATAAACTGACTCCAATACCTGTAACATCATAGCCATACACAATTATATATTTTTTACTCCATACTAAAAATGAAAAATATTTTTAGACGCAAGTGTCACCCATTTTTTACTGGTGTAAGCTCTATTATATTGCAAATTGTCTCCTCACTTTTTAGGTCCCACAGCAATTGCATGAAGTTGTAGAGTGTGGGTCTTGCTTCAAGGCTAAAGATTCTACTACCAATAAACAGAACAGCTGCACAGTTAGAGGGTTCTAGTTAGTGCCTTCTGTTCCCTTCAGGGATGCATGTGTACAGAAATATCATATGAAATTTAAGACGTAAAACTATAAGAGAAGAAATAAATAAGCACGGTACCGACTCAAAGTAATGACTTTTTTTTTTTTCCCCTAGAAGATAAGAACGGAAAAATCCAGCCTGGATTATTTTAATGGACAACATCCCAGGAGGAATCATGCCAGATCAAAGTCATTTTAACATGACCTGAGCTAGACATTGCTACCCCACAGGTCTCAACTAAGCAGCAAATATTTATGGAGGGAGCATGTATTAAGGCAAGGCTTTAAGAATCTGCTGCTGGAGAAGCCCAAGAACCTTATGGCTGAGAATCAAGGACTTGAGTACTACTTAAGTTCATCAACTTCAGGCAGGTCTGTCTGCTTCCTGAGTCAGAAACATCTTATGTCTAGTAATAATGACAAAGAATAAAACAAAGCACACAGGAAATAGCTTTCGTGCATATGAGGCTATGGTTTTCTGAAACAGAATAGTTTCAGGCAGTGGTTAACTCAGGATTTGTATAGCTAAATTTTATCCAAAGTATGAAGACCACTATTTGTGCAAATACAGTACCTCCAACCTTCAATTTGGTCGGTACTTTGCAGCAAACCTGAGTCTGCAGGACAGCAGGAGCCCATGTACCTAAAGGGGGAGTAGAGGATGCCACCAGGAAGATATAAATTTTACTTCACATTTAAGGCAGAGGCATTTTACACTCAATACATAAAGATAAACAAAAAAGAAACTAAAGAAGTGATTGCCAGCGCTCTAAGTAAATTCACAGTAAGACACGGAGCTTGATTATTGGTGTTAGTGATAGAATTTCCTGTGCCTTTAACCATACAGTCCCTTGCAAAGTAACCTCAAACACATGGCAGTTGAGTCATCAGTTCACTGAAGATTTAATAATTACCCATTTTTATTTGCTTAGTTAAAAGCAAAAATTACAGAGATAGATCTATTTTCACAGTATGGTGTGCGGTTTTGCTACCGAAAAATGAATTCTAAAGGGAGCATCAAAAATTATTATGGGGGTTAAGACAAACCTTTCAAACGTATGAAAGACTTTGTATGCTTACTTTTTCCACATTCTGCTTTTAATAAACTCCTTAACATATTAAGTGCTATAATATCTGTCTAATGAAACAGGACTGGATTCTGATCTCAAGCTGAGTTTTATGGAGCGTAATTCAATTGACTGGAGTTACTTCTGAGTCGCACTGATGTCAAGACAGGAAATCAGCCCACTATATGTAATGATACTGCAATTATAAGAAGGGAAAGATCAGATCCAAAAATTGTTATGTGAAGTGGTAAAGTGATAAAGTTTTCCTCCAGATTAAAGAGCACTGGAAGGAGGAAACAGCCCTGTATCTGCATATCAGTATTTTTTCCTTCCTGCTGTTTTATGGCATTATTATCATTAAGAAGTTTAAGTTTAGTTCTGGAACCTGTCACTATTTCACTGTAATGTTTTATAGTTTATCATAAATAAAAGTAGCTTAGAAGGTTATGTGTTTGTGTTTTTTTTCTTTTTTTCTTGTGTATGAATGAGATTTCATTATTTTTCCTGATTATACACCTTCCTTTTTTTTCCTTTTGTGAGAGTGTCCCCTCTTTATCTTTTTCTTTTCCTTGCATAGCTCTCATCTCAGAAAATATGATTCTTTTTTTTTGATAGTGAACTCTCAATTGGGCAGAGAACAGAAAAACCACTTCAATATTTCCTTTAACAAAAGACGTCCTTATCTCCATCAGTTCCCTTCTGCCTGTTCTGTCACTGAATTCAAGAAATGAAAAGATCTTATTTTTCTCACGTGAAGTTTTCTCAGACTCACAAGTTCGAGTGCTTCTCTACCACTAGCAGCTTCTATGTACTAAAGAAAGAACTTCGAAATTTTCTCTGAGTTCCTTCACTCGCCTAGACATCTTGCAAGAATAGCTACACATCATCCAGAAAGATGTGTTGCCTAAGCTGATCTTTGGCAAACTCTACCACTATTATGAATGCAAATCAGAATGAGCCTCTGTTCTAGCTGTGAATCCAGTCAGGTTCCTTGAAACAGCCCTTAATTGGTGTAATAGCTTAATGTCTACCTATTCCATGTGAGAAAACATAAAAAGCCTTGACTTGAGGTGAAGTGCTGTGTGTTTTGTAAGTTAGATCATGAATCGTTTCAAGACTTGTTGAGGAAGAAAATATTAGGAAGGCTAAAACTATGTATTTTTGTGCCAGGTAGAGAGGTACTGCATTGTCACCAAAGCCTGATCCCATAGAATTCTCCAACACTGGGAGATTTCCTTTTTGGGGCAGGCCAGCTGAAGTTTGCAGTATGGGTATGTGGCAGTCTCCCACCCCATCTTACCGGTACTCTGATTTTGTTTCCAAAGAAGAGATGTTCGGGCTTGACATTTCTAATGGATGTGATTTCATCTTACAGCCATTTCCAGAGTAATTTTCTTTAATAATTATAAATTACCAGTACTGGAGCTGTCGAACTTACTGAGAGCAACACAGAATGTATAAAGAGTATCTAACACCTCTAGGTTAATGTCTAGAATTCCACTGTTTGGCTCTATTTTTCACCATTTGTCTACAAAATAAACTACCAATTGCTCTTTTATTCCTTCTCTTTGTTTTTAGAAGTTGAGATGAATAGAATCAGCGCTTAAAATTTATTTTCCTCCAGGTAGCTCTGCTGTTTGAATCACCATTGAAAATAATTAGAGAATCAACCTTAAGATTCAAAAGCAGAAGGGAAAGAGCCCTTTGCCTCCATGTTCTTCAGTTGGAGCCAACACATCAAGTCAAAGTACTGTCTCATTTACACATGGGCAATTCCTCTCAAAATAATTTGGTTTTATGGGTGTAGCTATGAGGGAATGTGGCACAACAGTTTGTGGCAGTGAAATTGCAAAAGGTTCTGAAATATTTTGGGGCCATGTAGCAGTGTCACAGTTTTTTCTGAGAAATTGAATTAATTCTCCCATACCACAGACTCTACTGTAGGCTTTAGATGATACTTTAATTTTCATGGTCAATATAGTCCTCTACAATATGATAGCAGGGAAAAAAATCTCCTCTCAGAAACTGTACAGAAACAGTACATTTTTTTAGAAAATATTAGCCCCCTGTAGTGCACTGTAGGGTTTCACATGATTAACAGATACATGTGGCTACTAGGTTGTTACTTATTTCAGCATTCAATGAAATTAAAGTACAGCAGATTTTAGAATGCCTTTTGTCTGTGTTTGTAACAGCCCGTGGTACCCGGAACTGCCAGAACCTCCATGAACGGGGATGCACTGTAAAAACCTTAGACTGCAGTCTCTGCTTAAATAAAGTGAAATTAATTGCAGTGTGGTAAGACTGCAGTATTCCACAGAATATAGATGAAACTAGATCAGAACAAATTAAGCATTGGCATGAATTATTTAATTTTCAAAGCTTTTGTTGCACAAATATGCTATGTGATCTCGTGCCCTGCAACAGCAGATTTACTGGCTCTTTCCTAGCTTAAGAAATGTGTATCAAGTGAAGGGAGAAGTAAGATTTCTCTCTCATGTACTAACCAGAGCTGTTCAATTGTATGAAAAGCCATCATGATTGCATTCTTCTAAGACATGGTGAGAAAACATTTGCTTACTGTGCTTGTAATGTTTGTTTTTTCTGGAAGTGACTCATGTTCTACACTCGAAGACCTGTTATTGCAATATACCCAAAGAACACAGGCCAAAACCACAGACAACTTCAGGGCTTGCTTTTACATGAATATAGTCTTTCAGCAAAGGAGATATTTTAGGAAGGTTTCACTTCCAGAGCCCCTGGATTGGCTGCAGGTCTCCAGATGTGGGGACTGGGCAGCTGAAGGGGTGGTGTCTATGAGGATAAACCATGGACTGCCCCATGCCAGACACAGCTGCTGAAACAATCCCATTTCCCTTCTATTTTTCTTAGTTCCTTACTCTTTTTTTTCAGCTTTTATCTAAACACTACTTTTCAGCCACCAAAGACTAGACTGTGACCCACAAAGTCCTTTGCCTTGCAGCGAGAGGTGCAGTTTCTTCGCTAGGTGATTACCCTAGAAGTAACACTCCAGTAGCCCTTGCCTCTCTACCTGTGCTCCACTGAATGTTCATCTCTGTTGTCCTAAATTGTCACTTTAACACTTTTTTTTGAAAATTAATTTTCTGATGAAGGCTCAGTTGTTCATTCAAATAAAGCAACATGCATTTTTTCATATTTTTTCTTCCTTTACAGGAAATAATTATTTTTACCTTCTGACCACATCTGAAAGCCTTTTCTAAAACTGGCCGTTCCACTAGGGAAAACTGAAAATTCTATTAGAATAGTCAGTCACCCATTTCTCATTTTCATTGTGTTTCTTTTCCATTTTCACTGATTAGAAAAATTAGTCAGACCATAATGGTTCCTCAGTTGGTCTACACTGTACTGTTCTAATTTCCAGTTCTCATTTTTCTCAAATTTGTTTTGCCATTTGAATTCAAATTTTGCAGGGGGAGTTTGTCTGTTTTGCTAGACTCCCATCTAGAATAAAAGCATGCAGTGCTGGTTCCAGTATAATGAAAAGAAAAACTGTTTGGCTGGAAGTATCACTGTATGTTGCTTTTAAGATCATGCCATATCTGAAAAATTACATCGAGAAGGGGAAAGTCAATCACATTTGTTCTAAATGAGTAATACAAGGTTGCAGTGGTCTCACACAAGGCACCCAAATTATGAGGTGAATTAAACCCACACATGCACAGTAAAGCGGTGGGAACAGAAATATTTCGCTGATGGCAACCACAATAGGACAGCTAGTTTTGTGAAAAAGATTCTCCTAATTCTTTTGGCTCCTCCTTATCTCCCATTCAGAATTCTTTCCTTGCTCTACTGGTATCACTATCTCTCTTTTAAATTTAGTTTGGAATTTTAAATATGTTCTTCCGGAAAAAAGGTTGATGTTGCTGCTTAATAGGTTATGGCTTTGCCTGGAACTCTGGGGCGCTGAACACAGCCATGTAAACCTCACCAAACAAATGTGTTTGCACTGGTAAGTAGGTGTGTTGTCTGATATTAGACAGGGAGACTTCTCGTGGTGGGCTAGCTTTGGCAAACAGCCACATGCCCACCCAGCCACCTGCTCAATCTCCTCCCTCAGCAGGACAGGGTGAGAAAAGAAGATGAAAACCTCACAGGTTGATATAGAGACAGGGATGCTGCTCACTACTTACTATCACAGGCAAAACAGATATAACTTGAGGAAAATTAACTTTCATTTACTATCAATTAAAACAGATGCAGCTGTGTCCTGCAGTTGGTCTGCTGAAGCCATCTGGAACTGGCTATGTCCCAGCCTCTCCTCACAGAGACCCCTGCAGCCTCCCCATCAGCACCTGGGCACCAGCACCTTATACACTGTAAATGGTTTGTAAACACATAATGCTGTTCCAGTGCCTCTTTGATGCCAGATTCCCTGACCAGCCTCACAGCTTTCGGCATGAAATGCACTCAGGAGTGCCCTGAGAACAAAGCTCAGTTGAAAAGGTAGGGGGAAGACAGCATGAGCTGACGCTTCCGAGCATTCTGTGTGGCCCAGGCACAGTGCCCAGTCTTCTTATTTACTGGTCTGAGTACCTTAGTACATCAGCAGCAGGATTTATGCATAAAAGAGCCTCCTGGCACCCCACGGGCATCCCACGCCAGATTCACACTATGAAAGTATAATGCAGAAAGATGTAATGAAAGCATGACGTCACCTCATTCCCGTCAATGACTAGCAGAGAACATCATGGGTGAACTAGAAATGCAGTATTCCGAAGCCTCCCCTGTCTCCAGTTTCTTCATTTTTCACGGAGAACACCTTCCTTTGGATCCTGCCAACAGATTTAAACTGGTCATGTCAAAGGCTGGGATGATAGGGCATGTCTTGCTGCCCCTTCTTCCTGCTCCTG
>JAOQGH010000012.1:53871096-53937316 GCA_025769975.1 Gallinago jamesoni
GGTACATGGAGTTGTTCAGTTCTTTGAAATGTGATGTAATGGGTGGCCTTTCAGAGTAACTCAAGAGAACCCTTCCTGTAGTCCCATCCTCATGTCAGCAACTATTTAGAAGTGATACAGAAGTGCATGCTTAGTTCCTGCAGACTACCATGCAGACTCCTGAACATGAATGGGATAAATATCCTTCCAGACAAGGAGCTGAGAAAGAACAAACATGCAATCTTAATTATGTTGTCTGGACCAGGCACAAGGGTACCTTGCTTATTGATTATGCTTCTGTATTGATTTCCTACAAGGTGGGCCAATGTACAAAAAATGTTTTATTTTTCTTCTTTGTTATAAAGTATTAAGTATTCAATGTACAAAGCACATCTTTAAGGGAAAAATTGGTAGAACTTACTATTTACTTCCTCTGTAAAAGGTCAGCTGGGTATTTGCAATACTGCAGTTTGATCAGTACAAGGGAACTGGACATCCCGGGTTCAACCTTAGGCATGAACACTTCAGTTACCTTCTCTCAAATTATGTAAAGTCTTTTATAAAGAAATAGAACCTACAGCTAGGCATATGCACTCTTTTATTATATTCTGTGTGTCCTGTTGTCAAACTAAAGCCCTACAGTTTAAATGTTAATGTTTTGTCACCTGCTGGAGTTCACAATGTAGCTGCATACTCACAAACCCTACGTACTGAGCTCAGATCAAACACACTCTTGACTGGATGGTCTTTCCAGAATTTCTGCCTTTCCTGCCACAGTAAGTGTGATGTTAGCACCTCCTAAAAAATTTTAGCAAATCAGTGCATTATAGTTCCATTATCGGATTTCAAGAAACAACAGAAGAGGAATATGATTTCACTTCCACAATGTTTTGGTAAAGGCTGGTATGTGTGTTAATTCCCTCTGTCAAAGGTTCTGGACGTGAATCCTTTATTTCATAGGTTCTTTTCTTCCCCTGAAGTCTCATTTTGCATTTTGCAATTCTAGATGTGCTTCAATTATTCTGTTCCCCTTATCCTACATGCAGGGGATGGTTATGGATGCTGTGGCTAATTAACAATCTAAGCGCACAAATGTCTCCTTGAAAACAAGATCTGGCACTAGACTAAACGAACATTCTGATTGCTCATTAAATGCAGTAGTTTCTCTGCAAGTCGGGTAATACTAACAAGGCACTAATTTTTTTTTTACCTCCTGTTTTCTGCCCCCTCACTATTTTTGTTAGCAAATTCTTCTCCTTTTCCTCAAAAAGTGGATAAAGATAGCTTTATTTTTCTCAGTGTGTTTTCCTGATACACCCTCTCTACTTCCATACCTTCACTGTACTGCAATGCTCTGGCTGATCCTGATTTCTGCTCGGATGCATAAACTTGAGCTTTTACCTACCTCTTAACCACAAACTAGTCACAGTGTAAATAGTTTGATTTCTTTTTTGCAAGCGTTAGCAGTGTAACACCTATCTTCCACCGTATGCAAGTGTACAGAACAGCAGTTCTGCCCACACAAATTGTATATCGTGGCAGTGTTTGAAAAGACAGCCACAAAGGCAGGCTTTTTCTCATGGAAAACATAATTTTCCTGATAATTGTTGTGACAACAGTCATACTTCCTACGAAATATTTCTTAATGAGTTGCTAGATGGTTTGAGGTACTTAAATAGGAGTACTACTACAACTTAGCACAAGATTTTTCATTAAGAATAACACCAATATCCATTAAGATTCAGCAGATGGTTACCACAAGAAACCAAAATGAAGCATAATATTACGTATTCACAGAAGATGTAAATGTAAACTTTATTTTATACATTTTATTCTCTATCTTACCAGGAGAAGCAACTATGAAAATGAATTAGTAATTGCAGAGGTTGTAGAGTTAATGGTTAAATGAGAAGATATGTAGGTAGAAAACATCCTTTCATTTTTTTAACTTAGAAAAAATTAAACTTAAGCTTATTCTTACACGCCATTTTCCTTCTCTGAAAACTAAATTCAAGGTCTAAAACAAGTTTTCAGATAAGCAAATAAAAAACATTTTACATTCCAGAATGCAAAATTATTCATTACAAATTAGTTGCGTGATTAATTTACAGATGCTTGGATCTTACTGAATCCTTTTTTCTGCAAATGTGTGTTTCACTCCTAATATTAACTTTTCAGTTAGACAGTCATCCAAGTCCTTTTGTGCTATATTTGCTCCTTGACTAGACTTTTAAAATACTTTAAAAAATTGTGTTTAAAATGACAAATGATAAATGATAAATTATGACCTCTTATTGACGCACATTTACACATGAATGAATAATTATCTATATATAGAACAAACATTCCACTGACATTTGGGCATATAAAAGACTCGGAGATTTTAAATCTGGAAAAGACCTGTGTTCAGGTAGGCTGACTTTTTCACAGTATAGGACAATATGCCCACATTGGTATTTTTATTCAACTAGTATATATCTTAAAGGGGAAAGAAGAGTCTGGTTTGTCTAGGAATGGAGAACCCACTTATAACTTTTCTCATTTCTAGTCCTAGGAAGAAACAAATAGGTTACAGTTGTGTGTGTGTGTGCGCGCGTTACATCTTGAATAGCAAAAATTGATTCCCAAAAGGGAGGCAAATCACTCTGATTGCTCAGGCCTACCAGGTAAAGCTTAAATTTCATTTGAGAGAGATCTGATTAGTTATTAATAAAAGCTTTTGTCCGTAGAGAAATTGTGACACTCCTGCACTTCCAAATAGCAGGCACAACCTAAAACTGATGGCTAAATATGAGCGAGGAGGAAACATACCCCATGGTTTTACACCAGTGACTGACTGGTGTCTGCAGGGAGAAACGGCGTTACTCAAAGACTGATCTAGATTATTTATGAGATGAATTGCATCACGGAGTTTCTTATTTCCCTGTATTCCCCAAATTCCACTTTAAAACTGTTCTAAGCTGATGCTAACAACTATATCTGTCCAGACAGTATAATGCTTTTCAGCTATTCAGCATCTTATAAATTCTTTCATTTAAAGAAATGTGTAGAAGCACAAATATTTCTTGGTAGTTTAAGAATAAGCTGCCACATTCATGTCTGAAATAAAAGAGAATGGTTTCCGTGTAGAAAAATAGTTCCTGGGGGCTTTAATTACTAACATTTTAAAATAATCATATGCAAAAACAGACCTCACTTTGGGAAAATAAAACTTTTTTTTTTTTAAATCCTTATGTGTTTATTATAAAATATTTTGCCATATTGAAGCTCAATGTTAAAATGAGTTGAAAATCAAAATTACGACCTTTTCACTTAAAAAAAAAATCAGAGAAGAATATACATATTTAATTTTTGGAATTAAACACTTGATGTGTTGAAAATTACTTTCTTCTTGGAAATGGAGATTTTTCGTGAATTGGTATTTTCTTATAAAAAGTTGTAAGAAATTACTGACTGATGTAATCTGAACTGTTTTCACATTAGTAAAAAAAAGATTCCCAGATCATGGTGTTCAAAGGAACAGTTCTGTCACTGAACTAAAAACTTTAATTTTATTAAAAATCCCATTTGACTCTTACAATTTTTTAAATGGTCAAGTTAACAGGGAAAAGTGATAGCATTAGTGATATGAATTGACACATTTGAATGAAACAGACAGGATTTTGAGCATGTAAACTCTTCTTCAGGCCTGAAGCAGAAAGAAAAAAAATCTCTTTTTTTTTTTTTCACACATCTTTCAGGTTCATGAGTTTTACTTTCCAGGCAAGCTAAATATCTTAAATTTTAGGTTTTTTTGGAGAGGGTTTTTTGTAGGTCTCCTTTGAGACTCTGAACTAACAGGTTAAAGAAGGGAGACTGCTTTGAAAAACATAGTGTCTCCTAGTGCCTAGTCCTATGACAGTTCCCTGAATGAGTATATCCTGGTACATAGCCACTGTGTTAGTGACATCCACCCAAGCTGCAAAAGCCTGTGGGACAAAACGTACCACACTGTGATGTGTGCATGTGGAGAATGATTAAGATAGTTCTTCCTGTGAGCAGGGTTTACAGATGGTAGCGACGGGTTTGGACGTGGAGATTGTACACTGACATGGTGAACGGGTGTTTGTAGTTCTATTTACATTTGACTGCCACAATGTGTTCGTTTCTTGGAGAATTTTTATTTTTTTTAACAATAGGATCATTATCTAACATACTTTGTGATTATTTGTGGAAGATTTTATTTTCTTCTGTTCTTAAATACTTATTACTAATATAATTATTGCAATCTTTTTAATACAAGGATTCTAGTTGCATTTTCCACTTGTGTTCCACATCAACATGTATTATGGACCAGAATCCTGCTATATCTAAGAATATTTGTCTCATAACAAATCCTGACTTTTAATTTGTTTAATTAAGGTAGATACTAGCAGTCCTGAATAAGAATGAGAAGCTGAAATTTCTTAGAGAAAAGACATTTTAAGAAGAAAAAAAACCTCTAAAGGCTTTATCAAAATTCTGCACTTCAATAAAAAAATCAATTTACAGGGTTTTTTCCTAAATAAAATGCTTTCAAAATTTAAATTCTGTTTTTTACAAAACTTATCTATTCTTGAGCAACATTCCAATCGTGCTGATCCAGCACTGTAGGAAAAAATTTCTTGGGTTCATTAACAGTCATCCTAATCTATACATGCATATAGCATCGTAGTGGTAGCTGGATTTCCAGCTGCTAGTGACTGCAGAAAAGCTAGTACTAAATTTTCAGTATCTGATATTTTCTAGTAGCAGTACAGATCCAAATGAATGTTTATTACAGTGGTGTAAACTCTGGATTTCCCATATATTGCTACATATCAGGCCCATTCAAATGCTCTGATCTTCCTTTAATGTACCAATCCCTTGACATGTGTGATTTTTTAAAAATATTCTGTTCTATCGGTTTATTTCATTCCACATAACCCATAAACACACATCACCAACAAAGCTTTGTTTACTGCAGTGAAAACATCTCCATAAATTGCAGTGGTATCCCTGCAACTGTGAGAAGAACCGGGCAAGTGGATTTCAACCCTGAACCCTGATAAACTATTCTGCCTCCTTCCTTGTGCTGCCATCCCTTCCCTGCTGCTCTACTCATGATAATGGGAATGACAGTGAGGACCCACTGTCAGCCATTGGTATGGTCTTCATCTGTGACACAATTAATTTTAAGAATGACTTTAGGACAGTTGGGAACTTTAGCTTATAGGTTCCAATCTTGAGAAGGGTTTTCTTCGTGCTTGGCTTGATTCACTTGTCATCCTGTTGCAGTCACTGACACGACTCATGTGAACACAAGTACGTGAGTGCTGCATGTCTCCAGGAAAAGTGCAGGTCTCTAGGAATGACTCCCTCTTTGCACCGGTTTTCCTTCTCTGTGTAGTCGTTTTTCTCAACAGTTTTTCATCATTTATAATGGGGTAAAATGAGAAGAATCTACCTCCTTGGCCAGATCTTCAGAGACACAGTTCCACTGACTTCAAAAACAATTTACTGCACCTGACGATACGGTTTTATGTATTTTTTCTCTCTAAGCCTAAGAGTTATTTATGTTTATTTCTTTTTGAATGTGAAGCATTTGATACTGCTTTTCTTAGATGACCAGGCCAACCTTTTTCACTTCTACCTATTCTACAGCATCATGAAACACATACATGAATTTCAACTTATTAAAAGTATTGAGAATATTTCCATTTTTGCCTGCTGAGTGGAAGCATTCTGTATTTTATGGTAATACATCTAAAGAGTTTGGGATCCCAAAGTGATACCTGCAATTGTTTCTACTTCTAGTTCCAGCTCAAGCTGCAACTCTCCCCACCTTTTTTTCTGCCTTCACAAAACATTTCCCTTTGCCAAAATAAGATTTATACTACTGCTCTGTTTTCCCACTCATACTAATTGGTTAACACCATACTTTACAGTTCTAATAAAAACGCAGCTGCTTCCATTTTACATGTTTGGACACTTTTTATAGGGGGAAGAAACTTAAATAAAGATGAATTGAAAGAAAGTGGAAATTAAGTTTAATTACCACCACCAGAACAAACCACTTAAAGAATTACAGCACTTTAGTATAGATTTTGTGACCACTGCAGACAATAGGAATTTTTCCACTGACTTTAACAGCATTTGGATTCGGTCCCTGAAACTCAATTACTTGTATTAAGGAAAGAGAACGAAGGCAAGGGCGAGCTTACTCCCCTGATCAATGGTGCCCCTGGGCATTACAACACATATTAGAATATCTTTATGTTACATATGTGCTCACAGTTAGGGACACACATAAGCTTACTTTCCTTATTTGGGCTCCATAAATACCTTTACTCAACATTCAGAGAGAGGCAGTCAAAGCCATGATAAAATGCCTGGAAAAATAGGCCTCCAGCACCATTTCCAGCACAGCCCATCTAAACACTACCCTGAGGGATGTAAAAGGGTGACAAAGGGTTACTTTAAATAAATAGGCTTTAAACCAGCCAACTTGGGAACTGGATAGTGATACAACTTTGGAAAACTGACAAGTAGCAGAAACTGTAAAACACTTTTTCTGAACTAGGGAATGGGTGCCACTGACCACATAGGAATGATCATAAGGCTTAGATTTAGAGGTATTTTGTCCTGTTCATACTCTTTCCCTTCCAAAACTCCCCCACAATAACTGGTAAATATCTCTGGTGAAAAGCAAGTATTTGTCCTCAGTTTTTAAAATTCAAGGGAAGTTGCTGCAAGCAGATGGCAAGCAGCTTCTACTGTTTTTTTTCCCTTCCTCCCTAGGGCAGAGGGAGCATTGTTGAAACACATTTGAAGATTTCTACTTGAAATTAGGTAGGAAAATGTTCTTTTTTGGGAAGACATATTTGCCTATAGTAGAGATTATAATCGTAGCTTCAGGAAGAGATGAAGGAGAGAGGAAACACCTTTCAACTGTTGAAATGTTGCCAAGACCATTTTTTTTCTAAATCTGTAACTTTGTCTCTATGAGATGTCAGTCATGATGTTCTATGAAAGAACATTAAAATGCACTTTTGATTAATTGGTGCACAAATTATTTCCCATTTGATCTGTAGGCATTAAATTTAATTCTAATGCACTTACAGTGACTCTGGGACTGCTACATGAATTTGGAATGAATTTAGCCTTTATATTTTAATTTGCTCAGCCACCTTATCTAAATAGAATATTCTAAGGCTTGGAACAGCTGAAATACTGCTAGTAATTCTTAACTCAAATTAAAATACTTCTGAAATCAATTTAGAGAGAAAGTAAGCTGCTTCTTTGATTGAACAAACGTGTTTTCCTGCTTCTGATCTCTGGACAGTAAGTTAATGTTGTTGTTGCCTCATCAATTTTTTGTAACATACAGTATGTTGTTCAGTAATATGCTCCTGAGAACACAGCTGAAACATAATTGATATGCTTTTCTGTATTTTAAGAACAGTTTCCCCAGAATATTGTGATTTAAAAATAAACGGAGGTTTGTACAGCAAGGTAAAGATGATTTACATACTGCTTTCTGCTGTAAATAGTTCATTTGGAAGTATACAAAATGGCCTGTTCTAGAAGCAGAACGTCCTTGTCTTGCAATATTACATATATACAATCCTACATTCAGAGCAGAGAAAACTGGTCTAGACATTCACATCACTTTCAGCACCGTAAAAGCTGAACACTTTATTTTCTGTCAACGTGCCAAATCCTTATGTCTCGATCAGATTTTACTCACTTCATAGTGGGCCACTCCATCACCACTTGAGGAACTGCACTGTTGGATAAACTGAAGTTGCTATCTATATTATTGTGGTTAATAACAACAATAGTTTAAATTTTGAAACTCTGATTGTTTTTTACTCGCTTTCTATTTAAGCAAAAACCCTGCTGAAAACAAAGATTTTTTTTACTAAAGCTTTCCAAAAATTCCCACTTTAATGATCCTTTCCCGTATTTTTTCTTCCTACCTTTTATATATTTTCTGACTTCATAACCTTCTTTTATAAGGACAAGCTTAACACGTATTTTTTCTGACTCTTAGTTGGCTTGGTTTATATTAAAGGGACGTTCTCACTGAACACTAGGAAATAGTTTTATTCATAATATATTACAGTTTGGGACATTTGTTAGAACTGGTATCTTAAACCAAACCAAACCACTGTTTCTGCCACATATACGGGACCTTACTGAGAGGCAAAACTTATTAACCAAATCATTTCTACACCATCAGAATTCAATTAATGACATGTAACTCCAGATCACAGAAGGATTTCCATGGTCATTTGTACCTCGTTGGCTACCTCTATATTTTTACTACAAGGACTGGGATCAGCCCAGTGTTTTTATATGATGTTTTGTATTTCTGTCACTCAACTCCTGAGTAAAATAAGAATTAACTTTTTCTTTTGGCCTCTAGCTTCTGAGGCAAATAACTTATTTTGCTCTTAGTCAAGGTATGCACCATGACTCTGAGCATAATATTGTTACACTTTGATCAATTCACACATACATACACACAGAAATAGTTTATAGCACATCGTGTTCGTATCAACAGGACAGTATCAGCACCGACTGCACTTGTGCTATCTGGCAAAATCATCCACTTAAATGAAACCTCTTAGTTCTTTTACCCAAGATTTCAGTATAAAATACCGTACAATTATTATGGTTACCATTAGTCCTGGAGAAATACCACACTGGGAATGGGCTTTGCATAGATATATTTCTATATGAGTTTGGTGTACAAGCTAAGTCATGAAAAAAAAAAAAAAAAGACCCTATCCTACTGTCACAGGAAACAGATTTACTATTTGAAAAGAGCTATAGCTAACTGAGAAATGCTAAAGTCACCTCACCTTTAAATCAACAGCTTTAGAGAAGTGTAAATTAAAATTTTGATGTAAAAATTATTCCAATTAATCACCATGTAATAATTAAGCTATCAATCCCAAGTAGTGTGTTCTAGCTTTTCTCTAATGAACCATCTCTCACTGCTTACACAACGTGTTTGACTAGGTATAAAATACTGGGCTTTAAAGGAAAATACAACCATCTTTCTGATAATGACCTAACTCCTCAGGGAATGGAAAAGATCCATATTTTTCAGAAGATAAATACAACTTTCTTCATCAAAGAATGACAGAGTTCTTGCCTCATACAAACTCCAGATTTTCTCTGTCTGGGCCCTCTTTCATGCACTGTTTGTTTACAAGGCTTTGGAAGTTCATAAACTCCAAGCTCAGAGACTCCTGAAGCTACTTCAGCCCTCTTGGACTTTTTTTAAGTGTCTTCAGAGTTTTGGGGAAAGAGGATTTTTCAATGCCTGTGTCAGGTATCCCACCACAAAGACTAACAGAAGTATAATATACTGTGCTACACTAGCCACTCTGTTCTCTGATTTGTGTACCTGTTTGGGAAGGCAGTAAAGGGAAAAACAGGAAAATCCCAGGAAAGGAAGGTCACAATTCCAAATCTGAGGCTCGTGGCCTAAAGTACACAGTGCAACACTAGTGAAGAGGTTCGGACTAATGCAATTCACTGGGAGATATTCTCTAATTAGAATCATGGAGGAGCAGCTAAGGGACTATATGCTGTGTCTTTGGTGCTGCAAATATAAATAGCTACAGTCTGGTGGATGTAACACTCCCATGACAAAAAACTGAGAACTGAGCTTCCCTGCTGCAGTAAGATCCCTCTTAATATAAGACAACCTTCGAGACGCAGCAGAATAAAAATTAATCTACAATACATAAATAACAGCCTTAAGAAATTAGTAACTCTATTTGGAGAGGTATGTTGCAAAACAGAAACCATAGTATGCTTTGTAGTTACTTTTTGGGGTGCCATGAACAGCTGTGGGAGTATGAGAATGGGTGGCTGACACACAGAGAGCCAGAACTTATTGAAGTGGCTTTGCCACCATATAGAGCGTTTCCGATACTGCAGGTGTCACACTGGTTTTGCTTCAAGGTTTTTTCTGTGTTTGCTCACCCCACAGATTCTGCAGCCAAGTTAACTCAGAATAGTTTATATAGGTTCGGAGCAGAGGTCAAACACCTTGAAAAGTATCACTGTTAATCTCTGCTTTCCTTGAAGCAGAAATCTCAGCTGGAGTAAAGATTTCCTTTATAGACTCTTTTGTTACTGAAGTTGCTACTGACGTTAAAGACAGCTTTAAAGATTTTCTTAAACCACAACTCTGCTAATTGATCTAACCAGGTAACAGGTTTCCCTTGCTGGTGGACACTTGTCTGTCAAAGTTCCCACCACTATTAGATAAGGATGCCTTTATGATACATCTTTTCACTGGGTGCACCTATGACCATTTATCTCCGGGTCTGGTTGTGAACATGGTCTGACAGTGCCCATCAGCCTTTCCCTGGCACAGCAGTGACTGAAAGACAGCTTCAACACTTTTGAGTTTCCTTTAGCTTTAAATACATAAAGTTTCCATGGCACATAGTTCTAGATCTGTTCATCATAAAAAACTCATTAGCAAGGACACAGAATGCAGAACATTACTAGCTCTTGATAGAGACTGCTTTAAAAGCACTAAATAAACCAGGTAACACTTAAAACACGGATGTCTGGAATTTGAGGACACTCGGATACTGATAAACCAGGTCAAATCACAAGCAAGGCTTTCAAAAACCTTTTTGAATGTGCTTTTGGAATTGTTTCCAGGCATGCTATTTCTGAAGACTGGTCCTTAAGTTTCTTAGCTGTCACACCGGTAACTGTAAGAGGTCATTTTTTTTCACAGATTTTAACATGAGAGCTACCAGCATATCGTTTCCACTATGTAACTAATATACATTTAAGTTCTTGTATGTAAGTTAATGCCTTTCAATTACAGTAACGGCATCGAGGACCAGAGATATGGACAGAATAAAAGAAAAATGCAACAGATGTGCAGGTATATTTATCTGCTGCCAAGTGCTGAGACAATAAATATCAGCCTTTGCATAAGTACCAATCTTCTTAGTCAATTAAATGTTACCAAGTAGGTTATATAGCAGGTTTGTTCTTCAGTTTTTGCATACGTCTCGATCTGCACAAATAATTGTTTTGACTTCATGCAAGTTGAATACTGCATGGTAGAATGACCTTGGCAGAACTTAAGTGGCCATATGTAGTCTGAATGAATTTATGGAAGTAGGCATTTAAAACAATTAAACGATATATGAACTAATTTTTGATATCCACTAATAGAATATTATGGCCATAATCTTCTTGAATTTGCATGGTCTAAAATGTGCCACAAAGAAGAAATGGTTAATCTTCATCCAGGTTTGGAGAAATTTAATGCCATAGTAAAATGTCTTATGAAGTGTTAAAACAGGGTTGGCACTTCTGTTGATTTTCCACAGAACATAAGGCCAACTCATTTTTATATCGTTCACAGAAACATTAAAAATGATTGATGAGTGCTAGTAAATGTGAAAATGAAGGAATGACTATCAGGAATGAAAACAAGTGTCTCCTTTTATCTTATCACAGTTAGATAATTCTGTTAGCTTCCTCACGATCCCCCAGTTTTTCTTTTAAGCTGGCTAAATACCATTTAAACATTGAAATAGAATAAGCTCTCATTCATACACAACAACAGTAGTAACTGTTACACTAAGCAACGAATCGATTAAAGCAAACTCCTCATACTTTAACATATGGAATATTTCTGTGATGCAGAAACCAAACTCAGCCTATTCATTAAGTATATAGAAAGGAGACTAAATTTCTCAGCAAGGATTCAGTACAAGAACATTAACATATACATCTACCATTCCCTTACATAAACAAAATTAATTTATACTGAATATGTTCAGTTCAAACTCAATTTCATGTCAAACAACAAAAAATCCTGGAATACGTATACAGAATATAAACCCAAGGCCTACTGTAAAATGAAACTGTAAGCTCTGGTGCAGTAATGAAAAGAAAAAAAAAAGATTTTCTTGAAAACAAAACAAAAAAAACCATCAGAAATACAATATTTGGATTTTTGTTGGTGTTTTTTTAGTGTATTATTATTCATATTAGCATCAGTAACTAACAAAATATGAAAATGTCTTTCTAAAAATTTTAGATATCATGAGTTACAAAACCCACAGAAAACCGGGAAAAAAAATAATCAACCAGCTCCACCTTATTAAAAATATTCAAATATTTTGAAATAAGCTTTGTCCTCAGTTATAAAGGTCACAGATCTGTAGCAAATTATTAGTCACAAATCCTTACATGTTCTTTCAAACTTAAATCACATCTAGAATGTAAAGGACACTAGCTATTCTGTATCAAGTTTCTGTAAGAACTCATCATAATTATTTAAAATAAAGTACAGTTTTCTCCTAGTTTTCTTTTTTTTTTCCATGATTTTTTTTTTTTTTTTAGCAATAAAGAACGTGCTACCAGAATTCCTTGGTCAGGCCTGCTTTGCAACATAAATTCAGAAAGTAATCACGGGTAATCCTAAGGACCAAGTTATTGCTCAGTGGGTTAACAGGAACCAGCCTTTTGTTCAGCACTTTTCATTTGCAAAACAGACTTTGGTCTTTAAAACACATGTATGTAGCATCACAGAGACAGAGTAACATAAACATATAATGGCATAGGTTGCTTGCGTGGTGTACTGAGCAAAATTCACAATAAAGTATTTGCATGCCATAATAAAGCTTTTAGTTCTCCTTTCTCTATTCCTGTCCGTGTGATGGGGTGACCTTCTGAGTTACGTGACTGACTTTTGTTAGGATCAGTCCTGATTTCCAGGACTTTCCATTCATTGCTTTGTGATGCCAGTTCATGTCAGCCACCTGTTGAACTGGCCTAAGAGTGATCTGAAAATGAATGCATGTGCTTTGGGGGCAGAAAGACACCAGACTCATCCCAGAGATGATAAATGACTTCTTGTACTTGCCAAAATACTAAACGGCACTCAACTTCAAAGAGTTTAGTGGGAATTACATTATCCTATGCCACTGGAATTCATTTCAAAAGAGAACTACATCATTGGTTGTGAAAAAAAGACATTTCCTCACCTTTAAGAGCGCACATACTTTTAGTGAGAGGATGAAAGAATGAAAAGAATGTGATTATAAGCAAAAAGACCGTAAAGTGAGTTTGTAGCCAAATCCTGGAATAAACCAGAATACAGAGGAGATGGCAAAACCTAGTACCTTTTGCTACAGAACATGAACATCAGGAAAATTACTTTGCAAACCGCAAAGTAAAAAGTGCTTCAGATAACTAATGAAATGACAGGCATGAGAATTGGCTGAGATAAATTTAAATGTTCTGAACCTTCCCTTATTTTCATTTTTGATCTTAAGAAGAATATAATGGACTGCCTTTCCTTCCTGTTATCATCGCTACTTTTTTTTTTTAATTTGATAATATCTTTACCAAAAGAAAATAGCAAGAGAGGAAAGTTTGTCCTTACCGTATGTAGCATCTGGATGCAAGCTGAAGACACTGGCAATCTCACTTGAATCCTGTCTTCACAAGATTTCCAGAGTTGTCTCTAGAACAAAGAGGACGACACAAACTCATGTGAAGAATTCAAGAGGAATCTCTGATGCTATTGGGATGAATAGCAAAATTCCCACAAGACAGTCAGGACTTCATCAGTATTTAAAATGAATATTCAAAAAGCACTTCTAACTCACAAAAGATGTGATCATTATTCCTTGAAAGCTGGTGAGCTTTAAAATTTTTTGCTTATAATATATGTATCACTCTTTTCAGTTTTGATCAGATCTATACGGATACTGTATGCATAATTCTACTCTTAACGAGGAGATTGCCAGTAGTATAAACATATCATTATGCAAAGTAATTAGATGCAGAAAAATAAATAGAATCAATGCTGAGAGCTTATAGAAGTGCAGATAAACAAGTACTCATAATGTTTTTTAATAGATGTTTAGAAAAATCAGCCATATCCTTCAGGTTAATGACTTAGTTCCATCTAAATTTGCTCTTCTGGGTTCAGAGTATACAATTATAATGCTTGTAATTCAAAGCAAGAAAACTTTGATGACTAAGTTTTTAGAATCCAGCAGGCTTCAGCAGATCAGGAATCATCCTTTAAAATAATTCTTCTAAATATATAAAGGTATTTTATTTAAACTCATAGGCAGTTCTAAAAATCCTTTTCCCCCTGTAATTGTAAATCCTTGTTTGTTTGCTAAAAATCTACCAAGTAGTGGAAATTATTTTTTCTTTTTTGAGTGAGATACTATTGCTGTTTCTGCTTTTGGTTTGATATGCCATTCAGAAATACAATTGGTTGCAATCACCCCTCAACTACAATCAGGTATTCCTTATTCTCTGGTCTTCACTTACGACTATAGTTTGAAAAGACTCTCCTGTCCTTTTGTGAGTATTTTAAAGCAATCAGCCAGGATAGTAACAGCCAATATTATTCTTCTATTGTTGGTTTGATTGGATCTCACCTTGGCTAAAAGTCCAAAGATCCAAGCATATCTATATCAATAAAACTATTTTCAGGTATATTTTACCCCTATAAATGTCCTAACTAGTCCTTATTTCTTTTTAGAAATACATTCAGAGGTTTTGATGACCTGTAAAAATGGAAACCAGCAAAACCACCTTTGTTTTTAATGGAAGTCATGGGGTGAAGCCTACCCAAAAGTACCATTCAGTTAAGCAAGACCTTCACAGCTGCCCAGACTTAACTCATTAAGGCTGATTCTGAGGATTCTGGTATGTGCTTGGAAAACAGGGTAAAAGGTAATTGTCACAGAATTACTTGCGTGCCTAAATGCCCTGGACTACATCTGTCCTGTTCTGATGGTTCAGGTGTGTGCTGACACACATGAAGACACAAACATACCCAATTGAACTGGTTCCAGCTTTTCATCCTTATAACACATTTGGGATGGGAGATCAGAAGGTGACAGTGAGCCAAACAGCAACCACTAACTGCCAAAGAGATCGGCATGGGGTAGCACAGGTAGTTTCTGTTGACCATGTAAGTCAGAAAACAATAAATAATGAAAATGGCAGTCCCTTGGAGGGGAGGGGAGTAGTAGGGAGAGGGGAGATACATCTGTGGATATCCTAGATTGTGCAGAAACCTAATCCTGAGGAGGATCTGAAATGTAAAAGGGAAGCTGACAGACACTTCAACCAGCCCCACTAAGTGTCTTGCTCCCCTGTGCTGATCACAAACAAACTTCTTGTCTGTGAGTGTGTTCTGTACAGAAAAGAGCATGTGTGTAAGAAGTTTCAAAATAATTATTAAACTACACATGCAATAGAAATGCACGTTTGAACGGTTATACCTGTATAACCTACTTCACATACAAAAGTATTAAACTTTTTAATTAAAAGTGCTTGGTTTTTTTGTCTAAAGCAAACTTTAGGTTATGTATGCTAATTGTATGGTGGTGTTCTGACTGGTGATTCATATAGGCATATGCCAACCACCCTTTTATCAGAAAGTGTGTCTTAATTAAAAGAGTCTAAAAGAGTCCTTGGCAGTATTTTCATTTCCTATTTTGTCCATGGGATTTCAGCTTCATTCAGTGGACAGAATGGATATACAGGGCAGCAGAATTAAGGTTCCACAGGGAACAACAAATCTGGTCTGTCCTATTTTTCAAGTGCAACTTGAATTATCTTCCATTAACAGAGAGTACGAGGAGGAGAGACTGTCAGTTAATTCATTCTTATGTCATTAAATCTGTTATGCTGAAAAATAACTGAAAATAGCGTGTAAGCAGCCTTACCTTCATTGTCTCTTCAGACTGTAGAGACTAGATTCAAACATTAAGACAAACAACATCTCCGTGACCTCTAATGCCTCTGCTTCTGCAGGTGTGCGGTGGAGCTATGCAGATGGGTTCTGTTCTTCCACCTGCAATTTAAAGCCAGGTGTAAGCTGTTAACACATGCTCTCTTGAGACAAAGCGATCTCGAGCTATTTATAGCATGCTTAGTGTGTCTTCATCTGCTTCATATATATTTTAGTGTTTCTGTAAAATAATAGTTGCTACAGTTTCAGAGGTATGCTGTGTTTGCTGATATTATCATGAAATGTACTGCATTGTATACAGCATCTTTCTTACTCGTGCTGCTATCGAGCACCCCTGAGTAACAAGGTAACTGAATTTACTATAGGTTAAGCAACTATCAGATAAAAAAGATATCAGAAGTTCCAACTGCTGTGGAACTTTTCCACTGCTCCATATTTAAAATAACAGAACTTTCATGAGGAAAGAGAAGTTTGCCTGTGGTGGCCAAGGAAGTCTAAAGGAACATGAGGCTTCGTGTCCCCTCATGGTACTGGGGACTGAACGCACAGAAGGATGCTTCACAGGCCCCTGTTGACACACAAAATGGCTGACCAGCTTCTCCATGGCCATCCACTAGTAAGGCATCCTCCAAAATAATTTCCTCTAAAATCTCTCCAATTTTCACTAAGGTCAACCTCTTCGGTGAGATAGCACAGAACAGCAAAAGTGGCTTTTTCATAGAATCATAGAATCTTCTAGGTCGGAAGGGACCTTCAATATCATCTTGCCCGACCATCAACCTCACTCTGACAAAAATAAACACCCCCACAAAAAACAAAATGCAACACCATCACTAAACCATGTCTCCCAGCACTACATCAACCTGTCTTTTGAACACCTCCAGGGAAGGTGCCTCAACCACCACCCTGGGCAGCCTATTCCAACGTCTGATCACCCTTTCAGTGAAAAATTTTTTCCTAATATCCAGCCTGAACCTCCCCTGGCGCAACTTGAGGCCGTTTCCTCCAGTCCTGTCACCTGGGACTTGGGAGAAGAGACCGACCCCCCCCCCCTTGCTAAAGTCCAGGTAAGCAACAGCCACAGCCTTTCCCTCATCCACCAAGCGGGTCACTTTGTCAGAGCAGGAGATCGGGTTTGTCGAGCAGGACCTGCCCCACGTCAACCCCTGCTGGCTGGGCCTGAGTCCAGCCTGAGCTAGGCCCGTTCATGTGCTGCATAACGCCATCAGGATGAGTGCACACGAGGCTTCTGGAATTAAACCCGTGTAAAAACTGATGACGGTTTCCAACATTTAGGATGTTGAAAACGACTCTAATTTCCCAACAATCAATAATTGCACAGTCAGTATTTCCTGAAAATTCGTAATTTCAACCTATATACATAGACCCCCAACCCATCTTTTTTAAAATTCTGATAAAAGTAATACTGTACCGGGCCCAGCAGCCGTTGGGGACTGCCGGGGTCCCCTGTGAGGCGCTGAAGGGGTCCCTGTGGGGCGGGGCCGGGTCCCTGTGGGGCGGGGCCGGGTCCCTGTGAGGGGCTGAAGGGGTCGCTGTGAGGCAGGCCCGGGTCCCTGTGAGGCGGGCCCAGGCCCACCCAGGCCGGTCCCAGCGGCTCCAAGCGCCCCAGCGCCAGGGGCTGAGAAGGGGCAGGGGCTGCCCGGCGGCGAGGGGAAACGTGTGAGGAACTGCCCTGCCAGCCCCGAGGGGAGAGCGGGAGGAGGAGGAGGAGGAGGAGGAAGAGGAAGGGCTCCGGCCGCGTCCCCCCGCAGAGGTTCCCTGTGGAGCCCCCGGCGGAGCGGGTGGGTTCTCCTGAGGGAGCTGCGGCCTGAGGAGAGACCCCGGCGGGAGCAGGAGAAGGGCCTGAGGGGGCGATAGGGAGGAGCTGTTATGGAGTGACCGCAGGCCCCCGTTGCCCTCGAAGCAGAGGGCCTCAGGCAGAGGAGTGGGGAATGAAGAACTGAAGGTGAGCCTGGGAGGAAGGGCGGAAGTTGCCGGTTGAATTTTGCCTTTGTTTCTCACTATCTAAATCTGTTTTAATTGGCAATAAATTACATTAATTTTCCCGAAGACGAGCCTGTTTTTCCCTTGAGGCAGTTGGTACGTGATCTCCCTATTTTCGTCTCGACCCATGAGCTTTTTCAGGTTATTTTCTCCCCCTGGGCGGCTGTGGAGCGAGGGGGTGACTGGCCGTGTGGGAACAGTGGCACCTGGCCAAGGGCAAGCCGCCACAAGCCCTCTAAGGAAAGAAATATAAAATCAATATGCTCACTTCAAATTGCATGAAGTTGAAAAAAATACGTTTTAAGGGCCTCAACGGCTTGGAAGGCAAGCAAATCTTGATGTATTTGCACAATTGGGTCTTTACCAGTGGCTTATAGGCCTAATCAAATTATTCTATTAAAGAAGAAAATAATATTAATTCATTCATCGTGTATGATTGTATTTTCGTTTTAACTACATAAAGTTCATCCAGTGTTTTGTTTTCTTAAGTGTGTATTTCATAAGTGATGGTCAGTGCTTTCCTCTCCCCTCTCCAGAAAGTTTTGCTTACTTTTTCAGGTTTGCCAGAGAGCACTAATTCCAATATTTGTCCTTCTGTGGCGTGGTCCCTCACCTTTCTTTAAAGGATTCAGTTTGGAAATGCTGCATGAGATTGAATGGCATGCTAGGACACCACCCCCAAATTAAACGAAAGAGTTTCAGATCATGGCTGAAACATAAGGTATTCATCCCACAGTGGCCATTTTAAGTTGTCGTTCACCATGCTTAATAAAATTTTATAGGGCAGCAAGAGGCACAGTATTCTAAGCACCAATGTGTACACCGTTATTCGCGAGTAACCTCTTCTACTCTTGTTCTAGGTCAGAAGTAATACTGTGCTGCTCTGGGACTTCTGGAAAAAAAAAAGGAGAAGGCTGATCTGAAGGCTCATTTAAGTTCAGGTATTTGTTCTGAAAAAGGGAAAAAAATAATAAAATTTAGGTGGGGCAAAAAGAGAAAATGGTGATATAACAAGGTCAAACTATACTTAGGCAGTTTTGATAAAATGTTTTTGATTCAGAGCTCAGTCTTCCATACTGTCAGGCTATCTGTTGGGACAGCAGAAAGCTACTGAAAGTGGGACCTTCACACACTGCAGAAAAGTCAAAAAGAGTGATAAAATAATAGCCACTCTGCAAAGCCGTTGCTTTATCTTCTCTTCCCTATGAAATGTAGGGAAGGCCTGGCGCTTCCAGTCATTAATGATCTATATGTTTGTAATTCTATAGATATTATTTCACTTTAGACTCGTGTCATAAAATGACTGTGTGGTGGTTTCCTTGTGTTCTGTTTTATGTCCATTAGTGGAACAGAAAAATAAATTAATTCTAGGGATAGCGAAAGCATATATTTGCACTGTTCTTTGAAAAATAAGACAATAGGTTGATTTTGGTGAAAATTTGGAAAAATGAATTATGTATGTATCTTCCATGAGTGAAGATGCGGCCTCCCCAGCTACCTTGACTTTTCTGAAAGTTGTTCTATGCAAAACTGAAGTTAATTGAGTACTTGTAGTCCAGGTCATTTGAAAGTCAGATGTGCTGAGTTACTTCTGTGGCTCTGTTGAAATACAGTAGTATCTTAAATAGCTGTTATTCTGGCCAAAGAAACTGTTCGTTTGTTAAACAGCTCATTTCAAAGCACCATGAAAAAAAATATAGAGTTGGCATATATCAAACTGTAGTATTAAGTGTTATTTTATGATTAATACTTTCTCTTAAGGTAAGTTGTTGTCAAGAAAGTAATCTTTAAGGTATTTGACTCTATAAATGGAGGAGAATTTTTGAAGATTGGAAGGTTTTTTTCTTTGCAAAAATCCTAGAAATCTGATCCCCAGAAAGGATATTGACATAATGATATTTGTGAAAAACTTTTCTCCTGTGATATCTTTACTAAATGTTTTGTAAAAAATAACCAAATAATATTAAAATGATAATTGGGAACAGTATGTTATCTTTTTCATTAATCACTGATTTTACTTTTATAACTTAACAATTGTAATACTTTCACAAATAATCCAAACTACGTGTCCTCAAAATATAAAAATTAGTATGTTAGCTTATTGGTTTTTGAGTTGATTATATAATTATAAATTAATTATATAATTCAAAATTGAGCAGACTCTGGGTGTGTTGTCTAACTTTGATATGCTTTAGACATTCAGAAAGGTGTTGGAATGTGTACCTTGAAGTGAGGATTTCCATTATTTGTGTCCGTCCTTCTTCATAGTTTCTGTGTTTGAAGACTAATAATTATAATTTAAGGAAGGTTATATTGTCGCGAAAGCTAAATAGTTCATCAATGGTTGTTAAATAGCAGAAGAAGAGTACTTTTTTGTTAACTTGAGACTATTTCTAGAAATAGACGGATGAATGAGAGCTTTTTCAAGGTGGGAGGGGGAATTCAGAGGCTTCAGCTTCAAGGAAGTTTTAAGGGATTGTTCAACCTGAAGTTACTGGTTTTGTTGGGGTATGTGTGGCAGGGGTCAAACTAAATAATTGTAATAAACTGGTCTAACTTCGTAATGTTAAGCTGGGAATTCCAGCACTTAGCAACTGGAAGAAAATGAGGGCACTAATGAAAAAAAAAAAAAAAAATTACACTCTGTCTCACAAGCCCACATGCATTTTAAGGAAAGGTACATTATTTTCTGGACATTTTAACTTTCAGTGTTAATTTTAAAACTCAATGAGGACCAATTAGGACTTCCACAGTGTCATTTCTATAATAAAAGTAAGCCTGAAAGTGATCAGTAAGCCACAAATGGCTATTAAAAGGGCAGTGATGGTTATGGAAAGTAAGAAGTGAATTCTGGAAGGAATTCTAAATACCCTTCAAAGATGATTATTTAAATTTAACTGTTTCACTAAGTCGACAATTTATTCAAGATAGCCTTAATTTTATTTCATGTATTTGAATTTCCAAAAAGGAAATTGGTGAATACACTTTCAATCCAAATCTCCCATGCTTTTGCTCACCTTCCTGTGTTTAAAACAGTATGTATGTAGCCATATCATGCTAATTGGTTAAATACTTTGTTCCCATGCTCTGATGCTCTAGAATATTAAATAGTGCTTTTTCTTTTCTTTTTTTTTTTTTTTTAATTTTAAACATTGCTTCTTTGTCTGGTTTGCATTTGAAAGTAGCAAATGACAAAGAAATTCTTGTTTCTTTACAAATAACTACATGTACTTTATGTGGGTGTGTTACCCTTTAGCACAGCATAAACAAAACACGTAGGAGATACTTTTTTGCAATTGACTTGCTGAATTCTGGTGTTCTGAGGTAGGATTTGTCTTACGCCTTCTTCCCTCTGAAGGAAAGTTATGTCTTACGTTAGAAGTGGCCGTGCTGCATACTGAGGAGCTTGAGCATCCCTTTAGCTTCTTGAACACCGAAATCATGACATGGGTGATGAAAAGAGTGGTGTCAAAGGCATCTCTGTATTCCAGCAAAACTGCTGGTGAAAGTTTATGACCTGAAATGCAGAGAAAGGGTCTAGCACGTAACTTGTCCATCAATGGCTATACAAATCCAGGTGCTGCTGAACTAAGCAGCTGTGTTTGAAAGGGGCTTTTGGCTAAAAAGCAGTCATCACAAGAAACATCAGAACCCCCTCCCTCACTCGTAGTGTTCCAATTTATGTATTATTAATATCAAAGATGAGGAAATCAAAAGATATTATTGCTGCTTTGAGAGTAGTGAAACCTCTTCGGGCATTAAGGTGTCAAACACTGTATACTGGGTATTGCAAAAAAGGCAGTGTTTAATCTTGGAATTATGTGAGATTTTTCTGAAGAGTTCAAGATATATTAATATATCTCTATACAAGTAACGAGTAAAATTTGTGTACTTACTGTATATAATTTTGGACAACTTTGCAGTGCTTACAAGCCATGGGCCGTGAGTTAAATAACAACCATTAAGTTAAATGATCTATTTTTGATTGATGTCATACATATGCTACTGTAGTAAACTGAACTGCATGAAAACAGACTACATCGCAGTTTATATCAATATTTCTACAGAAAAAATACCCCTTAACCTGAAGTACCGGGAGGTACTATATTGAAACAATTACCAAAAATTACAGAGAAAGTAATTTCAAGAGGACTTAACTAAAATGTCTTAGCTCTGGCATAGAGAAATGGCCTCAAGATGAGCAATATGGTTTGACCTTGTCGCTAACATTTAGGCCAGTTGCTGCAGAGGGTGGCTTGTTCTGTGTTGTGATGCAGCTATACGCGAGTAGGGACTACTTTGTAACCATAAGCTGAATTAAATGAGCTGAAGTTTGTTTTTTTTCCTAAGATATCAATCAAAGCATAGCAGAACAAAGACTCGTAGTCCGGTACTGAGATGATCTGACTAGGAGTCTTTGTCCTTTAGGCATAAGATATGCTTTTAAATCTCTATATATTAAAAAAAGAAGTATAGCTTCATAAAATAAAATAAATTACCTTTATTGAGAGAATGTCATTACAGTACCTCATGTTGATAAGATTCAGTTTTGTGAGAGATCTTTTGTAGACAGTATGAGCAAAATGTGTGAAGTGCTTATCTGGTGATAAGTGTCTTGGAAGAGATTGTACTTGTGGACAAAGTTTTTTTAAGGAAGATAGGTAGATAAATGTGCACATTCACAGTCACTTTAATTTCTTTTTCTCCCATTTTATTTACTTTCTTAGCTGTAAACAGGTGAAAGGTGCATTATCTTTACTCGCACAAATATGGTGCAGCTCTAGTAGATGTATACGTATGTCTATATGTGTATTAATGTTGTCTTAAGAAAACAAGAGTAAAGAGGGTAAAGAGTAGATTAAACTTACCAGGGGAGAGTAGATTAAATTTAGCATTTAGTATAGCACTACAGAAGGACAGAAAAAACCCAACACTATTCTACCATAAATTTTTCCAAAGATCTGTAGGCTGTATCCTAAATCACAGTAAGTGCAGATGGCAACATCACTCCACCATTACAGTGTTGCTGTTGTGCTACCCTGCTACTTTTAAGTTATTTTCTCCTTTGATTTCTTTGGTTTTAAAAAAGAAGTAATGGGATGGAGAATCAGGTGTGATATCTCTTACCATTTCTTTTGTGGGTTTTATACCAACAAACAGAATTCCACAACAGAGATGAAAATATTGTTTCTTCCTAGGCTTGGTGGATAACTTCTGACATTTTATAGAAGGGATGAAATTATCTGAGCACCTTTTGTAACTAATAAATTCAATAGGTATATTCCGTAATGGTAGCAATGGGCAAATAGCTTTGTCAGTATTTATTTAAATACTAGCTGATTTCACTACTTCTCTTGGATCCGACTATTGCAAGAACTCTCATAAGAAATCCACACCGTCACGTAAGATTTTCAGCTTATTAAAGCCATGGGCAAAACTCCCCAGGAGCTGGGAGAGCAGGAGGGGGGGCAGACAGCAGGGAGAGGCAAATGCTCATTAGGCCAGAAGGGTGGAGTGTGGTTACGTGTGGTTTAGCCAAGGTGGGAAAGGAGATGCATCTCACACCTCAAGAGTGCCTCAGCCAAGTTTGGCCATTATTTACCCTTAGGGCAATGGTCTCTATAGTGCTTACTCAGAGTTGCCAAATGGTGTCAAGGTGTGTGTTCTCCCTTGTCCTCTCTGCATACAGCCCTCTCTGAGCTTTAAATAATAGAGAAAGAAAGTACTGCTTATTCTTCAGCCTCCAGAAAACCAAAATTTAATTTCTTTAACAATAAATCTGTCATAAAAGGTTATGTGAGAGAGAGGTGAATGTAGAAGGAGAGCTTAAAGCAGGGAGCCATAGCAACTGAACCTAAACCTGATCCAGATCTGAATACAGATTACTGTAAATCAGTGCCAGGCAGACAAGCTGCACAAGTAAAAAGAGGTCATGTTTATTTTTAAAATTTTCTATTAATTTGCTTGATCTTGGAGGCCAGGTTATTATCTTTTAACTACACCTTAATAGTATTGCACACCCCTCTAGTTTTGTCATTGAGATACCCACCATGCTTTGCAGACAGTCTGAAGGAGCAATTGCATTAGGCTATTTTATTTTTTTAACATTTACAATAATATTAAAAAAACCCCAACAACTCTAAACCTTTTGCATGAAGTCTTTTGTCTGGTATATCACAGACATGGTGCCAGAACTGATGTATTATAGACATAGAGGAACCATTAAACTTAAAGAGTTCTAGTAGCAGTTTCAACTGAATTACGTTTACATTATTTTTTATTCAGTTCCTGCCTTTCTGACTCTTGTAGCTACCAGGCTTCTGAAGTGTCTTACTCCCAGACAGGTGAGAATCCACGTATCTGGCACATCAGAAGATGTGGTAAGAAAGGGCTACATAGTGGTAACCTGACGTGTTGTATATTCGCTGCAGGCAGGGATTGGTGAACGCTGGGTCCTTCACAGTAGCCCAGCTGCAGCACTGTGGCCCTGCAATCTTGCCGTGGTGGGAGCTGGTCGGATACCACGAGGTCATCCCTTAACAGAAGAGGGTAACCAGTAGTGTCTAGCTTGAAGGTGAACAGAGGAGGAGACTGTTGCAACGTGCCACGGTTGTACAAAAAAATCAGTTTCTGTAAGGTGGTAGACTATGGAAATGAGTACTTCGCAAAATCACACATGTAATATGTATCATATAATATTTTCTTGCATTAGAAGTCTATTACTTCTAATAGTAAAATAACATCTTTGAAGAGACATGAAATATATGGAATGCAGCACAAGCTTAGAATAAGTTCTCATCCCTCTTTCTTGCATAAATCATCGGTTAAGCTAATGATATTCAGTTTAAGCAGAACGGAACTTTTAGGCTGAGCCATTGGACTACTCTTCATTAAAATCAGTGAAAAGCCTGTATTTATTGGGTACTCAATGCCTGTGCAAAATTGTGCGATGATATTAGTTATGTCAGTAATGTGGGTGTTTGAATATATGTAGGAGTACTCTCTAAACCCACTCCCAAGGTCATAGTTATGTCAAGTACTTAGTTAAAAAAGTGATTACACGGGATTAAAAAAAAACCCCAAACAAAACAAACCCCTTTGATCAATCAATCTTTTGAAATTCTTGGGAAGGAATGGCCAAATTGTTATTACTGTAGTATAAAGCATAACTGATTTTGTAGCAACTGTAAAGTTTCTTGCTGCTGTTGAAATAATTAAGTACCAGTCTTCAACTTTACATTTAGTAAGGGCAACACATACCATTCGGTGGAAGAAAATCTTGCCAAAATACTTGAACTATACAAAAAAAATATCAGAGCTGTATTACTGCACGTGAGTTTTATTTACTGGGATAGTAAATATGAACTTATACCTGATACACAATTTAAAAGGTTTTAAAGTGAGTTTTCCTTTTCTTTATTTCCATTCATTCCTGATTCATACTTTTTTCCATTCCTTTGTCCTGTTACTAAAATTGTGGGAGTTCTCTCCTACAATAAGTAGCTTAATTGTTAATAACATATATTTTTTTGGATTCCTACAGCAACTCCCATCTGAAAATCTCTGAAGATTTTTAAGGGAGAATGAAAACTCATAGCCCAAACAAGTGTGTTTTAAATATTCAGAAAACAAACAACGGGAAAGATAAAACATGCCTCATAATACAGTTAAATAATAAACATAAACTAGTTGAGTTAAAATGTAATATACCAAGGAAGAAACAAACTCGTTGAACCCAGTTCTAGTCTATGAAGATACTGGTACTGTCAGAACTAAGCAACTCTCCTGCCCCTGATCATTTCAGAAGTCATCAGTCAGAAAATGCCCTTATCGTCGTGGTCAAGGTAAATGTAATTGAGCTGTCTCACATGCAGTCAATTCAAAGAGAATTCTTTCTATAACAGTCATATCATCTCCCCAAAACAGTGGTATTTCTTTATTTCCCCCTCTTTCCTTTTTTTTTCTTTTGCTTTCTTTTTATTTTTTACATTTTCTCTTCTTTTTTTATTTTTATTTTTAATCACAGTGCATATTACGTAGTAAGTTAAAAACTGAACAAATTTTTAAATAGAAGATCAAAGACCATGAATAAAAACCAGGAACCAAGTTCCGGTCAGTTGACTGCAGAGACTGGACTATGAGATGGATGTATACAGCACGGCACAGTAAGAAAGACCTGGAGTACTTGCCATAGAAATCCTACTCAAAATCCAAATTGATGGGCCAATTTCCATTTGCTGAGGCAAAGCCAGGAGTATAGCAATTATTTTTTGATTGTGTAGATTGATTATGACGATCACCCAAATATGAAAATTAAGGAAATTTTTGATTAGCATAAGAGCTTAATTTTTCTAACTGTTGCATATCGAAGTACTTGTAAGAGATGTTGTCTGGGTAGTTTAAGAAATTGATGAGCTTTGCATCTGTAGTAAATGTTTTTAAACTTTAATGTAGGTGATAGGTGTTTTATGGATGCTTGTTGCAAACATGAACATTAGTAATTAGAAGCTTTGGCAGAGCTGTTTGTATCCGTAGCTCAGAAAAGGACAGCAGACTGACTGTGCAAACCTATGATATACTGCTATTTCTTGCATCTTGGTTTAACCCCCACCACGCAGCCACTTGCTTACCCCTTTTTCCCCCACGAGGGAGCAGAGAGAGAAGAGGAGGGGAAAGGAGAAAAACTTGCAGGCTGAGATAAAGGCAGTTTAATAGAACTATATCAGAAAAACAAAAATAACAGTAATAATAACAGTAACAGCAATAATAATAATACCACCAGACACTCTCACTGCCTGCTGAGTTGGGACCATTCTGAGTAGTGATTGCAGAGTCCCACCCCCCAGGCTAACCTCCGTATATATACTGAGCATGATGTCTATGGTTTGAAATATTTCATCGGCCATTCCATCATTCTATCTACTCTTCTATGGGAAGTTGAAAAAAAAGGTCTTTGAATAATGTAAACATCACTTAGCAACAACTAAAACTAGTAGGTACTATTTCCTTTCATGGCAATTGCTAGAAAGAGAAATTAACTCTTTCCTGGCTGAAGCCAGGACACCCTAGCAGGTGGAAACATTGATGACTGAACTTTTTAACACGGTTTGACTATTTAACTGTTTGTACTTATTGACCGTAATCATATTTTCAAATAACCTGTGTACTCCCCTGTTCCACAGACTTGTTTGTGTTTCCAGAAACATCCCTTTGACTATAACAGTAAGTGGATGGGCAGTCTTGTCTTTGTGCTAGTCTGAACAAAGGCTGTGTGCCTAATTAATTTTTCATGAACTTTCTTTTTGCCCAGTTCTATACAAAGCATCAGCATTTTAATGTTGCAGTTCACATCCAGAAGTCCAGGTGATGATGGTAAAGAACGTAATAGCACTTTGGGAGTCAGTGTCTGTAGGTTAGGTGGCTGTATTACTGCTAACTGCAAGAGGAAGGGCTATTTACCTCTGCAAGTATTTGGATATTCACAACCTGTTCACACACTTAGAAACAGAGGAACAATTAAGGGCTATTGTCCATTTTTACTACGGATTTTGATTAATATCATACTACTGCTGCAAGTGGCTATTTGAGGAATGAGTGAGGTGGGATTTATTCATTGTGTGTGGTTTTTGTTGCTGCTGTTGGGTTTTGGTGTTTTTAGGGTTTTTGTTAATAGTGAAGATGATGACCTTTTTTTATAGCTGTTTAAGAAGCACAGATATTTGTGAATATTTCCAGTCTGTTGCTAGCTATTAGCTGGAATATCAAATGAGCTATTTAAGGAAACGTTCAAGGGACAGTCCTCCAAGATCACAGCTCTCTGTCATAGTTTATACAGCTCTAAAGTAGGGCCAGTCTGCTGTGTACAAATTGAACCCCGAAGAAAAATGATTACAAGTTTTCTGCAATTAAGTAAGATTTTTTCTTTTTGGATATCTGTTCCTTTCCATTATCACTAATGTTCCATGTACAGCAATGGATTCTTCTCTTGATCTAAGTACATACATGATTATTCAATGTGTTGTCTTTCTTGGCTCTTTCAATACAAGCCTGTCACCTGGGGCCAGGAAAGGGGGAAACCAGAAATGATCATTTGATGCCTACCTAAGAGGAGACCATCATGGTTTACAATATGACACAGGCTTCTTCTGAGAGTTGAGTTCTTGTACTACACTAACAGTATAGGGGGTGGCCACAGTTTACAATAGGATATATTACAAATCAGATATGATTTCTCCTTGAAACAACACATCAGCACTTGCCAGTTCTATACAACTCTTTCCTATGCACCTCTCTGCACCCCATGGGATTCTTCACTCGGAGTGTGTTAATAAGGTTTTTCGTCTTTGTGTGGGGGTGACCATTCTGAAATCCTTCCAAAAAAGCTGGAAACGGAAGGCACTCAGCAACAGTTCAGTAGCTGACTTGGACAGTGACAGCCCCTTTTTAAAAATTAATGGAAGTTGAAGTTGCTCTACAACTGGACAACGCTTGTTTAGTTAGGACTTCTCTCTTTCACCTTTCACTTTTTATGTAACCTCCTGTCCCTGAACTGTGGAGTGTCTAAATATCTAAAAATTACCGTAATGGTACACACATTTGGGTTATAAGCTACATAGCCTTTTAAGCACCCTGGTCCCTCATTCTCTTTGTGTAAGCAGCAGGGTGCATGTGACCGAAGTTTAAGCTTTACCCTCTGTTTCCCTCACCTGGGATGTGCATAAGGCTGTCAAATGATTGAGTTGCTAAAGTCTTAGAGGTGGGTAGGCTGGCATGTTCTTGTCTCCTGGCTGGAGGTGCTAGGCCTCATTTTGGTCATATGTTGGATGAAATATGAGGGATGATGGACATTAAAGAAAAAATATTAAAAAAGAGGATGTGTGGGATCCTCATGAGAGAATGTGGCAGATGGTCTTTGCCAGCAGAGTTCGAACTTGAAGGGTCTTGAAGCATCTCTGAAAAAGATGATGGCAAGCTTGTGGTACATATCAGATGAATGAATTTTCTTGGTAGAGTAACCACAATCTGTATCTTACAAATGCCTGAATTAATTCAGTCTCCATTTATGGCAAATGTTTGTTGCCCTTCAGAGGAATTTATAATTGCCACAGCTAGTTCATGCAGTTGACAAGTGGGTGTACATACCTTGAATTTCAAACATAATAACAGTCTTTCAGGAGAACTATTTTGGGAGCAGGTGGATTTGCATACCAATAACAAGAGAGGAAATTGCATGCACCGTTGAGACACGGGAAAGTAGAAAGAAACAAAATTGATAAAGGGAGCAAAATAGTCTTGCTGTGTGATTTGTTTCTGGCTCTAATGATATAGAAGGTTTGATAATGAGGCCTACGCCTATGTCAGACAGAGTTCACCCAGTACCTTCATCTGCTTAGTACTCACCATGGCTTGAAATGGACTTTTGTGTGCTTTTGAAAGGGATTCAGGCTATGCTGTTCTACTGTGCACCAGTACTAGTTACAAAAGAAAGATTATACCTCAAGTGTGTATTATTTTCTCTGCTATTATTTCCATATAGCTTTAGACAAGGTGATAGTTTCTACAATCCTAAGAAGTAGCAAGGACTCAAACAGTATTGCTTTGTAAAATCTAAAGGCAAAGTTTTGGACTTAACCTTTACTGAAGTGGACAGTTTTAACTCATGCTAAAATAGATACCTTTACTTCTTTGTTCTTATCCTTTTGTCTATGTAATGTTGGGTTTCAAATATATTGTAGAGAATTCCAACTTCTTGGAAGGAAAGAGATTATACGTGTTAGAGGTGATCAGGTAATTCACAGCATAACTGACTTTACTAGAGCAGTCTTCTTTTTAGCTTCTCCTTGTTTCACGCTCTTCTAATGTTTGGCTTTTTCCCCATGTCCTTTCAGTGTTTGGGACACTCATTTTGAGTATCCACTCACTGCCAAATTTTCTAAAATATACTTCATATACATGAATGTATATTCATCATGAATATACGTTCACTCTTACTTGTTTTCAATTTGCTTCCAGCTATGCGGTCGCAGTCATCCTTCTTTCTTAGTCCAAACAGTTATCTCATATGCGGGCCCTTGTAGGCTTTATTAGGAGGAGGAATTGATAAAATTAATCAGGTACAAAGTTTGGGGCAGTCCTGTCAAGTCCAAAAATTTTGTATGTACGGCATTCAGAGGAACAAACAAGTGCCAGTATTTATTTCTCAGAAATACCCAGCTGGACTATCTAATGTTAAGTGTGCCCAAAAAAAGCTGCCTTTGCACCTCTGGTAAAGAACCTAGCTCTCCAGGTAGGGTTATGACTCCGGCTCAGCTCTGGTGGCTACTGCAGTGGCCAGCATCTTCTACTGTGCCTGGCTGTTCCTCTGAATAAAGGGGCTTTTCAGTCAGAGCATTAGCCTGAAAAAGTTGTGCTCAACTGCCTCATCAACACTTCCCTCATCGTTAGTGAGAGACCTGCTTCATTCTAGCTGTGAATGCTTTTCCAGTACACTGCCACCACATTCAAGTAAGTCTCTTACTTGACAGCTGTTAATGAAGTAAGAATTCAGTGTAGGTATGGTCAGCTGAGGAAAGTTATAGATTTCTCTCTGGTTTCTCTCTTTGTTGGAGTGGCATATACTTATAATAGGTTCTCTTAGGGATATATTTACTGGTAAATGTGCTGTTTATACTTCAGAAGCAGTTAAAAACTGGCAAGCGGAATTCACCTGGATCCATTTCAAGAAAGCATACCTTTTGTCTGTAGCCTGGCAAGTAAAGATTTATTACATAACTCAAGATGTTCTAAAACTTCCTTTAAGTTATACACTATTAAATGTGGGTAGATTAGAAAAGAAAGATACTCGTCAGTAAGCTTCTATTTGAGGACTATGAGGTAAAGGAAGAAAATCCCTTTTTCTAAAAAGATAACAGAAAAGAATATAAAATTGCAGGCATGTAAATACAGTAGGTGTATATATGTGTCTGCATGTATTAGTGTTTCTCCATTTGAGGTATCTGTCATGTGTAATCAGGCAATCTGACTAAAATAATATAACTGAAAGGTGGTACAGGTCTATCAGGTACAGGTGGTACAGGTACCTAGACCAGTCCATGTCAAACAGTTTCCTCTTTGGTGTACTCACCTGTCTTTTCTCTTGTTTAATTTTCATTGTGTCAGGCCAGCGGGTCAAGTAATTTCTTCCTGAGGTTTCAGTGTCTATAATCCTAGTGAGTACCCAGCCTAATTTTTTTATTTCTCTATTTGCTGTTGCTACCACTATGCTTTTTGTCCCTTTTTTTCTGTTAAGTGTTGGCTGATGTCATGAGATCAGAACCTCTGTGATTGTTTGAGCATGAAAAGTTAATTAGAGAGTTGCAGAGAAAAGCTTGTCATTGTGATCAACATATAATAATTATTACTGGCCTTTTGGAAGCCTGGGCCATAAAAGTGATGAGCTGCTGTGTAACGCCTGTGTAATGCAAAAACCTCCAAACTCACTGAGACCAAACATCGCTCTAGCCCAGGATCCTTCCCTTGACAGTGGACAAGAAAGAAGTGTGTGAAAAAAGTGTAAGAAAAGGGCCAATTGAAACTTACAATCTGAGAAGACTCTTTCAGCCACTGACAAGCTGGGGCAACTCAGGGATTCCTGCTCCGGGGTGACTTAGTAACTTCCAGTCTTCTGGGAATGTTGATTGCAGTAAGAACTAGAGACTGTTCAAACATCCTCCCTTCAGCATCTCAGTGAAAATATAAATTAATGTTTAAGTTGTAGAACATGACAGAAATCTGGAAAATATTATTGGTTTCTCCACAGTAGCACTTCAGCACTTTGGGGCTAGATTAAACTCATTCTGACAAGGGAATGTATTCCATTATAACATACAAATGAATACCTACACCAGTGCACACAGCATGGGCAACAAACAGAAGGAGCTGGAAGCCATTGTGCAGCAGGAAAATGGCATTATATTGCCATCACATAAACATGATGGGATGAAACGCACAACTGGAGAGCTGCTATGAACTCTGCAGAAGGGATAGGCCAGGACTGAGAGGTGGCGGAGTGGCTGGTGATTTAGAAATCCCCTGTGCCATTTTTTTCTTTTCTATTGCTGATATTAGTTTTAGTTGGATGTATCAGTTGAATATGTCTGCTCCTGAGAAAAATCTGGTTTTCTGCTCCCTGTTTTTCTGGTCTGCCTTTTCATTTATAAGATCTGCAAAAAGTAATTTTTATTGCATCGACACTTAAATCACAATCTTCATTTACATTGAATCTTCCTCTAAAAAACCCAATTATTTCTGAAGATGTTACCCCAGCTGTTGTGAAATTTGATTTTGTGTTATCTTCATTTTCAGTCAAAAATTGGTAGGGATTGCAGCAGGTGATATCAGAGGAAACTGTATAGCTCTGCCTTTGATATCAGTGTTACACAAATGACTTCTCGCCTTGCAAAACTCAGTATTACAACAATTCAAAACAAGAAGAAAAAAGCTGTGATTCCTGCTTTCCTAGAGGCCTTCCATCATTTACATTCAGCAGTGAAATGCTGGCATGTACCTCAAGGACTAATGATAATGAAAAATGTTGTATTAAAGAAGAGAAATCTTTCATAACTTGCATACTAACACACTGAACTCATTACAGCTTGTCTTACTACAACATGCTCTTTTATGTCTGCTGTAATGCACTTCATTTTCAAGAGACTATGACGTGCACTGATTCTCCGAGCATTTTTTCTCTTCCTTATTTTCAAAAGCTGCCCTTGGTTGTCATAAACTACTTGCTTATAGGATACAAATTAGGCACTCAGGTTTTCTGCACTGACTAATATAAAGATCTGAAAAATTATGTTTAAAATATATCTGGGGCAAGTAATTGTTTTCCATTCTCCTAGAGCAGAGTACTTGTGACGTTGCAGCCCAGGAGCTGCCAGTAACCTCAGCGTTTTCATTAAAATAGTGAGCAGTTTGTGGCAGAGGCTGTCTTTTGCTGTGATTTAGGTTTTTTTGTAGCACATGCAGGGAAACCGCATTCGTGGTTTGATGTTCTAGGCATTATTGTGTTATGAGCAGTCAATAATCAACATACATTTTTGAAGTGTTCAAGTTGAAATTTGTAATTTCTTGGAAGTGAAACAGTGCTTTGTTTTTGATACATACTATTTATATAGGTGTGGCCGTAGCTCTGAGGTACACCTCCAACATTTACCATGACACCTTAATTTGCTGTTCAGTAAGCTGTTTGGTCTTTCTGTAGCTTTCTCCTGAAAAAAACCTTGGTATTAAGATTCCTGGCTGCATTTGCTGGGAGTAGTACTATAGATAACTCTTTGCTCTCAATGTGCCTTTCATTCCACAAGCAACTCCCACTAAACTCTTGACTCAATAAAATACATAAACATGTTTGACTTTAAACCAATCTAAAAGATAGAAGAATAATGGAAAGGTTGGAAATGAGCATGTGAACATCTGCAACATATCTCTAAAAGACTATTTCTGCAATTGATTTTAAGTGACCTGTGTCAAAATCTTGATGAAAATGGAAACATGTCACATGTCATGCAGACGTAGACAAAAAATAATTGAAGAGTACTTGCAGTTTTCTGAAGAGCTCTGTTCCAGCAGCTGTGAAAGCGAATTGCTCTGTCATAATAAAAGAATGTTTCAGATATAAAAGCGTCCCAATACGGTTGCCCTAAAAGATTTGTCTGATAGATATATATGTTGTATTTGAAGATGTATTTTTACGTTTTTCATTGAGTGTGGCCAACTTCATTCTCTATAGTTCTATAAACTGTGTGTGACTTCAGGTGACCTTTGGGTAACCCAAAGCTACAGTAGCTTAATCAGGGTATATAACCTTGGCTTTCATTTTTAAAATGCCAAATTAAGTCAGTGACAGAACTTTGGATCCTGCCATTCCTAAATATCTCCCTGTTAATTATATAATCTTATATGCTTCAGTGAATATGGGTGCACTGAGCGCATTTTTGAATTCTGAAAGTTCCCATTAAAATTTGAGCTCAAACAGCCCACCAAGACAGGGATTTAATTCTTCAAACTCTGATCATATTTGCAGGTCTAGGACCTTGATTGACTTATTTTTTTACTTTATGGAAATTTAATGCAAAGCTTATTTCAATTCAAGTGCTACATGCTAGTGACACATCAGAAATAGTTACAATTTTTCCTTTCGTTAAGAAATAGAGAAATCAGAATCTGAATTTAAATGAAAATGTTAAATAAACATACTGAACCAATTATAAGTATTTCTTAATGGGAAATTAGAGCATGAAATTATATCTTCATATAAATGTAAATTTCAGCTTTATGTTAATGAAAAATAATGTTTTAATTGCATAACAGCTCGTCTGAGCTTCATGTGAATCCAGTGAGGATATTTTAAACAAATATAAAGGTGAAATACCTTTTAGCTCTAAAAAGTCATAGTAGAAGACCCACTTTGAAATGTACTAGACTATGTTCTACAATTTCCTCCACTCTTTATTATAAACAAGCATTTACATCCAAACCAACTTAGACTGATGAAAGTACTGTTATTACAAAGCAAAAGGAACAATCAGGATACACTCAGTCCTTTGAAAAAATAATCCACAAAAATTTCTTAACTTTGTTGTTATTCCGGTGTAAAGTGACTGAATCAAGCTAAGATACAGAAATGTTCCATCCTTTTATGTCCTATAAATGCAAATGAAGACATTTTCTCCAAACAGCTTTACTGATTGGAAGAACACTCAAAAAAATGGGAGCATTGTGTCAGACTGAAAATAGTTTGAATTCAGTAGGATAAAGCTGAGTCATTTGGGATTATCAGAAACAACAGCAGGAGAACCGAAAACAAAATGGAAAAATGCTTTCAAGTACATCCTGCAGTAAGCCAAGTCAGAATAGTCATAGTTTCTTAACTTGAAATATTGATTCACTCAGAACTCAACCTCCCACCCCCCCCAAAAAAAATAATTAGTAATTTAAAAATACTAGTGTCAAACATAGTATTTTTGTTACATTTTTCCTATTCAGGCTTATAGAACAACTGTAGAATTATATTCTCAATTTTTTTTCTCTCCCTGAACTTAAGGGTTAGACATTTGGCTTTATTTTTTAATGAAAGTTATATTTTCACATAGTACCAGGACTGGTATGGAAGAAAATAAAAATCGTGCAGGCAGTGATAGGGACCAGGGAAAAGGAACAGCTAATTGCATCAATTAGTGTTGCAAACTTGTAACAGAATGGCCATAACTGTGGTCCCAATGGCCACGTTCCAGTTACTCCCTCATTTGGAATTAATTTTCAAACATTTAGAGACACTTTAAAATTTCAAACTCATTAGAGCGTAATAGATACCTAATCTGAACAAAAAAAGAAAAATCTAGGTTATATATTGATATTCCAGCATAAAGTGTCCATGTTGCCAGAAAAGAAAAAATATCCTCTGGTTCAAATTTACACAAAATCTGGCTTAGAAGCATTGCATCAGCAAAGAGTGATTCACGGATTTGCACAGGTCGTAGAATCAGAATATCTCAGGTGGAAGAGACCCATTCGGTCATTGAAGGAGCTCCCTGCTCCTTGCAGGACTACCTAAGACTAAACTATATGACTTAAGAGTGTCGTCCAGATGCTCCTTGAACTCTGACAGGCTTGGTGCCATGACTACTTTCCTGGGGAGCCTGTTCCAGTGAACGACTACCCTCTCTGTGAAGAACCTTTTCCTAATGTCTGGTTTGAACTTCCCCTGACGCAGCTTCATTCCGTTTCCTCGTATCATACTGCTGGTCACCAGAGAGAGATCAGCCTCTCCTGTTCTGTTGCCCCCCTTGAGGAAGTTGTAGGCTGCCAGGAGGTCACCCCTCAGCCTTTTCTTCTTCAGGCTGAACAAACCCAGTCACCTTAGGTGTTCCTTGTAAGTCTTGCTCTTGAGACCTTTCGCCATCTTGGTTGCCCTCCTCCGGACTCAGTCGAATACTATTGTGTCCTTATATTGAGGCACTCAAAACTGCACACAGTACTTGAGGCAGGGCCCCACCAGTGCAGTGTAGATGGGGGCAACCACCTCCCTCTACCAGCTTGCTATGCTGTGCTTGATGCACCCCAGGGTGTTGTTGGACTTTCTGGCTGCCAGGGCACACTGTTGACTCACATTCAACTTACCATCAACCCAAACCCCCAGATCTCTTTCTGTGGGGCTGCCCTCCAGCCTCTTGTCCCCCAGTTTGTACCTATAACCGGGACTATCCCATCCCAGCACTTGCTCTTGTTAAATTTCATACAGTTGGCGATTGCCCAGCTCTCTACCCTATCCAGATCTCTCTGCAAGGCCTCTCTACCCTCAAGGGAGTCCACAGCTCCTCCTAATTTAGTATCATCAGCAGAGTTATTTAACGTGTGTTTGATTCCTGTGTCCAGAATGTTTATAAAAAAGTTAAAGAGCACTGGACCTAAAATTGAGCCCTGAGGAACCCCTCTGGTTACTGGCCACCAGCTAGATGTAACCCCATTTACTGTAACTCTTTGAGCCCAGTGCGTCAGCCAGTTTCTCACCCAACCTGCTATGGACTTGTCTAACTATCTGCTGGACAGTTTTTGTCCAGAAGCATACGGTGGCAGACAGCATCAAAAGCTTTGCTGAAATCCCAAACTGCCACACACTTGCTTCCCTTGATCAAGGAGATGGGTGACCTTGTCATAAAAGGAAGTTGGTTAAGCAGGACTTTCCCATCGTGAACCCGTGTTGGCTATGACCAATGACTGCTTTGTCTCTCAAAGTGCTTTTCAGTAACTCCTAAAATCACCTTCTCCATGATTTTACCATGCACCGAGGTGAGGCTGATGGGCCTATAATTACCAGGGTCTTCCTTTTTACCCTTCTTGAAAATTGGGACGTTTGCCAGCTTCCAGGCAACAGGGACCTCTCCAAGATTCACGAGACCATTGAAAAATAATATAGAGAGGTCCCACAATAACATCTTCCAGCTCTTTCAGTACCCTGGGATAGTGAGATGGGAATAAGCATCCAGGATGAGTTTCCAGGAAGACAGTATCTGTCTAAATCTTAACAGCCTTCCTCCAAGTAAATGGTCTGGAGTACCTTTGCCATGATAAACAATCCTGTAGTTGGCCTCATGTAACAAAAAATTATCTGTTAAATAGTTAAAAAACCCCTCAGATATTAGCAGTGATACACCACTCTGAAAGGCAGCAGCAATTAGCTGGCTTAATGTCAAGGGGAAGTGTCAGATAAATACAGAAACAGAAAAATAAAGTATATTGTTAGTCTTGCACCCTTTCTATGAATAGACAAATGGCCTTTCTTCAACAGGACCAAAAAAAGAAAGCAATGCTTTGTGTCCAAACCACACTTCAAGTCTAACCGAACACTGCATTTGTGAGTATATCGTTGTATTTTCTCTATGGAGCAGACAAATTTTTTTTGATCACTGGATAAATTTCTTTAAAAGGAAAAAGTATTTGTTAAGATGACCAGAGTGCCGGCACAGAGCACTAACAGAGCTGGAGTTACCAATGGTGAAATAAGCCATGCTTGTTTGAAGACAGATAAAAATAATTGTTTTCCAGAATTTGATTAAACTAATGGATGAATTACTTAAACTCTGTGTAAAATATGCTTTTCAGTGTTTTGTTTTGTACGTTTTTAAGGAGAGAATACCAGTATGAGGCACACGTTTTGGGGCAGTTGAATCAGTTTGAGTTGTGCTTTTTTTTCTTCCTAAGCCAGTATGTATTGATTTTTTCTTAAGCCAATACAAGCCCTAATAAGGACATGATTATGCTCAGGAAAGGAAAAAAAAAAAAGGAGACTTTCAGGATTTTAGTTTCCTTGTTGGTGGCACCTGGTGTACCTCTTGGCGTTCTTCTGATACATCGGTTATTAACAAAACACATGGCTGTTCATATTGGGACTGTGTCGTGATTGTGTTCTTCTCTTTCCCATTGGAAAATAGCTTATAATATGCGTGTAATTATCCCTCATTGAAAGAGTCATATGACTTGACTGATTTAAGAAAAAGCTTTAAGGGATGCACTGTATGAAAGAAAATGTGATAAATTTGAGGGTAGTTTTGTTTCTCAGGCCATTCCCTGTGCCAGAAGTGCTGATACAGACCAGCGGAACTACTCAGTGTGTAAAATAAAGCATGCATGTAAGAGCATGATCAGAAGTTAATTTCAGCAGCAGCTGATACAAATACATTTGACTTTGTTCTGAAGGGGACCAGGAGCACGTTGGCATTTGCAATTTATCAGGGGCACAGTAATGATCAGCTTTCATTGACTGTGCCTAAGGTTCAGATACAGAAAGACTAATTCTTATTTGGCTCCTAACTTCATTTCCCTGAAACAGGAACCTAGATGGCAACTAGGAAGTTAAATATCTTACTGAATTTAGGTTTTCATCTTCTCAGAATCAGAGTGTGATGCACGAAGTTATGACTAGGCATTTCATGTTTGTCACTCAGGAGGCACAAATCTGATTTAAACATGTGCCTAAGGGAATTAAGAGTCTAAGTATTGGTGTTAATTGGGTTGCAAATTATACACCCCTTGGTTTACACTTTTTGGTTTATCTTAGGTTTCTTCTGCTATGTTGCATAGGTTTACAAGTAAAGGATAGCTACTGTATCATTTGTTCTGTAGGTAATAGAATTGAGGATAAGCTGGCACAATTTTTTTTGTTTTGAAAAGCAAAACTTTAGCAACTGCGACATTTGATTTCTGTGTTTACATGTATGTAGTGAAAATAAAGATACTCTGATTTCACACGATAGCAGCTATGGGCTAATAATGAACATCAGCAGAGTAAATCACAATTTCAGTGTTACAGTAAGAAACATGCCTACTCTTTGACACTGTTGCACCCAACATACTGCTTTTGGCAGCCCAAGTCTGCCATTAGAAATACAGATGACTGAAGGAGTGTATTCTACTAATTACTGTCTTTCACACACACACACACACACACACACACACACACACAAGGCAGTAAACTCTTACTGTGCTGTAGTTAGAGCATAGTTTCAGACTTAGTGGAAGAGCCCCTACCTCACTGAGTGTGGTGCTCTGCTTCTGGGAAATGTAGTAGCAGATCCAGAACGGGTCTTGGGTGCTCAGCAAATTCCTGTGGAATCCCTATGGGCAACATGACGATATATAAGCATCCTGAAATGGTCACAGTAGTGAATTTGGAACCCAAAATTTGGCAGTCCTGGCTTTGCCTAAGTTGCTGGTTGGTTTGGGGCAAGTTCGATCACCAAAGGATCTGAGTTGCTTTAAAAGTTCATTAGCAATTCAATCTGCAGTTGCCATATGTCCTGCATTGTTTTTCTATCTTACCCTTATTCCTTGAGAAGTGTGAGTTTAGTATTTTGAAAGATACTTTGATTAGGGGCTTTTTTTTTTCCCTAGTGGAAACACGGTTGAAGCGTGAGGCTCCTTACTGTACTGGAGACAGCAAAGCTTATTCCTTACTTAGGGAAAACTATTTCATGGTCTTGAACCATCTACCCAGAAACGTCTTGTCTTGTACAGGTGAGCTTTGTCTTTATGGTGGAAGGTTCTACTGCAGTGGAGGAGAAAGTTTATGACTGCAGTCTTTATCTTGGAACTTCAGGTCATCTATTAGCTATGCTGGGCTTATGCCACAGAGCACTCTAGACATAAAGAATACAGGTGGAAAACAGGTCATTCAGTCTATTTGATCACATTTTTCCTATGTAGAAAATAAGAACAACAACTTTCACCCAGACTTTTCAGTTTGATTTGACATCCTCATACAGAAATCGGTATGTAAATGCAGCAGTATTGTATGTTAACTTATATTTGGCAGGGATTAAAAGCAGCAACTTGCACAGTATGAAATCTTAATGTTTGTAATATACTTGGGACCTGTGCATAGTCAAGGATGTGCATGCAAATGGAGTGCATCATATATCTGCTGTAACGCATATGCACATATAAAGTTATTATAATATAAAGCATATTAAAATTACTGCGTTTTCTAGCAAACACTATTTCTAGCAAATAACACCATTATGCTTTGCCAAAACTGCAGATGAGAGAAGTATTGTTCAGGTTTTTCATGCCTGGATTGACTGTTGAAGAAGTATATAGGGGACTTTTGTTCCAGAAGAAGTATTCAGGATGAATCAATAAATCTTGATGTCATCTCTGCTGCTTTCTGCAGTCTCCGTTTCCTTCTCAGGCTCTCATTGCAAGGTTGTTAGACTTTTACATTCCAGCCAAGTAAATCAGCATGGACAGATTTTTTCCTCTATAGAAGGCTGGGGATCATGTTTGGAAACTCTTAAGAGGTCGACATCCTCATACTGATGCGGTGATATTTATTGGCTCTTAATGTACTCATTTCACTGACAATATTAATTATTGCTTATTAGATAAAGAATAAAAGTTGCATTCCAGTGGAATTATTGCAAAGTTCCTCTGATAAATAATTTTAAAAGTATACGTTACCACGCTGCAGAGGAAAGGAGGAATCAATCCCTCCTTTTCTTACTGCAATTTGAGACTGAGATTGTGATTCCGTGATGAAGTCAATCCAGTTTTAGATTCTTGCTCCAGATCATACAAGCTGAAGTCATGGGATGCTAAAGGCTGATCCAGTATAAAATAACTATTGTTTCAACAGTGCAAAAACCCCAACCAAATGAAACCAGTGATGATGGATTTATTTCAACTTACACACTTTATACAGAATCAGGTATTGTCCAGCAGCTTTCATTCTAACATGAAGCTGGAAAAATATGTCACCTATTCTCTCGCAGCTGGCTTGAAGCCAGCATAAAACATAATGCCAGAATGAGTTCTTTGTCATCTACGGTGGTTAATTTGACAGAAATGCAATTGCATCCACATGTCTGAACTAGACTGAATGTGCACTTTTAAGTTGTCAGTGATGTATAGATCAGATATTACTGAGTGTGGGGACATAGCCTGGAAGGGACTGTCCTTTGGCAAGAACAAAAATATGGCCTAGATGCAGGTAAAACTTCCACGATCTCAGTAGAATTATATGACTGCTTTTCAAAGCCACTCTCAAAGAGTGCTGTAAAAAAGTAGTGCTATTTTTTAACCACTCTATCCGTACTCCAACCTAACGTTTATTTGAGAATCCTAATCTTGAAGTTTAAAGAAGAGGGGAAAACCCACCATGTTTACAGCCATCTCCTTCCCATTCCCTAAGAAAAGTAAACTTACTATGACAGAGAGCAGAGGGCAAGGACTGCAATATTACCTGTGCACATACCTATCAATTTCAGAATCTGAATTGCCATTCTCTTGCAAAGGCAATAAACACTGTAATATGTCTTGGATGAAAAACAAGAAAAATAATAAGTTTGCTAGGTAACAGGCAAAAAGTCTGCCTAGAAAACAAGCAATAGAGTCATCTCATTACAAGAGAACAGTCAGGAAATTAAAACTAAAAATGCAAAGTGAATACATTCAAGCTAAAGATTGTTAAACCCTCAAATATATTTATATCAAGAGTAAAATGACAATTGACTCTTGCAGCATAATCCTCCTCTTTCAAAGAAGTGGTGGTGTCTCATCTTCTGTTGATTCATTTTCAGTCTCTTGATTAGATAAGTTTTCTGCATATATCTCACATATTCTGTAGTAACAGCAAAAATATTCTGGGGATGATAATGTAGGGAGGAAGAGAAAAGAAACTAAATAAAAGAATGTGTCTTCTAACTTTGCTCAACTGCCAGACACAGAAGATCTTTGTGTTTTGTCAAGCATAGTGTCTTTGTTCTTTATTGAACCCTAGAAGCACTGAAATAAAATGTTTCTGACAAGAACACCAACCACACAGTATTTGTCTATGTAAAGAAGTATTAAGAACTAGTGTCTTTATAGATTTTTTTTCCTTTTTATACTTCTGTAGCGTAAATGGAAATTTATAGTTTGACTAACAAATACCTCTGTTCTTGAGCTTATGTTAGCTCAAGTACTCAAAAGAAATATGAAATATTAATGGATTTGGAAGTAATTGCTTCTAATTCGTTTTTTTCTCTCTCGGTTCTTCTGTCTTAAAGAATTGAATGGTGTGGAAAAGATAGTTTAATGAAACTTAAGTGGACTTACTGCTTTATGTTTATTACAGATTTAAAATATTTCCACCAAGAGCGGTATCATTGTGCTGGATTTAATCAGTGAGGTTTCCCTGCTTGGGCTGTTGGCCACATGAGTCTCACTGTATCAGCGATGACTGGATGTCACCCCATGGTTAAATGCTAGCGTGCAGCCAGGTTGTGTTTGCTTTCTCTCTTCCATGAGTCAACTCATTTCTCAGCCACGCTGACCATTTCTCACTGTGCTTCTGCCTGGATCTGCACCCTTCTTGGAGCAATAGATTGGCCGTAGCACCTTCTGTCTCAGCTCCTTTCAGCTCTGCAGCCAAGTCCTCAGCAGATGGAAATGTGGCTCCTTTGACCTCATCCTGTCCAAATGCAGCGTTGGTGCTGCATTTCTTCACCCCTCGAAGTTCCTGCTTAGTTTCTGTATATATATAACCACAACAGCTATAAGGCTTCTTGCTCTAAACTTTGCAAACAGTTTTTTTTTATTTTTCCTTTAGCTCTGGAATGAACCCTGCTGTAATCTTCAGGAAAGTGCCTTTTCTCTTTTTTAATTCTGCCCTCACCATGGGTGGTTCTAAGAGAACAGTGCATTCATTTCCAGTGAGCTGTGGTTTGTTTCTTGAGCTCAGGAGTGGTGCTGCATAGCATGAAACTTTTCCCAGAGAAGGATTCTTCTTTTCAGTCCTACGCACTACCTACTTCTATCCTGCCTTCCCGATGTCATTTAGAGTCAGTTGCTGACAATGAGAGACTATTTCTGGCTGAAGCTGTTACTTCAAAAATTTCTGCCAAAACTGCAAAATCTGCCTGATAGAAACATGTCAGATATATATGGCTAAGGGACCATGCACAATTTACAGAAATGTAATATGGGACACAGCAACAGCTGGCTGGTTCTGTCTGATCTCTCACTATGCCCCATGACAAGAAAGCTCTGAAGTCCAGCAGGAACATTACATACTTCTCTAACCCGCTGCCTGTGCTGCGAGCCGTGACTCGTCATGAACTCAGAGCTGCCTGTATGGACATAGCTTCAGCATGCTGATTAATTTGGAGTCATTATACCAGGCAAATATCACTTGAAAATTAATCTTTTCTGTGCATGTCACTTCACTGGATCTCTTAATTGTCCAAGACTTAGTATTGGGAAAGCAGACAATCACTCAAGTTAGCCCATGCAAGTTGTTAAAGACACACATCTCTTTAGGGAGCCTGGGAAACAAATACTGGGAGAATGTCACTTCAAACACCTGTTCAAAGGAGTAGATGACATTAGGATTTAGCCACTTATCCCAGATATTTCTTAACTAAGTTAAGCTGAAAGCAAGTAGAAGTACATAGTTACAAAGTCCGGAAGAAGCCACAGCAATACAAGGAACTGGTGAATAAGGATTAAAAAAGAGAAAAGAATATCCCTGCTTATATCTGTGTAGCACATTATCTGTCTAAGTTTTTCTGTTCTGATGATTCAGCTAACAATTTCCTATATGATTAGGCCAACAAGGTGGCAAGTGCTTCATAGTATTCTTATCTGAGGGTCATGGCTCTCATTCAATCCTTACCTTTTCTGTCTGTATTATGGGAAGAGATCATAAATCCAGCATACCCTACACTGTCTTTATAGTCCAAGTAAGCCTTTGGAACAGAGTATCACCTAAATTCAACCCTTTCCTCCTTATATATAAATTTTCATTAACCTACTCAGGAATTGTTTATTCTGTCTTTGAAGATTCTAATACCCGAGTCATGACCAATGGACAGTTTTCACCTTGTCAGGCATACAAAGTGAGGTTCATCTCACCTGGTTTAGACATTTAGAATGGTAAAAGTAGGTAGAAACCTGTCTCTTATATACCTTTGGGTTCTGTGTGATCAAAGAATAAAATAGGCATTTTTTGGGGAATGATTCATCTGCTTTATTTTGGGATATCCACATTCAGATGAATCATTCTGTAGGAGTACTTCTTTCTTTCTAGTGAGTGTAAAGGAAGCCTGGGGTGACTTTAGCTTACGGCTTAGAGGTAGACATCTGCATTATTGGTCAATAAATCCTTATTTTAACAACCTTTCCCATGGCTGGCCAAGCCTTCAGCAACCTTTTATAGCTCTACAGAGCATAACATTCTTTCCTACAGAACTGGGAAAAGTTTAATCCCAGAGCAAAGCTTTCTTATATATGAACTTCATAGTTCATGCATGTACATATTAATCCTCATTGATCAAATTAAATGATCAACAGTTGTGCATGCAATTAATTATAGGGCTTTGCTTCTAAACAGACGCTATAGTGCCCTGTGTTATTTTCAGATGTTGTGTTGATAAACAGGGTGCATTTCAACAGCTTTCTTGCTTCAGTCTTTCAGTGCCTTTTTCTAGCAAAGGTTCCATCTGCCTTTTCTTGAAGTAAAGGTAGCATGTTTTCTCCTGTGTTTGGTCATTAGATTCACACTCCAGATTGTTTCACAAAAGGAGCCCCTGCCTTTTTTGTAGTAACTTCTGCTGTCTTGTTATTGTAGTGTAAATTGCAGCTGCAGCTGTTAGCTATGTTTTGTCTTTAACTGTCATGTAAAGTTTTATTTAGAAGCAAAACCAGAGAGATGTAAAGAGAAAACGTCAGTGTATGAGGAAGGAGCACACTGAAAACATAACAGTGAACCATTTTTTCATGTTGGAAATAACATCCATATCTTATCTTGAGGAAAAGTGCTGAGAACTTAAAAAAAAATAAAAATTCTTTCCCCCCCCCCTTCTCTTTTTTGTTGGAAATAAATTTTTAGAAGTCAGCATAACTGGAAACAACTTCTTTCTCAGATCACGTCTCTCAACCTATCTTGGGCGTTTCAAGAATATCATCGCCTTCCTATTCCTCTGAGAATAGCTAACCCTTCATTGCAACAGACAGACCAGCTGGAAGAGTTTTATATGAAAGAAAGGTTTCTAAACCAGTTTAAAGGGACTGAGAAAAATGTAAAGACAGTTCAGAAAAGAGAACAAAAATCATTCTAGATATTTTTTTTATAAAGCCTTTGCGGGTACATTAAAATTAGAGATCAAGTATTGATTTTTATCAGGGAGGGCATCTGGTTGTAGGAGCTGGCTTCCAAACACAGACTTACAAATGTTCTTATCTCTTTTTTTTTTTTTATGGCTTTTGTTATATAGCAGATCAGAGTAGGTGTTCAGAAGGCTCAAAAAAAATCTATGGAATGTGTAACATGCACACCTCACAAAGTATAATGCACATCCTAACCATGCCATCATTTCAACATCATGACTGTAAAACTTGCAGTCAAGGAGAAGACTACTAAGTTTGCTCGTATTTGTTCTCGCCTACCTCTGCTCTTAGAGTGGAGGAACATAGAGGGTTCTGTATCTCTGCCACACTTTTCTAAGTAAGGTCCATGGCTTGCATGGAACAGTGTGTTGTTACCTTCAGAGCGCTGGCTGCAAGTACTTGAGAGCATTCAGAGCTGGGGTTTCTAGCAATAGCAAGATGCTCCTGAACAGCTAGCTGCTTGTATTTTTTGTCTTCAGCTCACAGAAGAAAGCTCTGAGCGAGTCCTCAGGTCAGCAGAAAATGGAAGACAGCAAGACAAGATTCTGCTTCCTGGGCTTTAGTCTAACCTGGGCCGTGCTGCAGCCCCTACTGAGATGCGGGCTCAGTGCTGCTTGCCTACATCCAGGCTTTGCCCTGCTTGCAAAAGACAATATAAAGGATTCTCTCTATCACACTTTTCTTCCTTGGTGCCAGCAATACCCAGGTAGAAGTAGCCCCAGCTGAACTCATACTTCAGTAGTGGCTGTTGCAATCCAAGAGCTGCTGCCTTTTGCAGTTGATGGAAGTTTCCTTTCCTCTACCACAGGTGAGGATGTCTTACTGCCTTCTGAGCTTTGCTTGAGCAGTGTTTTGTGCCTTTGGGAAATTTTTCCTCCTGGCTTACAGTAATCCTGCCTTACTGGGACTACTGGATAAAGGCATTCTGGACCTCTGCTTTTCATTTCTGTCTACTGCTGATTTCACAGTGAAGCCAGCTTCAAGCAATCTAGAACTCCCCTTTTTCCTAAAATCAACTGATCCCTGCTCTTCAACACAAAACACAGGGAATCGTAGGAACTTGAAGAAAAAAATGATGGGAAAATAATGAGATGTCCCTTTAAAACAGGATATTTTACGCGGACAGAAGGTAGTAACTTTTTATGATTCATTGGTAGCACTTAGAGAGAGAAATTGTTTAGTATGTTTCTGAAGGTAAGAAGAGTTGTTCAGAGGGGAAGCATAAAGACTCAGGGCCCTTAAAGATCAGTCAAACCTTATTTGGGTATTAAAAACTAGTAGGGTTTAACCATCTCCTCTATTTGCTTAATGTTTGAAAGTGTTGTTTCTACAGCATTGTTGATATTCTGCAAATTAGAAAGCAAACCCATTTATTAAGAAAAGTAGAATCTTATGACAGAAAATAAGTTACTTGTCTATTGAAATGTCAAAAAATGTTTATTCCCATGTAATTCAACACAATTCCCTTTTTTTCCCATATGCTTCATGAAGCACATGTGTATATTGCACTGCAAGTCTGACCAATAGAGTTACTAAACATAAGCAAGCTCCTAGTCTTACTATTTCAGATTTGTAGCCATAAGCTAGTTTTTTTGTACCAACCAAAACATATAAATACATTTAAGATAATATGCCATTAACTAAGTATTTCCATTAATGCAGCCAGTGCAATCCTATGTTATATGTTTTGCTGGAAGTGCTGGGGATTGGAAAACTCAAAACATTAGTTAGTTTTCATAAATCTATTCCATGAATGAAGTTATATTGAAGTCTGTACAAAACCCTCTGAAACTTGCTGTGCCTTAAGTAGCAGTGCTTATAAAACGAAATGATTTTAAATTCTGAAAATACATATTATCAAATATTTTACTAGAATGCATTCACATACTCATTTAGAGGTTAATTGGACAGATACTTGTGGTTAATCTTTGTTAATATGGAAAATTACAACAAATAATTTACAGTTATTTTAAGTCTAATACTTTAATACATCAGGAAATTTTCTGATGAGATTGACCATTACGTTTATTATCTGAAAAAATTAATTTTAGATAAAAGTAGTGTTTAAATGATGAAAGGAATTATATTTGTTAGCATTTGAATTAACTTTGATTTTACTGTTTTACTGAAGGTCATAGAGTTTAATTGACATTGATGAAGTCTTATATTCAAGTGACCTATGGTTGACACTAATAATGACAAAATCTTCTTTCTGGAAGAAGAGGATTACTGTGGTAGACCTTAAATAACTCGGCATTTTCAGTGAGATGAACTTGTTATTTGCATTATTCATGGTATTTCCAAAGGTAAATATAAAGGAATATCAAGAAATACTGCTGACACCGAGATGCCCGTATCTCATGTACAATTGACAAGTGTTTAAAGGAGCAAGCAGTCTACATAAGTGCACTGCAGTGTGCTATAACAGCCCATTCTAGTCCAAGTGAATTTTTAGGAATGTTTCTGAAGCTTTTAATATCTTGGATTTTTTATTTTTTTTTTCTGTTGGTCTTTGCAGCTTCTTTGCTATGTTCAAAAGCTGCAAGAAATATGAATTTGGTAATATGCAATCAAGAGATTAATTGAGCCAGTGAGAAGAAAAGATACATGTGTGAGCCCCCTGTGGTAAATAAAAGGCAGGAGTACTCCAAATATAATTTTAGCTGCAGAACCAGAGCTGAGTATCATGATACCATGGACACTGTGACAAAGTCAAGGGAGATGCTGAAGTCTTGCAGCACAAGACAGAAAGGAGTAAGGAAACCGGCAAAGATTCTAGGAGAGAATGAGAGAGGCTTAGGGAACTCATCCTGTACTTGTTCCGTACACGTTGAAGAGATTCAAATATTTGCAAATCTTTGGGCAGCGTAAAAAAAAATTTCTCTTATCCATGTTGAATCTGCAGACTAAACCTCTGCAAATTCAAGGTGCTTACCTCACCAGGTTCACGTACCAGGAGTGCTCAACAGATAAAACACCCACGTAGTTCCTTGGCTGTAGGTATCGGTACATACCAATTTACTGGGCTGTGTTCTATAAACAGCGTGGGAGCTGAAGGATGGTGAGCCAAACAGTGTATTTTGTAAAACTGGGCTGCTGCTTGTTTGCTAGAATATTTAGAGTGTGCTGGAATACTTAGACATTCCAGCTCTTTCAGGGTTTTCTTTGTAGCCAGAATACCTAGAAACACTAAAAAAACCCCACAAATTAACAAATTCAGACAGCAACAAGATGCTGGTGCTGTTTACTTAAGAAACCATCAGCTATAAAAATCACAGAAGTTAGGAGTATGCTTGGATGCATCCATATGCTTGGATGCAAATTACTGCTCCTATGGCAAATGTCTCTCATGCTCTTATTCATGCAAATGAAGCCAAGGCCACTTTTATTGTTGACTTCAGAGGGGCCTAAGAACTTCTTCTCCGGAGTAAAGCTATTAACATCTCTGCATTTTAAATCTATATGCTCATCTCCCAAACGAATGCGTGCTGTCTACAGGGAGCATAGAAGCTAGGGTAAAATTCTGGGCATGAGATCAACCCCAATTCCTGGTACAACCCTCGTGCTTGAAATGTGCTCTTCTTTTGTAGTCTTCAGCGTTTGTGGAAGAACAAACAGGCTTTTTGGGAAGGGCTGTGTTTTGCAGCATGCACGCTGCAGGGTGTCACGCTGGGGAAATAAGAGAGCACCACATGAAAGATACAGGTATAGGGGCTGAGGTAGTGTACAGATAGGGAGAAAAACAAAGAATGCTGGTTGAGGATGACCTCCAACTTAACCCTAAGAAGTAATATAGATATAGCCTTAATCAGCACACTACAAAGTAATTGAACTCATATTTTAAGGCACCCTCACTGGCAAAGAAATCAGCAATCTCTGTTTAGTGAATGCAATTTTATTTCTAGTTAGTATAGTAAAATTGCCATACGTAGTTAATTTCTTGGTTTGGTTTTTGCCTGTTTTCTTTTTCACAGTATGTTAGTATCTGACAAGTGAAACAAATTTTTCTGAGCATCTTTAACAAACATTAATGAATCTTGATTGTGTAAAATAACATTACATCGTTATTGGTGAAAGGAAACCTCATCAGTTTAAATACTGGCAAATAGTAATATGTGTCTGTACAATGGCATAACCTGTAATTAAAATGAAGGTGTTATATTGCAGAGAAAATTCTAAGTATTAAGGAAGTGTTCTTCAAAATTGTAGAAGTTTGAAGTCTTGTCTGCCCGACAGAGGCTGGTGAAGACTTTCTTCTTTATAGACAAAAATGATGCATTCAAGTGGGCGTATAGATAGATGTAACATTTTGAGGTTGCATTCATCCTATACTATTTCCTTGTCATGCTTAGTTTACCAGCAAAACTACAAATTATTTTTCATTCGTTTTTTGCTATTCTTAGCCCTGGAGGGTCAGGCTAGTTTATGAAAATCAAACTCTACTGTCTTTTTGGCTCTAACTATTGTCATTTTGAAATTGCCAACACAAAGAAGTCCATGATCATAGTGTTTTTCATTATCAGGCTGTTGTTTATAATTTATGAAGCAGAAGGGTACTGGGTTTTTTTTGTTTGTTCGTTTGTTTGTTTTCCTCTCCATAAGCTTCACTGATCCTGTAGGTCTGAGTACAATATTAATTTTGACTGGTAAGCTGAATAAACACAATTTTGCAGTCATAGGTGGAGAACACTTACCAACATCAGCGTGTCACTTTAAAGAAGTAACTTTTCTAACCCAATACTTTGAAGCTATCTTTCTTCTCCAATACTAAATACAATACATTTTAAATCTCAGGGTGGATTCAGCCATTAGTATTTACAGGTTATGACAGGAACATGCTTCAATTTTGGGGACTGTAACTCTGCTTTGGTGAATGCCTGCTCATTTTTTGTTATGTCTTTTCAGCTTGTAAACCTCCTGTTTGGCTTCCTAGCAGCGTCCTGAGCTGAAAATAATTGTCACTTGAAATGTTCATTGTCAAGCACTCTACTGACTTGGCAGACAGAACAGCAGTGTGTTTTCACAGGAGATGCCAGTTTGGGGAAGACAGAGTCCCCTGGTCTCTAAGCTGGCAGATGCTGAAACATAGCTTTCAAGGAGGGGAATCATACAGTGTTTTGCAAAGAGCAGTGAAATGCTCATTCATTCTGGAGCAGTCATAGTCTTAGATTTGGGAGTATGTTGCAGGTCTTTAGCCTGAAGATCTCTGGGTCTCTTAAAAGACACTGCAAATCTCTTACTAGTAACCTACGTGCTCCAGTGCCTCTTCGTACCGCTTAGATGGCTGTGCTCACCAAACCTTGCTGTGAGTCAGTGGATTGGAGCAAAGAGCTGGCATAGTTCTCTTCCCCTTGAGAAAGATGATGAAAATGAGACTATGGAGTGTGACAGGGAGAACCCAGGACAAGATGGGTTGCTGCCACTATGACAACTAATGCTGCTTGTGTTCCTCTGTTGCCTCAGGAAGCTTTGGGCCTATTGTACACTTGATGTGCTCTTGTGTTTGAGTGAAGCATTAAGCTGAAAGACCTCGTAGATGCCAATCAACTCCTCTGTGCATTTGCAGATAATTAATTCATGTGATGGGGAGGGGTGATGACATCTCACTCAGCTTTGCTAATAGAAAAATGTACTTAGCTCGTCTGTCAGTGTTCATTATCACAGCATGGACTAGGCTCCACGTGTCCACCTACACATAAAGCCACAGCCAGGTTATGAGTTCACTCAGCCCTTCCTCTGAGCCATCCTGCAGAACTGTGACCTCTCCCTAGGCTTCATTCACTTGGGGTCATTTCCATGTGATAAGGTTTTATCAATATGGGAGCTGACTGATCTCTGCCCAGGGTTGAATAAAAGTGAAATGAAGATACGAGTGTCTCTGCTCACTTAGACAAAAGCTGTGCCTCGTGGAAGGCTAGGTGGAAAGAAGTTAAGATTTTGTCTTTGGCAGGGTCACAGCTATTGATGGAAATGTATAGAAGTGGCTGGACTCCCTGCAGGCTCGGAAGGTCTTTAGCAATTCCAGTGTCAGCACAGTGTCCAGTCAACCCAAGATTTCATTGTTCAATGAATAACTTATCCACATGAAATTGCATAATTCCAACTGAAAGAGAACAACTTTCTTAATCTTCATCCATTGACAAATGCTTGTTTGCTTTTTTGTTTTTTTTCCTCTTTCAGGGAAAGTTCACATACAGCAATTTCTAGGACATCTTAAGTGTAAATGTTCTGCTTTCTGAAATGTTGGTATGGAGATACAGTCTTTTTTCATTGCTTTGCTTATTAAAATAGCCAAAGCATAACTGGAAGGGTTATAGGATATCAAGATCACTAATACTGGATCAAAATTTTTGGGTACATATTTGGGTATTCCAATTGACTGACCGTACCTATATCCCCCAATACTGTGACTCATTGCATAGTATCCATGAAATCTAACAGCGAGTTTATTCTAATTCCTGTCTAACAAGTGTGCTCCAGAGAGTGGCAAAGGTTGTTTTGTAACATTACTAGTAAAACTTCCAGGAATCACAGTTGTCATCATGAAATCACTAATACAATTTTGAGTTCCTATGAATAATGTGACCTGTTGAGTCATAACAAACTGAACAGCATTGTTTTTATTTGAACATTTGGAGATATTAACTCTTTATTGTGATTTTAATAATATATATCTGATTTTTTTTTTTGCCCTTATTCTTTTCTTCTCACTCAATTGCTAGTGAGAAGTGAGGGCACCTGGTAATAGTATTTAAGTTGTATGGCAGATAGGGTTTTTAAAAAAGCGGCAGCCATTTTTCCCTTGGAGTCTAATTATTCATTACTTTGTTGCTGCTGGAAAATCTGAAGCCCTTCAAATAGATGCCAGAGTTAAGACTGACATAGGGGCTGTTACTGACCCTGGGGGGTTAAGAGGAAGGAAAGGCGAGTATCGAGAAGGCAGTGGGATCTGGGGCTGCAGTAGGGATGGGTGATCGTGGTGGACGGGTTGTATTTATGGAGATTTCAGCCCGTAGTCCCTCGGCTGTTAGCCAGATTGAGTTATCTATATGTATGAATAGGGCTCCAGTTTGAAATTATACAAATTAGAATTTAAGTTAACATACTGAAACCACACTCCACATTGACTGGGAGAGATATATATGAGTAGGAGGAAGGAGTAGCCAAAGTAGCACATTTTGGTTTGGCATTTGATATCTAAATGTTTCATAAACATGTGATTAGTCATCCTTAGTCTTTTTCAGATGAAGGGAACTATGCATGCGTGCGATGATGAATGCGTATGGAAATACTTACAGGAGTGAGGAAATCAATCCCAACATCCCTAAAGCTTTGTCCTCCCAAGGCAATGAATCCTCGTGCGGATTTGCGTGCAGCCTGTCCCTGGAGATATTGATGCTGTTGTTTCACTCTCTGATTGTGTTAATTTGGTCTGTTGTCCTTTGGATCTAAACTTGTTTACCTAATGTACACCTAATGGAATTAGCCCAAATCAATTCTTGTGATAACTTCTGAGTCTTAAAAGGACTTATTCTCCATCAAGTCTATGTAAATAAGATGCTTGAGTCAAAGCCAGTTTATATATATATTCTAATACCAGAAATGGTCATTAGAAAACATGTTGCTGTAGGATTCAATTTTAATGTATTTTCAGCACTTCTTTGTCTTAGATGACCTTATTGTCCTCTAACCAGTCTTGCTAGAATTCTAAGTAAAAATGCTCATTTTTGCCACCATTAAGCACTCAGTTGCTTGAATTGTCTCAGAAGGCAAATTTCAATACATATCCCCAAAGATATTTTCTGAGCTATATATTCAGAAACCAACAGATAATGAATCACTTTAATGTAAACTGTGTGTTCTTGCATCATTCTCAGCTTTTCATCAGTGAACTGTATGAAAATCAAACGACAATGCAAAAAAGCCTTAAAAAGGTTTTGGCATATTACTATCACACAAAAAAATCCAAAAATAATTCAGACTTTTCTTCTTAAGAGCATTGGTGTGAGTCTTTTGGCAATTGACTTTTAAATTTGTTTGGGTATAGGTATGACTCTGTGTAGCTACCTTTTTTATACAGAGATTAAACAATATATAATAGGAGTCAAAACTAAGCACATTTTTCTTGACCATTAAATTTGTAGGTTTTGAGATAGACAAGATGACAAAATGGTAATTTGGGTAGCATTTGACATTTGCTGTAGAATAAACAACTTATGACTAGCTTGGCTCCTATAAATCCTTCAGAGATTAAAGTTGTTGGTAGCAACCACAGACCATGGAATTTATTAACTTCAATGGAGAGATGGTTGCATATGCTCATCCGAAGTTACCCTAGAAGATCTGCTCTGGTCCTTTGGAGCTTTTTCTATAGTCATATTTTTTTGTACAGTAGTTTTATACGGGGGAGACTAATCACAGGTGGTTTTATGTAACCATGAAGCTGAGCTAGTCTCTCTGGAAAGTGGTTTTTGCCTTTCAAATGTCTCTAGAATTTGGGCTAATACTACTCCTAGGAGAGCAGACAATGGAGAATTTGCATTTCTTCTGGAAAAAACATTACTCTCATAGCATAAGGCATCTTGCTTTCTCATGAAAGGGCATATTTGTTGAGTTCAAAAACTGAGTCATGTAATTTGCCAGTTGACTCCTTAGCATTTTTTTTTTTTGTAGCAGCATGTATACTGATTCAGAAAGTAGGGATTTAGCCCAGTATTTTTTATAAATGAAAACCAAGAGTACTTGCTGCTGGAGTTGATGTCACCAAAGATCACCTCACTTACCTAAATCAGACCCGTTAAAATGAAAATGGATAATGTAAAATCAGATAGTAAATGTAAAGCTTTGTTCTTTCTTTCCTTCCCCACTGTTTCTGGAAAGATTAGGGGCATTATGACTCTTTAGGAGTCTGCTTTCTAATGATGAAAAAGCACAGAACAGGCAAGTTGGTACTACTGCATAGGAATTTTATGTTTAGCAATTGTTCATTTTATTTTTCAGCTTCAGTAAACAAATCAATATTTCTGACACTGAAAAATACGTCCTTAACATTGTCTGTTACCGTACCTTCTAAGTGTACAAGTTTGTTACAGCTATCTTCTCATTTTTTACATTGGCCTTCTTTGCCCTGGGTGAAAAAAAAATAGAGCCAGTAATTACATGTATTATAAAGATTAATCAACCATAAAGACTATAATTGAACACACAAGTGTAGTCATTACTTGATTAATTACTTCACTAAAATAATCAGTCTTCTACATACATCAGAATAATATTCAGTGGTGACTGGAAGAGAGTGTGTGGGGATCAGGGCTGCCTTCAAATCTTACATCAAATGGACTTTTCTAGCTGTCCTTCCATCTGGTTGCAGAACCTGCTTTTATTCAAATGTTTCACTTCAATGAACTTGCTTTCTTTCCCAACAGAATTCTGTCATCTTAACTTTATCCTTAAGAATAAATAGTAAAATCTCTTGTGTGAACTTTAGCATTGCATAAGCATACGCAATGTCCATATACCCTTGTGACCTAAGGAAGGTACGTGGAAAACTCCTTTCTAAGGACATACGTAGAAAACAGTGTTGACCATGGGGTTTAGACTGAAGTTCATAGACAAAATTCTCACTGCTCTAGATTGAAAGGACTTTTCAGTGAGAGATTTTTGTACTGGGAAGTTTTCATTGCTAAAATGCATTTCCTAAAACTAAAACTTGGCAATTCCTATTGTAGTACAGAAATTCATCCATTGCTGCAACTAGAGCTCTGTATTTGGTCTCAAGCTCATGAGAATGAAGCATCCTGTAACCTCTATGGGAAAGGTGAAGTAATTCTGCATATTTACTAACAAGATCAAGAAGGAGATCTAGCTCAGATGATTTTGAAGCTGAGAAGTTGTATGCACACGTGTTGATGCTTTAGATTGGGAGATGTATTCTGATGTCAATTGCCATAATATCTTTACAGAAGATGAGTTCATTCCACAGTGGTTAACTATGGTACAGTGGTTAATTAATAGTGTTAACTAAGCAGGTTGAAATAGATACTATATAGTTCAGTGTTTGAGCCATGGTCAGAACCCAAGGGAGTGTCAAAACTGAAGAAAAGCAGCCCTTGATGGTTGCTTCTTACCACTGAGACTTCGTGCCAGTTCTTCTGGCATCTTAGAGGCCACGGGAACTGCCTTAACGTGCATTTCTTTTTGAGTATTATGGAGGAAAATTTACATGGCCTCTGGAGGTGGACATTGTAATGTAAACCTCATTTGTGTGTATTTGGAACCCTAGTAAATGATAAATTGATTTCTTTAACAGCAAGGACTTCCTGACATACTGAACATAAACTTGCCATGCATTTATCTGAAAAGCCCGGTGCAGTGAGTGACTTGGTTAGTCATTACACATCATAGCGTATGATACAATACCTAATTTTCAGTTGCTCCAAATCACATTATTTATTAAATAACTTTTTTTTAAAACTACCAAAGCATTATTTTTCCCTTGAGATGTCTGTCGTTGTCAAGTTCAGCTTCCTACAACAAGTCTATTTTTTGAGTTACTTAAACTCTAAAAAGTGCTGACTTTTTAAAGCATAATTGATGAATACAGAAAATTTACACACTGCTGTAAATTGATTTAGTGCTTCAGGAAGCCTGGAGAAATATGTAGGAAAGGCGTGTACCTTTATGTTTTCCTCAATTTTTCTTCTTATTATTAGGGTGATTAATAAATAGTTTATCTAGAGAGGAGCAAAGAAGTTTCTCAGTTCAGCTATTATTACTTTGTCCTGAGAGAGATCTGTGCTAACTGATAGCAGAAGCTGTTCACCTATAGTGCTGTGAAATTCAGCATAAGCTAAGTTGCCCTGCCAAGACACATCCCCAGATGAAAACTGAGGATGCTCAAGCTTCATGAGACTGTGATTCAGCCTCCTCAGAGGAAGAATTTGCGGAGGAGGATTTTATCTGGAGTCAGTGTTTACACTTACTTCCTGAAAATGCTGATTTAACCTAATGTGATGATGCGGGAAGCATCCAGAAACTTGAATAATATGTTGTAGAACATTCCTATGGAGCATCCGATCTCTGTTGTGAGTAGGTTGCTGACAACCTTGTGAGAGAAGGTTAACGGGATTCTGTGTAGGAATGGTCTACATTTAAAATGGGGAATGTGATATTACTCTGTGTTTACAGCATCTGCTGTTTGATCTGATCTCCTCCTCCTGGAAAAATAGGCCTACCTTTTCTGTCGGAACTGTGTCACTTCCTTCGTGCCACTTGTACAGTCAGGCACTCCTGATTTGTTACGGAAAAAAGGACAGAGAGAAGGCAGAGGAATGAATTTTCATTTTTTTCATGGGGAAGGTAGATTCAAAAAACAACTCGAATTTTCCTTTGTCTTGTGCAAGGCATTTCTGCACTTTCAAAAAGTATTGTCCTACTTACTAGTTTGATTCTGGTGGGGCCATGTTGTCATGAAGTGAGGGTCAGGAGTCCCTCATAAGGTACAGATAGAAGTTGGAGTAGCCCTGCGGTGCTGCTGTAGGTATCTCACTGGGGTTCACCACATTTGTGGTGCTTTGGTGGGAACTAAAACCACATGGAAGACAGGGAGGTTAGTTGTGGGCAGAATGAGGAAGTTTACCTTCATGTAAGTAATTAACACACTATTAGTTACTTGTCTAAACTCTAAAACCTTTTCTGTTTGGTTTGAAAAACCTGTACTAGCAGCCTTCTCATTGAGGTAAAAGTGATGAGGTGAACAGCAAAACCAATGTCAAGGGCTGTGTTTCCAGAACAAATTATGGACAGAGGAAGCCACTATAGTTGACAAGAGAATCAATCACTGAACGGGCAAAGTTCTTACCTATTGATTTCTTTCTAATTCTGATCTTTGCTACATGAAGATTATATCCAGTATGGCACAGTTGCAGAATAATTTCCTTTAAGTTAATGTAAGAGAAGTCCGACTACGATCACTAAAGCGAGCATCTCAGAAGTGTATTGTTGGGGCAACAAATGTGTATTGCCCCAGCCCTTCTCACACTTCGCAATAGAAACCAAAGACTGCGTTCTGTGAGGCTGTCACTGCCACCTCTCAACAAAACCACTTCAAAAAATAAACAGTGAATGGGGGATGGCATGCTCTTCGTCACTTGTGCTACTTAGTTCTTGTGTATTCTCACTTTTGCAAAGCATATAGGAATAGATGATTAATAACTTTGTACAAATAGAACCTCTTATGAGTGTGCTAGAATATGGCCTTGAGTGCTAAAATTCATTATGTTATTGAAATGCTGGTCCCTAGAAAGTGAAGATCCCTGTGGATATTTTTGTTACCTTAAATACAGTAGGTTGCCACTGAATTTAAATAATGTTCACTACTGTTGTTATTCCATCAGAATTCTTTATATACTTAAAACATGAAGACATGTTGAAATTCAGCACTAGCACTTAAGTAAAAATCTGTTCGGGGATTTAGAGCTCTGGAAATATGGCAGTGTGTTCATTCTCATTACATCATAAGTTGACTTTCTTGTGGTTCTACAAAAAGCAGAGGTGGAGGTGAAGAACCAGCAGTAGTTTGAGCTGCACCGAAAAGTAAAGGAAGTAGTCAGGTGCTCTTATGTTAATTTTGTTTGCATAAGATGTACTACTATAGGTCTCTAAATTTGGATGAGATCCATGGAGGTGTACATTATTTTAGTATCCTAAAAATTGAGAAATAGCCAGAACTGAATGTTATTTTCAGGTAAGATTGCAAATGGGGTTTTGCAGTACAAACCCCAACACTGCCATCAGGTCTTGTATGAAAATTCGAGACAAGGTATGGTTATATGGGGCAATAACAGCTACTCATAAATATCATTTTTTTTGTGAATATAACACTGTGTCTGTGTTTGGATTTTGTGAAATAATCACATCAGTTACAAGGTGGCATCGATGCATTTTTAAATCGTGTTGAATCCTTCTGAAATTATTGTCACAGTGGGCCTCAGAGCGTAGTATGAAGATGGGTTTTGTAATGTTTGCAGGAGCAAACTCACAAGCCAAGGATCCCTACAGAGAATGTCATCTCAGCAGCTTGCTTTATTTATGAATTTATTTTTGAAGATACTCCAACAGGCAAATTGGAAGTATGGTACAATTATTGCTCAGGAGAGGAGACTTACAAACTTGTATGATGTGGTTATGAAGTCTGAATCCGTTTCCTGTAAATCAGTAACGTTAGACTGACTTCATTAGTTGAATTTATATTCCCCACATAAATGAAGCAGCTACTTCGTGTTTAATGGATAGCTATAATAATAATTACCGGCATGTTATTTATAGGCAGTCATTGGATTATGATGGCAGAAACACGGAGATGGAATATGAGTTGTGAAGAAAACAGACGTGTTGTAAGATGCTCTCTTTCCCTAGACCTGTGAATAATTTGAACCATCCTGATAAAAATTTCTTCTGCCTGTCTTTGTGTATTCAGTTTTGCTTGTGCTAAGCATACGTAATGTGCTAGAAAATCAGAATCATAAAAAGGGGGGAAAAACAGATACTTCCAGATACTATCTGGTCTAACTGGGCAGTTAAAACAGGGACAGCTTCAAAGTTACATTAGTTTGCTCCGGGCCTTGTCAGAGTATTAAGGATCTTTATGTCTTCAGGAGAAATCCCGAATAGCTCCAAGAACTATAATAGCTTCACTTGCTTTGTACATATAAATAATTAAAGAGGTTGGGGAAGAGTCTTATTTTACATGAACATCAGTAAAAGCTTAATCTTCCACTTTTCATTGGCTTGAGTCATTTAGGTTGTCTGCCGTACACAAATCTTTCTGTTCAAAGACTTCCACCTCTCGTTTTAAGATTGAGCAGTTAGGAGAAATAGTGACAAATTTACAAGGAGAATGTTGTGCTTAGTGGTTTGGCACAGCACTCTCATCTTCAGGTGGGTGAATGATTTTACAAATGCAATTCTGAAGCCAATCCAGAAAGCGGTTGCATATTTGCTCTCCAGTTCAATCTCCTCAAGCATGGTGGAAGTGTTTCTTTGCCCCCCAAGCTATACAACCAGAAGCAAGACAATCTAGTGATTGCGACTAGGGAAAATGGACAAACAGGTTGTTGGCAGATACAGTTAAATCATGGAAAAGAGTGTTCTCCTTTGAAAAATTGAGGGAAGTAGAGGTGATTCAACAATTTGTGGAAAATTAAATTCCCAGTCAACTAGAACAGTTTTGCTAGTGTTCTGCGATGGAGGGATTGGTGGGAATGTGACCTTAAATTTTGCTTTGATGAAAAAAAGCGATGAGTTTGGATTCCTCAGTCCAGTCTCTAGCATCCTGTCGTATCTGCTGCCAAACAATGAGATCCTTTCAATTGTGTTTGACAGTCTATTTACGAAAAAAAAAGGGAGGTGCAATAACACGAAGAATGGTAAATGAAAACTGCTCCCCAAGCTACACGTGTGTGCTGAGAAAATCCCCAGTCACTCCATGGTTAGTCTTGGTTGATGTTATTGATAGAGACATGCTCTTATTGTCTTTTAGGAAGCAGAGTATTACATCAGGTGCATTCATGGAACATGCCAAGTGAAATTTTAGTCTTGAAATTGCAGCTGTTCATCGTGTTTCTGTCTATAATTGATGAGATTTTTTTCCAAAACATTTTGTGATCCTGTGTTTTTTCGATGGTTCTTGTGCGCTCAAATCATATAGTTGCTTATGGTTTTGCTTATGTTTATGCTTAGTTTTGGGATTACTTAAAATACAGTGTTGGATCTAATGTTAATGTTTTCAAACGGGGCGCTCTGCTCAAGTTGCCGTGTCACATCAGCAGCGCGCGGGGACTTGCCCGCATGAGCAGGCACAACTGTGTGTCCTGGATGCTTAAACTTATTAAGGATGGTAATGTAACCTGAAGCTCTCCATATTTACATTCTTGCTCTCTGATTTATTATTGTAGCTTCTGGACAAGATTTTAAAATAGCATAAAATCTATGAATAAGGAAAGCAAAGAAATAAATGGTAATAACTTTGGGCTGTTAGAAATGTCAGCTTGTATTGACTATATAGTGGCAGCACATTAAAACATCCAATTTGTGCGTTGTAGGTAGGTAGTTTCTTGCATTTCTTTTTCCAGAAGAAGCTTTTCATCCCATTCTTTTTCGATCCCAGTAATCAGTAATGGTTTTGCAAAAGTAACTGAAAGTTGACTTTTTTAAACTTATTTGAATGACCTTACTGTCCCGTTGAACTACAGTCATGAAAGACCGCTAGATATTTTGAAAGGAGGAAAGGAGGAAATGCTTTTCTTTTCTTTTTAAAGTGCTGGGCAATAGAGTAGTGTGTGACCTTTCCGGGGATTTAAAAAGGGTAATATTTACTACACCGGAGTAGTAGTCATGGTTCAGGACTCTAGAGTTGGGTATACATCTGTGAAGTTGAAAAGAAACAAACTAGGAACATGAAGAATATTTTTGGCATATGTTCTGATCAGTAAGCATAGCAGCCATTGCATGCTAAGTACTCTGGATAAGTTAAGGCAAAAGTTCTAAGGAAAGGTTTTAACTAAAACACATATGTATTGTATAAAGAAGGGGCAAGAAAAGAGGTTAAGGAAAAGGGTAAGAACAAATAAACCAGAAATGAGTGGGTTTAGAAAGCTGAGGACAGAAATGCTAGGTGATAGTGGAGGGTTTCTCTGATGAGATCAAGAGAGTTATAGGAGAAGAATGGGAAAAGGAGGGCAACTGGGAATCAAAGAACTCTTATTTTATCAGTACTTTTCTTGCTAGAAGTAAACATGCTCCTGTATAGAAATCCAAGGTGACATAAGAAGGTACTTAAATCTGGAGGTCAGGTTCAAATTTGAAAGTAGTGTTCTCTAGCTAGAAAAGTAGAAAGACTGTAGGAGATAGCAAATTCCGTGGAGAAAATTTCTCTGGTTTCAGGATTTTCGTTGGAAACTTTTAGTGGAAGAGCAAGAGCAGTAGAAGTGGATGACTGTGGTGAGTTTATGACTAGAAACAGGACAAGTTGGCCTTGTGGGAGGGAGAAAATGGGCAAAGGTGGCAGGAGGAAAAGAGCTCTGAGCCCGAAGATGGAGAGAAGCAAAAGCTGTATCAGAAGAAGTTAAGGGAAAGTAAGATGGGAAATGTTATTTATATATGTACTTTAAGGCCCATAGTGTTACATGCTGTGAATACCTATTTTTCATTCTTTACTATAATAAGAGAACACGGGCTGTGCAGAAAGAGATCCTGTCACGTACTGCAGTTTTTGTGTTACCAGCAGTTTAACAATAACAACAAGAAGTTTACTGATTCCTGTTTGGATTTTGCATGTCTCACTCCACAAATGCAGTAGGAAGAAACGTCTGAGAATAAACAGAATCTTTTCCACTCATGGCAAAATATGAAAATCATGGAAAAGTTGAGTTACTGGCAGGGATGCACAGACTTATTGGACCAGGTAATAGATGGAGAGAGAGAACACTGAACAGAATAGGGACGAGAAAAGCTGCACATGATAAAGACCAAGTCATGTAACCTTTCAGTGACTGGAATAACAAACCAGTCACAAGCTCTATCCCTTCACTCCCATTACTCTATTTTTCTGGTTTTTTCCATTTGTCAAAACCAGCTCCTGAGTGTCAGATACTAATATTTTTTTTTCAAACTTCCAAATTCTTGTTTAAAAACGCGCTTGAAGGTGCATTAAAGTGTGTCACCAGAGCAAAAAATATGTGCTGTAATTGCATGACCCTAAAACTCTTTTTCTTTTTTTTTTCTTGGAAAAAAATGCTCTTAAATTTTGCATTATTTGGTCTATGTTGTACTGAGGTTTATGTCAGCCTTTTCATGGGAAACAAAATTGTTACCTGGACAGGCTTAAAAGCTGCATTGCTGTGGTACTGATAAATAAAGGAAGTATAAGCAGAGTTTTTTTGAGTGGCTTCAGTGAAATTTGTTTCTTAGCTATCTGGTGACACTCCATGCTGTGACAGAATAAAGAAAAAGCTTGGTTTGATCAATAGCTTTTTTTCCATGCTATTTTGTGCCTTATTTTGTTTCTTACCTTTGTGGCGCCAAATATGCAATCCAAGACAAAAGAACACAGCTCTGATGCTGTGCTAGAATTCCCAGCAATTTGCTCATTGAAACATATTCCAAAATAAGGAAACTCAGAAATGACTCATGTAAGTATGTCCTCTTACAAGTGACTTCAGTACTCTTTTTTTTTTTTTTTTTATGTTGAACGCTTACTAACATGGAATACTGAAGCAGGTTCAGAAATCTGATAAATCAGGTATTGGGTAATTGCTGACTTTTTTGCATCTTTCTTTTCTTGTACTTAAACTCCTTAGCAGCTTGTTTCTTTGCACAGCCTAAAACCAATGATAAATACCCTACAAGCAGTCCTGTTTTTTCTCAAGTCATTTGCTGCCTCATTATATTACATCCAAGTATGACGGTAGCCACTGTCTGTTCCTTTGCCTAAATAAGGCTCAGCTTTTCCTCTCTTGTGGTTGAAACGAAGGTGCTACTGGCTCTTATTCACAACTGATGATCATCTAAGAATCAAAGACCGATCTGCTCATGGTCGTTGTTCTTCTCTGCAATCCAAATTTTATGGTGTCATCTTCCCTAGTAATAAGTGGATTATGACATTGGAAGTGCATGGTGAAGAGTGTGAGGAATAAACTAGGGGCGTGCTCATCAGGTGTGTGTTCTTTGTTTCCAGCTGCCTGTCTGAGTAACCAGTATGCTTTGATTGGGCAGAAATCACAGGATCTTGTCCTTTATGGTCTCTTTGCATTGATCTGAATGAATTTCAGACTTCAGCAATACTAAAATTCTGCCAGGAAACTAGTTCGGAATCCAGCACGTTAAATACTTTAGAGAGAATTCTTTAATTTTTAAATGCTTACTTCCAAATTTGAATAGAAGCCATTTGGCAGGACTCTTTCCTCAGTGCAGCCATTTAAGGAATAAAATGAAAAGACAATATGCTTGAGTCACTTCAAGGCATTCTTTTCAAAATCTTTGTGCGTTTCCAAAGTTGCAAGCTTCAGTGAAATATAATATGTGATTAATATACAGTGTAGGATGTAATAAATATGTACAAATTTCCTTACTTCCCAGGGACATCAGAGAGCTATTATGAATGAATATAGAGGTATCTATGTTATATATGCTTTTATAATCTTTTAAAATCTTTTAAAATCTCATTTTCCATTTTAGTAACTCTTATGTTAAAAGGCTATCTACGGTCTGGTTTTGGGGTGTGTGGGTTGCTTTGTGTTTTTTTTTTTCTTAAGTTTTATGACACCCTTTATGAAGAGCCAGAATTGACACAGAAATTCCAGTATGTTCCTATTAACCCCTACTCAATTTTAGTTGATTTTACATCAAGGAAAATCTGGGTATAGAAAGCATTTGCCCATGACCAAAAAATCCTGAAACAAGTCAACAGGAGGCAATTCTGCGGGTGGCTCAGGTAAGAAAAGCCTCTTCACTTACTGTTGAAAGAGACCATATAAAAGTTTCCAACTGAGAAACAAGTGAAAAGCACACTCATGGAAGTTGGAAGGGGAGGGGATGAGATTATTTTTGGTGTTTGTTTCTTTTTTTTTGTTTTTTTTTTTTCCAAACTTCAATCAGAACAAATAATTTCTTCTCAGTTGCTCTCATGGAGTAAAGACCTACTGATTAGTCTTATTTTGTGACTAATGATGCCACAAAAGCTCATCCAAACATAATGGATATAACAAATTTTAAGCTGAAGAAAATAGCAGCTACACATGTCATGGTGTCTTTATTTTCCCCGCCATTAGGAATGTTTAAAATACAGGGAACTACAGGAACTTCCTCATGCTCCAAACAAAAGTGGATTAAAATATTTGCTTCATAGAAGTAAACTCTTAAAGCCTATCTTTATCTCACAAGAATCAATAATCATGAAGACAAAAAACTTACCAATGATCATTTAATCTCAAGCACTGGTTCTACTAGCGTAGTTCTGCAAGAACAACTGATGGAAAGCAACCCTATTTTTAGAAGTGCTTCATTAATATAGAAACACCCAGCATTGCATTCTGCATTTCTAATTTCCAAAATGCTATTAAAAATAGCAGTTTGGAGTGACAGTCCTTAGGAAATCTAAAAATAAACAGCCACCTGTGCTCAAAATGCTAGTAACTCTACTTGTAAATCACTTAGATGACTTATTATTTGCAGATACCATTTTATTTCCACTGACACTTATGTACTACACAAATCAATCCAGTATATACAAATCAAAAGTTATTCAATTAACATAAAAATACCGGATGTCACATGAAATGTCATTTAATGTCAGTCTTGGAATGAGCAAATAAATTGCCTCATCAATTTAATTAACAAAACAGGTAACAAAGTCAAATTAATGTACTTCAGATGATATTAGAACCATTTTGAGTGGGATTGCACTGTTGAATTTTAATTGGAAATTCACTTTACAGGACAAGGACAAACATTATTTTACTTAAGTGTGCAATACTGGACAGACAGGTCATAAAGTCTTCTGAGCATCTTTGAGAGAATAGGTTTAGCTGTGGAGCCTTAGTCTCTAAACTGACATATGATGATTAGATTTATAATTCAGAAATGGATAATTTAAAAAAAAAAAGTACATCTCAATTCTTAAGAGTTCTTTATGATTTTGAGTTTTCTGATGATTATTACTAATGGTAGAAGACTGGGCTCCACTGTGCTAAGCATTGTACGGGGAGAGAGGAGAGATCTTTTCAAGAGCTCAGACTAATGGTGATGAAGAAAAAGAACATTGTTCCTCATTGTGAAGCCAGCTGAAGGACCGAGAACTCAAGAGACTTGGTGGTTAACACAAGTTCAGGAGATATGTAGCAGAAGTAGGGCTATATGCTACATCTCAGTAACTTAACCCCATAATGATCTCTCTGCTTTTTGTTTTCTATTTGCTTTTCATGTGAGTAACAAAGAATAAGTTCATGTTTTTAGAGGGCTTTACTTAGTATGGTCTGGTCATTATGTTTTCTAAGCATTTTTCTTTGAGTGTTGGGCAAATAGGAAGCAAAGCGGTTAAGTGGAAGGATAACAGAACAGTGAAGTGATTTTGGGAGAAACGCGCAGACATTGTTATCAGCCACAGAAAGACCAGCAGAAACAGAGCCATAAGATTACTCTTAGAAATAGAAAGTGTTCTCCCTTAGTGTAAATATTGAAGGTACTTGATTCAAAGAAGTGAATTTCTATTAATCGGAAAAAGGCCATAAAAAATTTTCCAAGTAGGTAGTGCTGGCTCAGTTGACTAACCTCACTCTATTACTCATACTTTGCAAGGAAGTAGCTCAAGTGATAAAGCTTAATACAGTTACCTTCTTTCCTCTTTGAAATGGGTTCCACGTTCCCTTTGCTTGTTTATAAGGTTGACAGTTGTCTCTGAGAAATGGAAGTATGTTTTCAAGCATTTCATGTAAACAGTTAACATTTAACATCCTTTTTAATGGAGAAAAAAAACTTAATCCCTTGAGGTGTTATTCCTAGTTCCACTACTACTGTAGTTATTACTAAACCAAATTACTTTCTGCTAAAAAGTTGTTGGGACAATCAAGTTAACATGTGTGACTCTTGCTATAAGTCCTCGTAGGTGTGGTGGTTCAATGTTTCTGGCGGCAGCCAATGACCAGTGAATTCAATGAAGGATTTTACAGGTTTTCAGGAACCAGGCTATACAGTATATTGGTTAGGTACAGCAATTAACACCATTATAAATATTTCTAGGTGATAGCATAGTAGCAGTGCTTCAGAATCAGTGTGTGAAATATTATCTACTAACAAAAAACTCTAGATTTTTACTAAAACAAACTTTCAAACACACAGGAGTTGACCGTATATCATAATGGTCCTCTCTGGCTTTCTCACTCAAAAATAAACAGATTATAAGAAAGTAATTTAAGGGCATTCAACTCAACTAATTTAACTATACTAACTTGTTTAGCTTAAGTATGATTTTCTTATGCAGAGCAAGCCTAAGCACCTTTTGTAATTATGTTTAGGTGGAACTTCTTATACTCAAGTTTGTGCCCATTCCCTCTTGTCCTGTCCCTGGGCACCACAAGAAAAAAGACCAGCCCTGTCCTCCTGACATCTTCCCTTGAACTATTTGTATGCATTAATTAGATCCCCCCTCAGTCTTCTCCAGACTAAAAAGACCCAAGTCCCTCAGCCTTTCCTCATAGGAGAGATGCTCCAGGC
>JAOQGH010000012.1:53937416-53961452 GCA_025769975.1 Gallinago jamesoni
CTGGCCACACTCTTCCTGATGCCCCCCAGGATGCCATTGGCCTTCTTGGCCACAAGGGCCCATTGCTGGCTCATGGTTCCCCTGTTGTCCACCAGGACTCCCAGGTCATTTTCTTCAGTGCTGCTATGTCCAGATTTATATTTCAGAAATGTATAAAGCAATTCATGTGTTAGTCTTTTTTTCTAGCCCAGTGATAGCAGCATCTTCAAAAAGTTTAAAGATGACCAGGGAATAGTCTCCCATTACTTTGCCTTTATATAGCTATGTGTATATAAATATATATATATATAATATATATATATATAAAATCCAATAACGTTGGCATGAGCCTCTCTGCCTTTCAAAGTGTTGCGTTCTTCCCCCATTTGTATTTGTACTGCTTATTTAATTTTTAGCCCTGCTTCTGTTTGGTAATATATAAGTAGTATGGAACCAATAAATTGCTTTGATATTGTTATATATTTTTAGTTACTATTTGTGGCCTTTTGGCGTATGTCAGAATTAACGGAAGATCTCACTATAAACAATCATTCTCTGAATTAATGTATTGTTTGAAAAAGAACAACTTTGGCAGGGTTGTTAAGCAGAGGGAAAATAGATGAGTTGGATGAAAATATAAACATATGTTGCTGTAAATGTACAGCCAATGGTATTTAAATCCTATTTACATTCGATTAAGACAAAATTTCCCATAAGAGTAAAGAAGGAGAAAGAAGCAAGCGGAATGGGTAAACACAAAAATGTCAGATGAAGTTCTGTACAGTTTCTGTTTCCAGTGGCACGCCGATTGCCTTTTGCACTGTGTGCTGTTGGCTGCGTAATTATGCTGCATAAATTGTGAGCTCTAATTGCAGCAGATGAAGTTGATTATTGATGTGCCCCTGTGCTGAAGACGTTGCATTTGTAGAGCGGGGAGGTGCGTACCAGTGAAACGGCTTTGTCAAGCTCCTGGGGCACGCTCCCGAGGTGGTTCCAAGAGACGGAGTTCCGAATAGTGCCTCCTCACTATTGCTCTGCGTTTCTTGTGGGACTCCCTCCCCGTTCCACTTTTACTCCCCTTGGTTTTATTCCATGAGTCACAGATAAAAATAGAACAGTCTAGACGGTTCAGGGAAGGTAATTGACATGCACAGAGATTCCCTGCTCAAATACTCTTTGGCATGCAAGTGCCAAAATCAGGAAAAATAACCTTGGAGGCTGGCTAAAGCTAGGAAACCTGTGCTAATAGAGACCATAAAATTTTCATGAAGACTTGACATGAAATGTGCAGATTTCAGTTTGTCTACTGGTACTTCCATATGGGTCTCCGTACGTCACAGCTCAGTGGATGAGAGATGCATAGGAGGTAGGATGGGACAAATCTTACGAGATGTTGTTGACCATATCCACTGAGAACAGCAGGAAGCACAAAACAGACAAACAAACAAACAAAAGCCAGAAGATGGGAGATCTAAGATTTGACAGGATGAAGGTTTTCCCTTTGAAAAGAATTCTTAGAAGAGAGGTTGTTTCTATCCACAGTTGTGCAGAACATGTTCTGGAATTTTCCAAAAGTCTTGTTTCTTTGATTATGTTTTTCTAGCACAAAGTATACTTTTAGGTTAGTCTTTTTAATAGTGCTTGGCTTATAATGCAGGAATGATACACACTTTTATAAACTCCTATATTACAGGTAGGAAGACTTGTTGAGTATGCTGATTTTCATAGAAAAATTAAAAAAAAACCCACAAGAAACTTTTTGGGGCCCTTTCTGTGATAATCCTGGTGTTCTTGGAAGAATATTCTTAATTCAGTTGACTTTCTAGCCTTATACATTCAAAGTTACTTCCAAAGGACCAGAACTGTGATCCATTACTCCTAATATGCCTTTTTTTTTAAATATTAAAATGTAGGTTATTGTTTTCCCTCCGTAGTCATGTTCTTGAACTGTTTTCAAGCTTTAACTTAAGAGAACTGAACAAAAATGGATTCCAGCTCGTGCATATATACACAGCTATATGTTGCAGAGATTAAGATGTACTTACAATTAAGATATAAGAAGGCTGTGAGCATTCTGCACTAAAGTAAAGTAATTGTCCGGTTGCCTATGCCTCACATGAATACCATTAAAGCATGCTTTATAAATTTTAATATCCTTTTTTCTAATTCATTAGGAAGAGGCCAGGTCAGAGATGCTTGTGGCTTGCAGTACCACTGCTTGGGTAACAGTTATTAAGTAGACAACCGCAGAGACAAAGCTGTGAAGCAGGGTGCATTCACCTACCTAGTTCTTGGTTTATGTATGATATGTTTGAATAAGCCTCTGCAAAAGTTATTTAAGGGAGACAAATGCATTTAAGCAAGGTAATTGCCTTACTTAAATAAAACCAAGATGAAATAAAGATACTGTTTACTAGCTAGAGCATGGGAATTGCCTATTACTGTATCTGCATTTTTGAATAATTGTATATATTGAGTTTGGAAATAATTCTTATTACAAAAAGCTGGATTTTTTAAACTGCTGAAGTCATTGCTGCACCTCTAACTGGTTATTTAAATAAGATGCTTTGTTTATGGGAGCTTATGTGTGATTGCGGCATCACGTTATCCATTTTTTTTCAGTGTATAATTCTTTTTACCTTTACGTAGTTTAAAAAAAGAAAAAATGTACCTGTTTGTACTGAAACAGTTTCATCGAGGACTGTCTGAAGTTAGAGCTTTTCAAGGATCACCAGATAAGTTGACTTAAGTTAAAAGTATCTAAATATCTAGAAAACTCTTAATGGTTTTGTCTTCGCTAGCTGAGATACGGACTCTTGTTCCTTATTGTGACAACCCAGATTAGCTTAAATGAAGGAGCCGTGATAGCGTCGGATAGCTTGGGTAAGAAGAGGCCTCAGGAATTGTCTACTCCAACCTCTTGTTCAAAGAAGGGGCTGGTCTGAGATCAGGCACAGTTGCTCTGGGCTTTAGCCAGACGGGACTGGAAGTTGTCAAATGACAGGGCCTGTCCAAACTATTTCCAGGCTTGTGGGTTCTCATGGTAAAAGTAGTCTCTTCTTATCCATTCTGAGCCTCTCTGCTTTCAGCTAATGCCTCTCTTGCCACTGTGAAGAGCCTGGCCCTTTTTCAATAAGAGTCGCCTGCTCCTCAAACAGAACCAGCCGCTGTCCCCTAGCATCTTCTCACAAGGCAAGAACTCCAGCCTTGACCAACCTGAGGTCCCCTTTCTGAACTTGCTGCAGTTGCATCCATATCTTCCCTGTGCTGGGAGGTCCCAACGTTGGACCACCTATGTGTGGTCTAGTCTGTATGTCATCTAATGAGTAGGGGAATAATCCCTTAACTCAGTGTTGTGTTGGTAGAGCCCAGGGTGCTGCTGGTGGGCATCTTTGCTGCTGGGGTTTGTGAGCTGCCTGCCTGGGGCTCGCAGGGCCTTTCCAGCACAGCTGGTCAGCAGCCTGTATTGTTGCAAGGCAAAAATATTCTAGCGGGGTGAGGTAGTGGGTGGAGAAAAGTTGGTGTGAAGGTGTGAAAACAGCCACTCCACGTGTTCACCAGGTGTCATAAAAACAAAAAGTGAAAGTTTTGAGTTGGTAGGGAAAATATTTTGAATGGTGTTTATTGATGGCATGTTGGAGAAGGGGGTGAGAAGTTTGAATAGCTGAAGAGTAATGGCTGTTTGAGATAAATAGTATTACCTGTGCCGCCTTATAGCATGCAGCTGTCTGTTTCGGAAGAATGATGACATTATTTCTTTTATCCTTTTGTACGTGGTCCAGAGAACATAAAAGCAGTAGCAAAATCAGTGACATGATTGCCTAGATCTAGTGGAGGGTCTGAATAGTGTTCTTAGTACAGTACTTTCAAGGATTTAAGCATCATGTGTAACCAGACAATCTTTCTAGATGTGTTTCCTTGTAACTGTAGGCGTTGGCACTTGTAAATGCTCTTTCAAAACCAATAAAAATTATTGTCGCCTTTCTCAGCCCACTTACTGAGCCAAGTACACGATACTCTGGGAATCAGTAGGTGAAATTCCTTTTCTTCCCCACTAGCTACAAATTTCCTGTTGGTTATCACATTGCCTTGTATTTTTATCTCTCTTTATTTTCAAAATGGTGATTAATCGACCTACAGCTTTTAATATGCAAAGCTGCATGACTTTTTTCTCATTACGCAATCAGTAAAATTAATGAACGACAGCTCTGCACCACCAGGAGGCCTAGCTGAATAGCAGAGGGACTATACAGACAGGTTATTTGTGGGTCAATGTCGTGATGGATTTAATTTTATTGCAGAGAATATTTCTTCTAGTATAGAAAAATGTTTAGTGAATATTCTTGCGTTAATGAAAACTGTTCAATTTATGCTACTTCATATTTGGCATTGCTTCAAAACATCACTGCTGCAATTTGTTAATTTACATTTGAATTCATTTCAGCCTGTAACAAAAAGGGAGAAGTTAGGGAAATTTGACATCTTAAAAGGTGAAACTGATGGCTGTTAGAAACAGCAGCTCAGTTTGGATTAGGCTACGGATCCAGGATATTCAGTGAAAATACTTTATTTATCTCCTGTGGGATTTGCGACAAGCCTTAAATTGAGATAGACAGTTCAGAGTTTCATCCTGCTTTAGTTGAATCCAGGGGTGATTCCCAGATGGATGGAAATGATCATTTCCCATAGCATGTCTTTTCAGCAGCTTCAAGGTAAGGTCCACAGTTAGTAAAAAGTGACTGAGTGGTGCTTGGACGTTCACATACGCAGTTCAGAATGCGTGGCCCTAGACACATAAAGTAGAAATTCTGTGTTGAGCACAACTGAAATTAACCTTAAGTAGCATCGTCATTATTTTACCTTCTGCCATGTGACAGAAGCTAACTCTCTGTTCCCATGTGTTCGAGCCATTACTTATAGCAGATGTATATGGATGAAGGGTGATGTGATATAAGATGCCAGCTCCGGATGAAAGCCAAATTGATCATCAGATTTATCAGAGCCTGCATGGTGTCTGCTGAGTTTGCTACTCTGACTGTGGGTTAGACTAACACAGTTTCTGATGGTAACAACGGTATAATGATAATATCAGAAATGTGGTCTAAGAGGTAGGGGAAGTACTATTCAGGTTACCTTGGGAATACTTTAGTATAATGAAAGGCAGCCCGTAAAGGTGAAGAGGAGATACTTCTTAGGATAGTCTGGAAAGAAAGGAGAATTCTCAGGGAACTGCTGAGAAATCACTACACTTGTAGTGCTCTCTGTGAGAGTTAGCTGATTGAAAACAAGAACATAACTATCCTTGGATGTCTGCCATACCCAAAAGGAAAAACTAACAAAATCACAAAGTGGATCTTTTTTATGGGATAAGAATCTACTTTCTCTCAGCATATGTCCTCACCGGTGAAACAAGAATAAATTAGACACTATGCAAAACTCTAAAAAAAAAATGAATTTAGGAGATTTATGATCATTTATGCTGGAAAAGATCCCGTTGAAATTTCATTTCATGGGAGGTACATGTAGAGCTTTTGGATGCCATAGCAATGCGTGGGTGATTTTGAGTGGGGATGACTAGAAGAGATAGAAAATAAAGAGATAATTACACAAAAAGTGAAAAGAATAATATTCCTATAGTCATGTACTTTGTGGTAAGTACAACGAGTTTTTTAATTTATTTAAGATTGAGAACGAAACACAAGCAGATATTTGAGTACTAGTAATACTCATCTGTCAAGAAAAACTTCATAATTTACAATCTTGGGGGTAAAGAAATCTGTCCTCAAACACCTTAGAAATGCTCTCGTGCTCTAATGCTTTTCCTTACAAAATAGCGTACCGTTAGATAGGAGCAAGAAACTATGATGGCTTCGATTTTTTAAGTTCCATTTGAAACACAATGCTGTATATATATAGATACATAGGTATAAATATCAAAGTTCTCTTAAGCCTTACTAATCTTTTAAATAAAGGCCTCGATCTTAACAAATTGTTGTCAGACTTAAAATTTCTTGTTTCCATCAATCACTGAGGGATTCGATTTATAAGGATTGCACTCAAAGTGATGAAAACAAATTAGTAATGAGTCTGTGAGTCTGGGGTCTGAGAACTAATAAGTATTATCTCCTACTGCATCTCACCAAACAAAAACTATAGAAAATCTTTGCTGGAGCTAGAGCTAGGAGAACAAAAATGTGTAGGTTTTCTCTCTTTATCTTTTACTTCTTTTTTTCTAAAGCAATGTTTGGTCAGTCAACCAAAATATTAGAAAAATCAGTTGAGGTCAAGCCAAATCCGAATTTGTCGAGGACATGAACACATTTATTTGAGTCAATTAAATGTTTTATGTAATCTGACATGGAATTCCAAATTTTCAAATTATTTAACCCTCTTATGAATTTTTATTCTTTTAAACTAATTTAAAGATGAAAAGAACCATTTTAAAACATGAATTTTAACATTTTCTTTATGAAAAATATCATAATATGAATTTTAGTCATCCATGACCAACACGTTTCCCTTATCTTGTCTTTAGTGCAAGCTGCTGTAGAATTTGAACAGATTCTTTTTTTCCCTGTTGCAAACTGACCTTTCTTTGTTGAAAAAAATAATGCTTATATCTATAGCTTGAACCAATGTAAAAACTAGGTGATTCAAATTTAGTGGTTCTTGTTTGGGAGGGAGAACATCATGGACACCTTATGTAGTTACTCCATCACTGGTCAATGTGAAACACAGAAATAGTCTAAAAGACTACAACACAAAACATTTTCTTCCAGGAAGAAAAGGGATTATGCATCCTCCTGTTGAGCTACAAAACTTTGTAGCCTGGTGGCTAAACATGTTTCTTGGTATTTAGGAATCCGGTCAACTTTTCAAATAAGTGGCCTGGATTGGCCACTTTTACTTTCAGCATCATTTTAAAGTAAGACTGAACTGGGGTCTAGGTTTTAAAGAAATTGATGCAGTTACCTCCACAGAGTATTTAGGGGGCTTTTGTCCCCCTGACTCAGGGCTGTGCAGGCGTCAGTGACTAGGCTGGTAGTCAAATGGCTCCTTCCTCGGGCAAAGGATGTTTTGTAGCCAGTCCTGGCACATGAAAAAAAATTTCAAGAATGCTGTTTGGAGAGTGTTTGTCACTGAACTCGAGTTTTATATTCTACCCAAAAGGCCAAATAATTAAATGAACAGAAGGCTGAATGTAGCCCTGAACTTCTAGGGGCAATCATCTCTTGAGTCTAAGTGCTTGTCTTCAACTCATCCACTTTGCAAATTGTCAGTCACTTATGAGATACTAAATATGAAATTTAAGATGAAATACAAAAGCTTTTGTCACTTGATAAAGGACAGAACATTCCTTCTCATCTCTCCTCTTGAGAGGTGCTAGTGGTAGGGAATATGGTAGAATAGTGTTTTGTCCAGCCCTTCTGCTTGCCTAGTAATCTGTATGTAAAATCACAACCATTTCTCTAAGTTTCACATGATCTTTTAAATTTTTTAAAAAAATAATCATTGTTCCTGGCCTTTCACTATTTTTGAAATACCTCTAGAAAATAATAAAAGACACAATGTGTCATAATGTATAATTTCAGAAGTTGCTTAATTTTGCCACCCTTCTTATAAAATTAAGAACTCGTTCTATAAAATGTTCCCTATGGAGCATAGTCAATAAAAGTAAATGAATTGTTTACAGAAGCAAACCACACAATCTAAGATTATAAACTAGTTTGATTTAATGAATCAGTGGGAGAGAAAAACACTGAAATATTAAGCATAAATTTTCTATCTCTGCCCACCTAGACTCAACAGTGAAGTTCTGACTTATTCATAGACCCAACTTGCTCAGTTCTCTGTATTGTGGTTTTTTCTTTATCAGAACTACGTGAGCAGAGAATAGATGTTAGCCAGTAAATGAACCTTAGAAAAGAAGTAATATATTTTCATTTAAAAGGGAAGAACAAAATTATCTCTTGTGGATATTTATGAATCCATATGGTTCCTGTTTTTTTTTTGTGTACAAGAGTTAGGAGAAGTTCCAGGTTTTGTCAGTCTGACCTTCAGAGGCCCGTGGAAGGAGCCACTTGTCTGCAATAGAAAAATACAAAATGAAGACAAGAGGTTGCGGTGGAATGTAGATGAAGACAAACTATTCCAGACAAATTGTATTGAGTGGAGTAGTGCTGAGAAGGAAGGAAACTCTTAACGTTAGAAAAATACAGTAATGCAGGACTATTATTGACCAGGCCATACTGTTTCAGCAGAGGCCACTTTTCATCTTTCTATGGCATATGTTTGTGTTAACAGGTTTATGTTGTCTTACATGTACAAGTGTAGTAAGATTCCCAATGCAGCGTGGAAATGAGCTACATCATAGACAGGACGCAGCGGCTCACTTGGTGAATTCTTCTCTTAAAAGCTCTTTTGTACAAACTGACCTTAGTTGTTTGTGCATTGCTTTAAAGCAGTAAGGGACTTCAGGGCCAAATGCAATGAGGTCAAACGGGCTACACAATGTTGTTTGCCAGAATGCTTTTGTGACCAGCTTTGTGCAGCTGAGATTGTAATTTTTAGAGGAAATCATAAGTCTGTCTTTCAAGGCTCGCTTCACCACAGATGATAGGACCTAGCAGCTTCCAGCTATCCTATCTTGTCTACAGGGTGGTGGCATCATGTAGGGATAGCGGTGTCCTGTAAGAGAGGATTTGTAGAAAGCATGCGTTCCATTTTTGTATGAGTTTTGTATGATGAGGGGCCTAGAACATCTCTCTGATGAGAAGAGGCTGAGAGACTTGGGTCTTTGTAGTCTGGAGAAGAGAAGACTGAGGGGGCATCTGATCAATGCCTATAAATACATCAAGGGAGGGTGTGAGGAGGATGGGGGCAGTCTTTTTTCAGTGGTGCCCAAGGACAGGGCAAGAGGGAACAGGCACAATCTTGAATGTAAGAAGGTTCACCTTCTTTCCTGTGAGGGTGGCATAGCCCTGGAAGAGGCTGCCCAGGGAGGTGGTGGAGTCTCCTTCTCTGGAGACATTCAAAACCCGCCTGGACACGTTCCTGTGGGACCTGCTCTGGGTGGACCTGATTTGGCAGGGGGTTGGACTAGATGATTTCCAGAGGTCCCTTCCAACCCCATATCATTCTGTGATTCTGTGATCTGAAGATGAAGTTCAGCGATCACAGGAGCAAGGTCCATGAAATGCTTTCAAATATTTAAGTTTTCTTAAGTTTTCTTAAAACTTTTGGAATATAACTTCCATGTAGAAATACCTGTGAACTTTAGAATATTTATAAAGACTACTGTAGTTTTTAGAAAATGTGTATGCTTCTTTCTGCTAGAAGTCTGCAAAACTTACTCAGCACACTTTTTGTCAGATAGGGCAGCAAAGTATTTTGGTGGGGGGTTGTTCAGTCTGTCAGTGAAATGAGGAACTCCTAGCCACGTGAAACTATGGAAGATGAAATTTCAGTAGACTAAAATCCAATTTTATATAGGCTAGGATAGGTTCTGTATGACTTTCAGTAATGATAACAATGGGGCTGCAACCTCCACGTGAAGAAATCTTGGAACTACTGCATAAGGGACACGGAACTGAGACAGGGAAGGAAGGACTTTCAGAAGAAAGCACCTCTAACCTCGCTCCATTGCATACTCCTTATCCTTCCACTTCCACATACTGGAGGAAGAAGGCTGGATGTATCTGGTCTGCCTCAGTTAAGCAGTTTAACAGTAAACTGAATTCTCTGTTACGATGTGTGTTCAGGTCTATTTTTCTCATAGCCTCTCGATAAGGCTGTGTCTCTCATAATGCAGTGAAAGCTCCCTTCCATCCCAAAGGATGGAGTACCTATAGCAGACGTATAGCTCATCGGGAACTTACTCTGAGGGAAAAATGGGGAATGGGGCTTCTGTAAGGCAGCATACATTAAAAAAAAACAGCTTTGAGTGTAACTGGCTTGAATTAACTCAAGTGCTTTGTTTTAACAAATAGAAACAGCTATTTAACAGTATTTCACCTTTACAAATGTGTAAATATACCATGTTTCATTGTTTGGGTTTTGTTAAAATAGGGTGGTACTGGGGTAGTAAACTGGAACTGGAACTTGATTACCCTATGGGATCTAATCACATCTTTGCTATTGGTGCGTAATTTAGGAATAGAATTTAGACAGACGCTGCTCACCTATTTTGGAACTTTTACAGTAAAGCCATTAAATATGTACATGGGTTCCTACACTGTCAAGAAGGATTATTTTCAAAGAAGGGCCTTGGACTGTGGCTTTATATTTCATAGGTTTGATGCCTTATTTTTCAAAGCTTTAATTTGCAGATTTTTATATTATTGATGGTAATACCAGCAGGATCGCAGGACCTCAGTTTGCTTTTTGTAAAATGTGTGTGTTGGGTGGCAGGAAGTTCTCAAGGCAGAAACTATAAAATCCCAGATAATATGGTTTCCTAGTTTTGGCTGTGTCTGAACTCTTATTCGTGATGACAGTTAATAATTCAATGTTCACTATCTGCCATTAGTTGATCAGCACAGGTGTCTCTTCTGTTGACAGAGAGGAAGAATTCCTTGTATAAGTCCACCTGTCATAAGATTTTCCCAGACATTTGCATGAATAAATGCCATCCCATTTTTCATAAAAAGTGAATAATAATTTTGGCCATCAGTTCAGGTTTTAGCAGCCATATTGATGTATGCTTTCCTGCCTCTAGGCCAGCTATAATAACAGCTAAGAGGAGGTTTTGGCTTCTGCTCAATTTTTGCATGCATTATCAAGGCCATTATAGGGAGGCTGTTTCTCCTTCTGCCATCAAGAATCTGAGCAACAACATAACCAAAGACTAATGCAAGAGGACAATTACTGGTTTCATCAGCTGTCAATTGAAGCCATATGGTCCAGACACTAGAGGGGTGCTAAGTGATGCACTAGTAATTCAGATGCAGACAAAACCTCTTTTATGGTATAACCTTCATGCAGAGAAATTATACTTGTTTTACAATTAATCAGCACATTCATTTGTGTGTGGGTGAATGACTTTTCAGGGATAAAGATTAATATGTATCAAGTTTTTCACTCCCAGTAATAAACTAATCTTAAAATATTGCTATTTTATATAGTGTGTGTAGTATTTCTCAATCTACCTACTTCTGTCAGGAAACATGCAGGGAGTTTAGTCTTTGTAAGTAAAAAAGAAAAATATGAACAGAAGCTAGTTAGATTAGACATCTTGATTTACCTGCTGCTTTTGAAGACAGTAAGACGCAGTAGTGTGGTTTGAATGGTTTCATATTCTTCCTGCCTGACAATAAAGTCCTTGATAGTTACTCAGGGTAATAAAGATCCATATTGCCTTCAAGTTTATTAATTGCAAAATAGTACCTGCTGGAGAGAAAAGGGAACCAGTAGTTAAGGGCAGAATTCTCATCAGCACAACCTGTACTGGAGGGAATTTTCCGTTTACTCTTGTTAGTTGAAAATGAAACTTTGGCAACAAACCCAACTGTCCCCTAACCACTTTTGTATCGTCTAATGGGAGGTTTTCCATGTGAACATTTAAGCTATGCTTATTCCCTGTACGATGCCTCAATGCAGATTTTTAATGCAATGGCAAAGAATTCTGTCTAGGTCAGCGTTGTTTCATTCTGTTTGTGTTTTCCACATGCGTTTAGCTGTCAAAAGGTATACAGGCTCATAGAGCTGGGGTGGGGGTTTGAGTAAAACAGGTTGAAGAGCTCTTGCCGTAGCAGCTGAAACCAAAAGGGAGCCTGAGCCCTCCAGGAGTGTGCAGAGAAAAGCCCTTCCCCTGCATTTAGTAGAGAAATGGAAACTTCTCTTTTCAGCTGGCTGTTGCTGCCACCACCCCTCACCCCACCTTTGTTTAGGCTTTCGACGCAGCAGATCATTTTTATTTCCAGTATGGCTTCCTCCTTTAAAAAGGGAAAAAATAAATCCTCTTTACACCATAAGGCGGAGTACATCCTAACCTCTCCCTTGGTGGAGAGCTGACTGCTAATCCTGTGTTGTTCTGGACTTGTTGATTACGTATCAGTCTTCTCCTTTCTTTTCACACTGAACCTATAGGGCAGCCACGTTACTGATGGCTTGGAAATTTAGGCTACTGCTGAATCTGCCTTTGGGGAAGACAGTGTGTTTGCTGAGCCTGGGAAAGGCTCCGAGTGTGTCTGTGGGAGTTATGAGAAGGGAAATTAGTGAACAGGAAAACTAAGGACCTTAATGTAACTTTAATGTATTGCGTAGTTTCTCTGTGTAAACGCCTGGCCATCTTTTCTGCGTAGTGAATACATAATTGTGACTTTGGCATTTGAATCATTTTTCCCTCAAGGAAGCCCTAAAGGTTAAAAGCTTGAGGGGGACGGAAAATGTTTTTATTCTTTCTGATCTATTACTTAATGGTATTTAAAGTGATACCAGCCCACCAATATTAAATATCATAAAAATGAAATGTAGTATGCTCTTGAGTTTAGGATTTTTTACCATACATTCAATAGATGTAAATAAGGAGGAGAAAAAAACAAGTTCAGTGCTGCCAACATAAAGTGTATTTTGCTTTAGGGATAAATTTTTGCACCAAGGAAAACAAGTTTAATTACGTGCATAAAGTTACCCATGTTTATGTTAACAAAGAACAGTCCCACCAAGATGTCTGGAAAAAGAAAGGAATTGAACACATTTAATGTCTTTTTCCTTCATCAAAGTGGTTTCTGAAATACGTGGTGGCTCAAATTCATCTTTGGTGTAAATCTATTGACTTTAGAAAGGAGAGTGAGTAAAGCAAATTCAGAATATTTTTTCATTCTTTAATTTATTGTTGACTCATTTCTCAGCTGATATTAATAAAACTGAAAAGAGAGATAAATTGCTTGATTGATTGCAAATTGTTCTGATTACTGTCTAAAACACAGCCATAGTAATTATGTGTATTGATCATCCAGGGGATTTTAGTCTAGGGACAGCAAGATCAAGTCTCAAGCTTGTGTCAGAGAAGAAGTCCTTATAGCAAAAAACCTGTTTGGTTTTGTAGCGTATACTTTCTTTTAAAACTGTGTGTCCGGTTTATTTCCTAGTTTGGAGGCTGGTGGAAATGAAATTATCATTTCATAAACATTTGTGGAAGTGAAAATCCAAACATTGACTTGTGCCAACATAAACATCAAAATTGTTGAAACTGATAAACCATAGTTAAGAGAACAGCTGCTCGTAAAGTTTTTTATGTTTTCATCCTGAATACAGAGATTCATCACCCCATATATACTTTAACTTCTACCTCTTGGTTTCTTTGAGATTCATCATAGATTTAGGTGTTGAATGAGTCCTTTCTGATCCCCATAGAAGTTCTCAAGTTACTACTCAAAAGGAAACCTTTCTCTCCTGTCCTCTGGCTTCATTAGCAATGAGGTAGACCTAATGAGAGGTGTTTAGCTGTGATGATTGCAAAAGGATTCCCCTGATTGAAAATTCAGTGTGGGTGCAACTATGCAGCTAGCCTCAGACACGGAAACAATCCCATTCCTGTAAGTCTTGCCTGCACTTTAGTTGATACTGAGATGTTCCATGGAAGTGAAGAGGTTCTACTTCAGTTACATCCTACCAGGCTCACAGCAGACTCAGGATTAGTTTGCCTATTAGACCTTGAACCTGTAGTAACCTTGGACTTTGCTTGTAACTTGGTGATCTATGCTTTAAAATAACAGTGGCATCTTGTAGCACCTCCTCTGGCTGAATTAATCACATTAAGAGCTAGAAAAGAGCTAGGAGAGAAGGCTGAGGGGGGATCTGATCAACACCTATAAATACTTGACAGGTGGGTGTCAGGAGGATGGGACTGGTCTTTTTTCAGTGGTGCCCAGTGGACAGGACAAGAGGAAATGGACACAAACTTTAACATAAGAAGTTCCACCTAAACATGAGGAGGAGCTTCTTTCCTGTGAGGGTGGCAGAGCCCTGGAAAAGGCTGCCCAGGGAGGTGGTGGACTCCTCTAGAGACATTTCCAAACCCCCCCTGGACAGTCCTGTGGGACCTGCTCTGCGTGGACCTGCTTTGGCAGGGTGTTGGACTAGATGATCTCCAGAGGTCCCATCATTCTGGGATTCTGTGGAATTATTGTATTGTACAATTTAACGCAAGTCCTTTTGTGCTACTGAAGAATGCAGTGCGGATAAGGATGAATCTATGATGAAACCAGAACAAGAAGCCCAAGTTTACTAAAAAAAGCCTTATCCATGATAACCAGACACAGGAACTCCAAGCGATTTGAGATCAGTTTAAGTCTTGATATGATGTACTTGGAAGGACATACAGAAACATGCTCTTTTTTTCTTTTTTTTTTTTTCTTCTTATTTTTTCAAGAGTGCAAAAGCACCAGATTTTTCTAAAGTTAAATCTCACAGGGTATGAACTGCAGTTGAACTCTCAGCAGGATGGTTACTAAGGCAATCACACTGGACAGATACGGGCAGGGGAACTGGTGGAGACTCCTGAGGGCATTCAACCAGAGCGTGGGCTGCAGCACACAGCAATTGAAAACTTACCTGTATCTTATGCTGATGTTTTCTGGTTCGATTTTTTTTCCCCCCTCATTTATATCTGACTCTCAGACTTTTATCTTGAGCAAGTCTTCCCTGCTCCTGACCTGGCTGTCTGCGGTAGTCCCTACACCTGACTTAGTTCATGCTTCTGCTCCACTATTAACGTTTATTAGTATTTATTCCACCTTTCTACTCCAAGTCCTCTGCTGGGTCTTTTTCTTGCCTTTACTCCTTCCCAGCGCCTGCCTATTTTCTTGCTTTCTGTTCCCATTCTTTTGGATCTAATCTTTAGACAAGGGAGCTGCCTTGCCCCCAGCTTGAACACCAAGGAAATAACCTTTGGGTAGAACAAGTGCATATTCATATCTGTTTGATGACTTGCCAGAGCGGAGAGTAGCGGATATGTAAGATGATGCTGTGTGATGTCTCTGGTGACCTGTTTTATTTGAACCCGATCTTATACTTACATTCCAGGGAGCTTTAAAAATGTCAGCAGTGCTGGAGGGAACATCATGCGACGTGATCTGAGGCAGCTGTAGTTGTAAATGGAGTCGGCTCTGTTGCTGCATGTTAATCTCTTCCTGATAGTTCTGTCAAATCTGCAGAGTGACAACACGCTGCAAAAAGGGAACGGCAGTTCACAGACAAAAAAAAAAAAAAAAATTTAAAAAATCTATATCTTAATAGTCCATTCGGTGGAAATGAATATGGGGTTTGGACATAGTAAAAAAACCTGTAAAAAAGCCAGATGGTCTGCTCAGACTCCCATTTTTGCCCAGCGTTGTTGGCAGTGTGTGAGCAGAAGAAGGGCAAGTGTAGTGCTGCAGGTAGGCTTGAAGAGAGCGGAATTGCAGACCTCTTTAGGTGTAGTAAATCTTCGTAATAGCAAGTGCCTGAAGCTGTGTAGGCTATTAAGACCTCAAAAGCCACAAATCATGCTATGTACTGGGCACTTTCCAAAAGCATATGGACAAGATGGAGGCACAAATCCGTTACCTTAAGAGCCAGGGAGAGCTGTACTTGCATCGCGACTTGCTCAATTACTGTGTGAACCCTCTGAGAGCCAAGGCAGGGAACCCAACCTCGGGTCTCTCTACGAAGGTTTCAGAGTTGTTTCAGCGTGGGACTCTGTCCAAAATCCATTCTGTCTAGTTGAGAAATACAAGGAGCCTGGATAAAGTGCACCTAGAGAACCAAAAAGAAAAGTCACAGTTATGGGCAGTGCAGAACAAACTATATTAAAATAGAAGAAAAAAAAACAGTGTTTTATTCTCTCATCCACATATACATAAAATGGCCAAGTGCAGGGAGCTCTGAGGGGCGAGTATAGTCTGTAATTACTGATAAGCAGCTGACCAGCTTTATTTCTTCTGAGAGAGCAGGCATCTTCACCTGACACATATAACACACACTTATGAGGGAGCAAAACCAGTGCCACCAGTGTTGCTATGGCAGTGGATTATAGATAAAGCTGCTGTATTCAAACATAGGATGTATTAAGGGAGGGACAGGGCTCACACAAACAGCTCAGAAAGTTTTGAAAAAAAATATTTTTGTTTCCTGCTAGGTTCTTTCATGGCCTTACAGAGTAGGAAGTAGTTTTACTACTTATCCCAGATGAAACATCTTTTAAAAAAACTGTCAGCACAACAAGAGAATTACTGCTGTAACAGACCTTGAGTTACAGGTTTGAAAATTGGGTTCAATGATTCATGGTTCTGAATAATCTAATTGATTGCAGACACTGACCATTGTCATTCTGAAGCGTGGACTTAGAAATCACTCGAATCGGACATTCAGTTCATACAGACCTTGATCTAGGTTTTCAGAGAACAGGAATTGGGATTGTTGTCTTTGTTAGAACTGCCAAAGTAAAGTCGGGAAAACCAGCTTAATGGGACTAATCTCCAGAACCCTGTCTCTTACCCCCTTTCTCAAGAGGATTATATAGTCTGTGGCTTTAATGAGATAATCATGATTGTTCAGAGTGCTTTGTTGGGGTGATATTCAGCCTAAATGGCCTTTCAATTCCAATTATAGATATTAATATGTCAGTTAAAGGTCAGAAAGTGCTGCAGGCTTGTGCATTGTCTATCTTATACAGTAGCAACCAAAAAATTGCCCTGCCAGTTGCAATGAGAGGTGTGAAGACAGTGGCTAAAGGTCACAAGAAATGCTTCCATTGAGCAAATTGGGTTGGGAAGACAAGCGGCTATAAATAAGGCTTAGTAATGTTCAGATCCATTTAGTTTAAGTGATACGGCTGCTTAATCGGGACATTTTGAATCACGTAAGTCCTCTTAAATAAACAATCTTTACTCAGATTTAAAGGGAATGGATTCTTTTACTCTCCTCCTGTAAACTACAGCTTCCATGCAACTGGAGGTTTCTCCATCCACTTCTCCAGCTATTTCTATCACTAACTCTGTAAGTGAAACCGTCTGGTGCTGCATGCCCAAAAGTTAGATCTGTAACCTAACTTGGTGTTTAACATTGAAACAATCAATATAAATTAGGAAAGAGATCACAGTTAAAGCTGTTCTCCCTTTATTTTTCAATATACATTCGTATGTTAAGTGCACAACCCTTTTCTGTAAAATTCCACGTAGGTTGGGTTAGTGAATGGATATTGTCCTCTCACAGGACCTGTTGGCTGAAATCCCATTTTATTTTGTTGCTTCTGTTCATAGATGATCATACTTGCAAAGTGTGCTGTTATGGTGATATCTTTACTACACACATCCGCTTCAGCCTGTTTTGGAGTTGTTATTTCAAGTCCCTTGGGACTACAGTCTGTCACTGTCTTCACACCATGAAGAAATTTGTCTGCCAGACAGAAATTTTGTTTTACTGTGGTCTCTTTCTTGCAGATAAACAGGAGAAACAGGCTGAGAGAGTTGGGGTTGTTCAGCCGGGAGAAGAGAAGGCTCCGGGGAGACCTTATAGCAGCCTTTCAGTTCTTAAAAGGGGCTACAGAAAAGAAGGGGACAAACTTCTTAGCAAGGCCTGTTGCAATAGGACAAGGGGTAGGCGTAGACTGGATGTGAAGAAATTTTTTACAATGAGGGTGATGAAACCCTGGCACAGGTTGCTCAGAGAGGTGGGAGATGCCCCACCCCTGAAAACATTCAAAGTCAGTTTGGATGGGGCTCTGAGAAACCTGCTCTAATTGAAGATGTTCCTGCTTATTGCAGTGGGGTTGGACTAGATGGCCCTTAAAGGTCCTTTCCAACCCAAACTATTCCATGATTCTGTGATTCTCTTTGGTCAATTCCTCAGTATCCCTTACTTGGACTCTACTGCTTACAGTGCATACAGTTAAAACGTGTATTCCCGGTCTCTACTTATTAAACCAACATGCCCTTGTCCTATTTTAAAACCTATAACAATTTTAGAAGTTGGAGGACAGAGCTAACAGCTCTGAGAGTGTTGTGATATTGGGCCCGGGGGCAGCAGTGCCATCATCCATGGATATCATGCAGTTGAAATAGAAGTGGCAGGATCTCCATGTCTGGGTTAGCAAAATGCTGATTAAACAATTCCAACTCCCTTATCCCTCTTGCAACTTCCCATTTCACAGCCAGTTAACTCCGGCAACTCTGGCTGTGGAGAGGATCTGTTCTCAAGTGCAAAGGATCATTTTTTTAATACCCAGCCTTCTGTGCAACTTGGGGCTTTGGGAAGGCGATACAGTACTTCTGCAGTGGGTGACACTAGAATCAAAGTCTTAACAACTGCAAGACAGTTAAGCACAGATTGAAAAGCTTCTTAAACTTTGGGCACTGATTTAGTAACTTGAGTTTCCACTTAGACTGCCCAATAGAGAAGGCAGGAACACCCCCAAAGACTTATTTTACATCTCTACAAATTCTGTATTTTCTGAACCAGCTCAATTTTAAAAGGTAGGAACGATTCTGACTGGAGTAAAAGTACTGACAGACAGATCTATTCCTTTTGCACTGTCATAAATTATAACACATGACTCATTATCTGTCTCAGTTCCAGTACTTTAATTCTTAGGAGTTCTTCCTAATCAACTCAAGGTGAAGAAGAAAAAAACACTGCACTTCAAAATAATATATATATTTTCTAAATTTAAATCTCTGCTTTATCTTTTTTCCTATGATTATGATCTTAAAGCTATCTTCTGATCACTGATTCTTCTAATTTAAAACATGTTTATGTATACACAGAACTAATTTCATGTAGCCATTTGCAGCATCATCAGAAGATCCACAAGAGATTTTTATTTTGGTTTTACCATATTTCCCCAACTTGTTCTGCCCCCTTTAGAATGGAAATTTTTAAAAAGATAAATTTCTTATTAAATTTGCATTTTTCATACAGTTCTTTTTTCTTAGTCAGAAAGTTATCAATCAATCACTACTGGCAGATTAACGCAGGCTTGGTTGCAATGTGAGCTATGTCAGAATACCCTGATCATAATTCTCCTTCAAATAGGCTTATTAAAGAGCTGCTACTTTTTCATTTCTACTATCCTGTTGGTGTGTTTGTCAGAGGATGCTGGATTATACGCCAGAGATCCACAACAAGAAGTTAATCTTGTCAGAATCAGACACAAGGCTGTAGCTGGGTTGTTTTCACTGTTACCTTTCATATCCTGTTGCCTCCTTTTACATCTTCTCTTTTCTGGAAAACAAAAAAGAAATCCCAAAGAAATTATCCTTTTGAGGAGGTAGGGCTTACTTTTATGGAGTGTCTTGTAGTGTTTCCATTTATGGACACTGACATTATAAGGGACCAGTTGTATAAGTTGAATGATTGTAAGTCTGTGGGGTCTGGTGGGATTCATACCAGAGTGCTGAAGAAGCTAGAAGATGTTACAGCAGGACCCTTCTCAATCATCAGCCAAAGGTCTACCAAGGGTGTTGGGAGTCTAGAGAGGTCCCCGCTGACTGGCAGCTAGGCAATGCTGTACCAGTTCACAAGAAGGACTTGAAAGAAGTCCCAGGAAACTACAGACCTGTTAGTCTAGCCTCAATACCTGGAAAAAATTGTGGAGAAGACCATGCTGGGTGCTGTTGAAAAGCATTTAAAGGCCTGTGCAATCATCAAGCCCTATCAACATGAGTTCACAAAGGGAACATCCTATTTAACTAATTTGATATCCTTCTAAAATAAGGTCACAAGCCCTGTGGGTGGAAGGAAAGCAGTGCATGTAGTTTTTCTGGGGTTTGGTAAAGCATATGATACTGTCCCTCACAGCATCCACCTGTGAGATGAGCAGGGAGACAAGGCACTGGGTGAAGAACTGGCAGAATGGCAGGGTGCAAAGGGTTGCAGTTAATGAGGCTACATCTGGCTGGTGACCGGTCACCAGTGCTGTTCCACAGGGCTCAATTCTGGGACTTGGATGGATTGGAGCATTGGGCAATCATCAATGGCATGAAATTGAACAAGAACAAATGCTGGGTTCTGCTCTGGGGATGGAGTAATCCTGGGCACCAGTCTGTCCTGGGAGAGGGGTGGCTGGAGAGCAGCCCTTGCAGAAAGGGGCCTGGGGGTGCTGGTTGCCAGGAGGCTCAACAGGAGTCAACGGTGTGACTGGCAGCCAAGAGGATCAACCCCATCCTGGGGTGCATCCAGCACCAGGTGGTCCAAAGAGGTGATTGTCCCGCTGTATTTAGTGCTGCTGCTGCCTCACCTTGAGAAGTGTGTGTGGTTCTGGGCCCCAGCATTTAAAAAGCATGTGAAAGTACTTGAATGTGTCCTGAGAAGGGCACCAAAGCTGGTGAAAGAGCTGGAAGACATTCTGTGAGTAGTGGCTAAGGACATGGGGTTTGTTTAGTTTGGAGAGAAGGAGGCTGAGGGAGGCTCCTCACTACTTTCTGCAGCTTCCTGAGGAGAGGAAGTGGAGAGGGAGGTGCTGGTCCTTCTCCCTGGGATCCAGTGCCAGGATGCGTGGGAATGACTCACAGCTGCATCTGTCAGAGGAGGTTCAGACTTGATATGAAGAAACTGAGAAGTTGGTCATGACTGAGATGGTGGTCAAAGCCTGGGTCAGGTTTCCTGGAGAGGTGGTCGATGTCCCATGCCTGTCAGTGTTTAGGATGCTTTTGGACAATGCCCTTAATGCTATGCCATTTTGGTTAGCTCTGAGCTGGTCAAGCAGTTGGATTAAGTGGTCGTTATAAGTCATTCCAACTTCTCTTCCCCTTCCCTTTTCCCTTTCCCCTTCCCTCCCATCTCCTCTCCTCTCCTTGTTCGTACACACATACTTGGGAGATGTGGGTTCTCAATTGCTCAGCGTCATTTAGGATCGAACTTTTAAAGCCGTATTTGGAAGAAGAATTTTGAATGAGAAAAGCAAAGCCAAGCAAAAAAAAAACCCTTAAATTCTCAAAGCAGGGTTAGCCCTGTTCCATGTTTCAACAGAATTTCGATTCCTGTACGTTAATACACAGAGCCTGTGTAATGGTGCGTGCGAGAGACAAGCTGGGCTTGAATTTAATGTCTCCTCAGGAAAACAACATTAACTGTCGTCCTCTCTCTCTGCTGCTGCACTGCAGTGTTAAAATTGGTCGCGAGCCCAAGTCGAGGTGTGAATAAAAGAAATGAAACAATTCCTGTAAAATAAATTTGTTCCAATTTGCTCTTTCCGTAGATAAGGAACAAGTTATTAATACTGGAATTCACACCAGTGCGGGAATTTAACTTCTGTTGTCTTTAAATAATGTGTTACAAATACACAAACCCAAAACTTAGGCTAAATCAAAGGAAGACCTTACAAAGGACACATTGTTTACCTCCCCTCTTAAATATTGCTGGTTGTTTTTTTAGCAAACTGATGTTACAATCCATTTATAGATCTTAACCAACTATGTCTATCTATTGGAGCTCTTTTCCCTATGGGTCAGTAGCTACTTGCATGTTCTGCAATTTTCAGAAGTGCTGCTAAAATCCAAAATGCAAGTAAACCGTGAAGTGTCCGTAATTTTCATGATTTGATTTAAGCTTCACCGTGTTAAGGAGTAAAGACTCTTTCTTTGAAAACTCCAGCTCCTTGGATCTTGTTGTGACATATGAACAGCTGTTTCCCCTTTCTTGAAGTTGAGAGCCTTCCTATCTTCTGGAGCATCTAGAAAATGCAAAGCCTTCAAAAGCAGAACACAATTCCGTTTGGTTTGGTCTACATGGTAAATAAAATTAAAAAATCGTGATTTATGAAAATAGTGTTAACAATGTATACATATATGCATCAATAATGTAAAAGAAAAAAAGCAAGATTGTTTCTCCTTTCGCATTTTGCTTTTGTGGCTCTCTGGAGACTGGGGACATGTCCCAGAGAGCGGTGGGGAGCGTGGAACTTTGCGAAAGGGCTGAAAAATATAGCCAGAAAGGAAAAAAATGAAGGAATCAGTCATAAGTGGAAAAGTGCCCTATTGTGTTTAAGCTCAGGTGGCATTGTTCATTGTACCACTTGGAAGTGGTAGGTTAACTGTGTGGAGAAGGGGCTTCGTCTGAGATGAGATCAGAAGAAATCCTGTCTTAAGCATGGCTGGAGGTGAAGGAGCCGAGCTGAGAGGTTGGTCAGCAGACAGCCTGGCACTTTACTCTCTGCTTCTGAAACGTGCTTGGCTCAACGTGTAGACCAAAACTTACACCTGCCTGACACACAGATGTGGTTCACTCTAATTTTTATTATTGTTATATTTTTTAGCTGGAAATATTGCCTTTTATATTTAAGTGCTATCCTTTTGATTGCAAGGAATCTCTCTCTGGTTTGCAGAGACGGGACAAATGCCTCCTGTGCTTTTAAGAGGGTTGAACTTCTAAATCTCTACTAATTCCTTCTGTTCCATCCACTAATGGAATATTTTTTAGTAACTTTGTGTATTTAGAGATTAAAGTGAGCTATATGATTACAGGCTTATTTGAGGAACATATTACGCCATTGTACTTACCTGTGTATGTGGAGCTGGGAACATTTCTTGGTACACCAAAAGTATTTCTCCTGTGTGTTCTTGTTCTGCTGAGCTCATGTTGTATCTGAGTTGAGACCCTCTGCTGTGCCCTGGACAGGCCCCATCTGGAGCACTGGGGCCAGTTCTGGGCTCCCCAGTTCCAGAAGGACAGGGAACTGCTGGAGAGGGTCCAGCAGAGGGCTACAAAGATCATGAAGGGCCTGGAGCATCTCTCTTATGAGGAAAGGCTGAGGGACTTGGGTTTTAAAAAGGAGACTTGGGTCTGTAGAAGAGAAGGCTGAGGGGGGATCTGATCAACACTTATAGGGTGGGTGTCAGGAGGATGGGGCCTGTCTTTTTTAGTGGTGCCCAGTGACAGGACAAGAGGGAACGGGCACAAACTTGATATAAGATGTTCCACCTAAACATGAAGAGGAACTTTTTTACGGTGAGGGTGGCAGAGCCTTGGAAGAGGCTCACTGGTGTCGTAGCCGCTGGTGACTGGTGGTGAAGGGTTTTTTTCCCTCTGTACATATTATGCACCAGGATTTAATAAGACCCTTTAAATAATGCATATATAAATGCCAGCTCAGCCAGAAATTCGGCCTTTCATTGGATATTTTTCTGCATTTCACCTGGAATTGATTGTATTATAGGAAGGATCCATGGGCATGCAACAGAAACTGTATTGTTTTGATTTTATTCTAGTATGGATACTGTCATTTAAGAAAAGGTTTTGAATGTGACAGTAAAAAAGAAAATATAAAAATAATATTTGTGTTTGGAAATTGCATACTGAATTACTTATTGTGCCTGTTTATTTTTATGTAGAAACAGCGGAATCTTTATCGCTTAAGCCCATAGGGAAAAAAAAAAACAGCATCACAGTGCAACTACTATGATGAAACAAAAAATAGAAATTATTGTGCAAAAAATTTCCTTGTAATCCTGAGAATTAAGTAAAGTTTGCCTTCACCATTTGTTGAGATTCCATTTTGAAAGATGCAATGCTTTATGTTGTGGTTTTTCCCTTGTAATGCCCACTTAAAATAAAATATAAACCATGTCAGTCTTTAAAGGCAACCAAAAAAGCCTTTTTAAAGAGTAATTATTATATTCCATCTTAAATTACTTTTTGCCAGTGCTCTCTTCCATTTCCAGCTGGAAGACACAAAATTACGTGTTGAATATGAACTAATTGATTGTGTCCCAAATGAAAACGTCCTTGATTTGAAAGTCATCTGTAGCCGTCGCGCTGGTTTTAGAGCTGCCCTGGCATATAAGCAAGAAGGGACAATCAGTCAAATAAGCTGAGTGCAACAGCTCCTCCTTAAATAGGACATTTTTCTTTTTGACATACAAAGTTTGCCGTGCTCCAGAGTGGAAGTATATAACAGTATATAACATGATGTTAAAAGTTTTAACACTTATCATAGAATCATAGAATCATCTGGGCTGGAAGGGACCTCCAAAGGCCATCTATTCCGACCCCCCTGCAGTCACAGGGACACCCCCAACTAGACCAGGTTGCCCAGGGCCTCCTTGAGTCTCCCCTTGAATGTCTCCAGGGAAGGGGCCT
>JAOQGH010000012.1:54012066-54024407 GCA_025769975.1 Gallinago jamesoni
CCTCCAAGTAATTCCACCGGTTCCTCATGGCCTCCCTCTCAGATGTCTCCAGGCTGCCCCCAGGCCAGCTCTGCCAGCGGGACACAGGAGGATGCTCCCTTTTATCCCACCTGGGGCATTGTGACGTCTGCGTTGCCAGGTGGTGACATTGTGACATGGGGGTGACGGGGTCCCCCTGCCCAGCCCCAGCCCCCCCCCCCCCTCCGCCCAGCATCCTTGGGGTGCCCAAAGTGAAAGAAAGGCTTTTGGTTCCCTCTCCATGAGCTTTGCAGGGATGTAGAGAGCACCCAGGATTTCCTCACTGTCCCTCGCCAATACAGCAAGGGACATTTGTGATGACCCTGCTTATGGGGAGGTTGTCTTCTTGGAAAGAGAGACTGAATTGTGTCTTCTTGACCATATATTTCCCTTCACTCTTTTCATACATTGTCCTTCATCCTTGGTATCTTTCTTGAAGATATTTCCAGGATTCTATTCCATGCCATTGCATCCTGTAGCATACCATCTAGAATCACAATACTCAAAAAGTATACATTGTATTTAAGTTGCAATTAGTTTCATTTAATCTTCCCTGCAGTTTACTAATGTATTTTGCAGACAATGAAATGTCACTGTCTAAACAGTAATTACTGTGCATCGCTAATTAAGGTGGTTTAGCTATTGTAAGAGTGACACTAAAAGTGCCATTTTTGTTTCTAGCTCTCTCTGCAAGGCTTTCTTTTAAGAACTACTTACTTTCATAAGCTGTCTCTTTAACCATGTGCCACTTTGTGGTTGTTAACTTTTTTCTCTAACTTTTGGTAAGAATCAAAGTATATATCTTTATATGTCCAGAATATATAATAACTGATTTAAATTTTCATTACCTTTGCCAAGTTTTGTTCATTCTGCTTATTTCAGCAGTCCGTATGAAAATTCTACACAGGAATCTCTGTTAGATTTTTGAATTAAATCTATTGAAATTGCTCTCTAGTCCCCTGCATGTTGCAGTAAAAAAAATTCTTGCTGTATTTTCGTACTGAGCTTTAGAAAACTATCGTCCTGATTCTGCAAAAGCTGAACATGTAGGTTGAACTTAATGCTTAGATGTGCGTTGAATTCTACTGAATGTGATCATAAAAGAAATAGCATATGCATGTTTTTTACATATATATACGGAATCAAGAGTCATTAAGAGAACGTCATGGTCCCTCTCTTCTCGTGTTTAAATTAATCCCTTGTAGTACTGTTGAAAAAGGATGGTATCTGGCTAAGACATACAGCCATCCGTGGTTGGCTGCTCCATTCCACGTTCCTCAGAATAGTTTTGGTTTTCAACCTTTGATATTTGATACAGAAGGCTTTGTAGGAACTGGTCACTGGACAAGTCCACCTAGAAGAGGTAGGCTTATTCCAGGTGCCTTTATTCTACTCATGGAAAAGGAAATGACCTTCCTAGGCTTTCCACTGCTCTCCTGTGGGCAGGAGCTGGGTCTCAGTGCTGTGAATCCTGTTAGGGGGTTACCCTGTGGGCCCCTGTTGGGAACCTTTCCCATTCCAAGGAAGGAGAAACTTGCAGAGTGGTGCTATCTAAGAATCCATCTCCACAAATCCAATGGCACAGCTAGGGCAGAATTGTGTCACTAATTCCTCATGACTTTGGGGTACATGGGAGGAAATTACAATTTCCCCTCTCCAATGTGTCATCTGCTTGATTATTTTTTTTAATATTAATGACATTATTTTCCTTCTCTGTTTCCTATTTAGAACTAATAGATTTTTTTTCATAAGCAGATGAAAAGGTTGCTACTGTTGAATAAAATTCCCTTTTAATATGTTGTAGCCGTCCAGCATTTTCTAATTAATATTTTATTCATTCTTCCTCATTATAACTTTTTGTTGTGCTTAACAGAAAAGACAATAATACGTTTTCCATCAAAAGAAACCCTTTTGTTAAGTGCCAAAGCCATTTGTTGGTCCACAGCTGGGATGGGTTACAGTTTAGCCTTCAGAGGCACCGGGCCAGCAGTTTCCTATGGAGATCTGGAAGAGTTGATGTGCATCACGCACAGGGGATGTCACACACACGTGGAAATTAATTGCTTCTTTTCCAGATGAATTCAAAAAGCAAGAAAGCAAAATATTGATCATAGTTATCTGCCTGGCATTTCCAGTGTACACTAGCCCCTGAAATCATCTTGAAATCTTGTAGAAAGCACTTTAGGAAGAAAAACAAAGGTGTGGGGGAGGTGGTGTCCCCATACAACCATCACATTCATGTTTAGAAACTCAAGAGCTGCGTGTCGAGCTTATTTTCATTCTGGTGGGTAGATTGTTCTCATCTTGATACAAAACTGCCTTTGTTTCTTTCCTGGCTTCTTTTTATTCCATTTGGAATCAAAGTAATAAATTCCTTTCATACTGATTATCAGGGTGTTTTGTGATTGCATCCAATGTAAAATTTGGTGGTTTGGCCTCAACATCATCTCAGCACATAGCTATTTTTTAGCTTACTGCATATGCAGTTCATTAGAAAAGCCATCTGGCCCACCCTGGGCATGATCTGCCCAACTAGGAGTGTGACAGAACTGTGTTTGAAAGATGAATTACTAAGTTTGTGTTGCCCTCTTGGAATTCCAACAGCTGTAACTCCTGCTTAACATCCTTCTCTTCTCCAATTATTTTTTTTCCTTCTGTATCTGAGAAAAAACATTATGATTTATGTTTTTGCTTTAAAAAAAACCCAGCAACCCTCCTTCTTTTGACAACCAGTAGCACTGGGACTCAGCTGCCTTCTGTGCTTTTGTAAACCTCTAACTTAAATCTCTTTCCTTAAAGTATCCCTTGTGTAGACTAAACTCAAAGATTTTCCATTTCCCTGTTTTTGAGAGTTCAGGAATATTTCACGTTCTGTGATCCCACCTAAAAAGGCTCTTCCTTGGAATCCACAACATCTGAACATCGTGGTGTTGGCAGGCAGCATTAGGGTGAGGATGGAGAGGAAGTGAATGGAAGAGAGGGGGAAAAAACGTCAAAAAAAACTGTGCTGGCCATCAGAGTTCTGCTTGTGCTTCGCTGCAGCATTTCTTTTTTCCTTTTTGTGTTTTTAAAGTAACACCTGTCTTTCTCCTGAATAGAAAGTGAATCAGTGTGCTACTTGTTTTGTTCTCTTGAAATAACGTGACAAGCAGTAGTCTTCTCAGTAGGGCTGATATTCAGCACTCGGTATTTCCAAAAAAGCCCATAACCCATATTCCTGAGGGGCAGCAAATGTATCCAGTTTGCAAATGATGGCAACAGCAGAAAGAGTAGGGTCACTGTTTTCAAGATACTATTTTCACTCGTACAGCTTGAAGAGGAACATGTCTAGTCATTTTTGAAAACTTACCTAGAGTTCCTATTTTGATCGCAGATATTTTTAGCCTGCTAGCATTAGGAGGAGTTGATCTGGATGATTATCTCATGTGAAAACCCAATGATACTAAGAAGAGCTGATACTAACAGTCAGCTTTGAAGTGTCAATGGTATAATATTGCCTAGTTATAGTACTTAGCAGTCACCCCAAGAAAATCAATGTTTATGTATTTTTTAATGTTGTTTACGTAGCAGGCTAAGCCAGGACACAACAGAAGCGTGGAAGAAGAAACCAAGACTCTCTAAGAAATGAGGAAGGGTTCATTTTTATTATTTTCCAAGGATATTTACTACCACTGCTTAACTTCAAAGAGGCAAAAGCAAGAATCAGGCCTGAGAGTGACAGTTTGAGAAGGGTTGAGTCACTGTAGGAAACTGGGGACCCTTCTTTTCCCTCACTCATTCTTGTCACTGATGATTAGGTTTTCACTTGAGCTAAAGGAAATAGAGAATGCAGACTGATTTTCCAGTAGACTCTAAGTTTTCAAATGTGATTTTAATGCCCTTTTACAGGGGGGATGTAATTGTCAGTTATGCAGTGTGTTACACAGCGGAGTGAGGCCATGGTTGTCTTGGCTATCCAAGCAAGCGTTCCAACAATAGTAGTGAAAAACCACAATTTCTCTTTGTCTGCAGTTTTAGTGGAGGTTTTTTTTTTTCTGTTATTTATTTCAGAATGTCTAGGTTCAGAAAATCCACTCATTCAAAAGCACTTTTTTTTTTTTTTTTGGAAAAAACCCAGAAACTTTGCATGAACGTGATTGCAGAAATATCAGCCCATGATATTTGTTACCAATAGTGGGTTGAAACTGTTTAGTAGAGAATTGATGAAAAACAGTGAGATTCCTTAGTCGGATGAACATTAATATCTTTGTGTCTTTGGCACAGATTCTTTTGTATAGACATTAAAGAACCCAATAAAAGTGCAAATTTCTGACATGGAAGTTTACAGAAATAACTTGGAAGCAGACGGAAAAAACCTAAAAGCCACAGAAATCATAAAAAAAGATAGTGAGAAGTACAGGGATGCCAGGGGAGAAAACGGTGTCAGCAATACCTGGGGGGTAAGGTCTTCCTCAGCTGGATAATGCAAAAGCAGAAATACATACGCAGTATTAATAACAATAAAAAATCTTCAGGTTTTTTAATCATCATTATAATACTGCTTTTATAAAATGTTGTCTACAATTCTTGTGTTTACTAGGTATACCTAGAATACAGGGAAATAATAAATGATATGTAGTACTGACGTTACTCCATCCTCAGCTGTAGATTTAGTGTCATTACCCTGCTTGGGCTGATGGGTTTCCAGTGTGACAGAAACAAGACCTGTGTGAATACACAGGACAAAGAACTTTCTAAAAGGTAATTGGCTAATTGGCAGTATTTAACCCATAGAAAAGATTGCTCTATCTGGACTAATTACACTACTACTTATTAGAACTGCTTAGTGCTGAGTTTCACAATGGAGGATAGTAAGAATCCCAAATTATTTTGTTGATGAAGAAGCTCGAGTGTCGCAAATGAAACAATTTGCCCTCATCTCAGAGCCAAAGCCAGTAAACTGCTAATTTACCCGCTGGAAATTTCCAAAATATTCAGAGAAAGCCTCTACGATGCTGAGGAGGGTTGTGGACTATTACTGTTGGAGTTGACTTCTTGAATGACTTTTGAATGCTTCTGGCAGCCTGTAGAAAACTGCCTATGGGCACGGTTCTGGCACCTCTCTTTCCTTCCTGTTGCTACACTGTATTAGCAAGCAATACTTACCCTGAGATTTTCTCCTCTTGTTCGTAATGGCTACAGTATATACAGTATATACAGTATATGTAGCTACATACATATGTAATCATGACTTTGAGATGACATGAGGGGATGGAATGTACCCTCAGCAAGTTTAGTGATGATACAAAACTTGGAGGGGTGGTTGACACCCCAGAAGGCTGTGCTACCATCCAGCGAGACCTGGACAGGCTGGAGAGTTGGGCAGAGAGGAACCTGATCAAATTCAATTAAGGCAAGCATAGGGTGCTGCACCTGAGGGGGAATAGCCCCCTGCACCAGGACATGTTGGGGGTGACCTGCTGGAGAGCAGATCTGAGGAGAAACAACAGGGAGTCCTGGTGGACAACAGGAGGACCATGAGCCAGCAATGGGCCCTGGTGGCCAAGAAGGCCAATGGCATCCTGGGGGGCATCAGGAAGAGTGTGAGCAGCAGGTGGAGGGAGGTCATCCTGCCCCTCTGCTCTGCCCTGGGGAGGCCCATCTGGAGCACTGGGTCCAGTTCTGGGCTCCCCAGTTCAGGAAGGACAGGGAACTGCTGGAGAGGGGACAGCAGAGGGCTACAAAGATGATTAAGGGCCTGGAGCATCTCCCTTACGAGGAGAGGCTGAGGGACTTGGGGCTTTTTAGTCTAGAGAAGACTGAGGGGGGATCTGATCAATGCTTATTGGGTGTCAAGAGGACAGAGCCAGTCTTTTTTCAGTGGTGCCCATGGACAGCATAAGAGGAAATGGGCACAAACTTGAATATAAGAAGTTCCACCTAAACATGAGGAGGAATTTCTTCACTTTTAGGGTGACAGAGCCCTGGCAGAGGCTGCCCAGGGAGGTGGTGGAGTCTCCTTCTCTGGAGACATTCAAACCCACTTGGAGAAGTTCCTGTGGGACCTGCTTTGGCAGGGGGTTGGACTAGATGATCTCCAGAGGTCCCTTCCAAACCCATGTGATTCTGTGCGATAATCATGACTGTGAGAAGGTATTAGTCCTTTCCATCTTGCATGGAGTAGGTAAAGCCAGGGATACCTTCCATCAGTTTGTGATTGTCAGTTTATAATCAGTGATGATCTGAGCTGTAGAGCACTTGGGAAGCTTTGCTTTCTGTGCTTTGACTCTCTGGCTCTGCATTTGCCAAAACTCTCTGTCCTTACAACTGGTTCAACTGTAAAAGCTCTGATTGATGTGGTACTGCCAAGAATGGAAATTACCACGAAGGAAAAAAAAAAAAACAACACTGAAGTGAACTTTAACGCTCAAACCATAATGGCCAATAGTTGGGTAAGAAGCTTGACTTATCATTGAACACTTTTAGGGAGCTTAACTAATGAAAGTAGCGCTTTCCAGAAAAAAAAAAAAAATACTGCTAGTGAATTACTGTGGGTAATTACAGGTGTTTATTTGGCCCCAGACCAATCAGATAGGTTCACTGTCTTGGTCAAGGCAGAATTGTGTGCATGTACAGTACTGCTGCTCCTAACACTGTATGGCTGACATGCCACCTGGTGGACAATCTCTGCAATTCTAATCTTTGCTCTTACTGCTCCTGGCAAGTAATTTCTATCCTGTCTAAGTTCTGGGATAACTTTGTCTCATCTTCCTGGGATTATTTTTTTTTTTTTTGCATTATATGCCTGGGTTCTCTGATGCTTTAGTAGCCTTAGAGGAAAGCATGCTACGATGGGTGGAGAGCATGTGGAACGTTTTGATTCTGTGGTGCCACGATGTTGTGTACCTCCTTTGATGTGACAATGAGTTTCCTACATAAATAAAGTGGCTCTGTGTGCATTCTTGCTGAGTGCCAACACTTATCCTGGCAGAACAACTCCCGCTGCTGAAGTAATGTCAAGGAATTAAAGAATTACGGTTAAAGACCTAAAAGTTTCATTAGTGGCTTATTTTTATTGCCTTCCTTTCTCAGCAAACTTGTTAATAACGCAAGCTAGATGATCATTTTCCATACTGAGAGGGATTCGTTTTGAAGTCAGAAGAAAATCTCTAATGGAGAGCCACATCCTCTTCCTTTGTTGAGATCAGACACCAATGCTCCTGGTCACACTCAGGGCCACCTTCGTGGACTAACTGAAGTCACCTCTGCTGCTTGTACGTGCTGTACGTGGCTCATAGGACTGGGTGACAAAATCTGCTACCAAAAAAAACACAAAAAGGGAAAAATGCTTTCCAGCACTTGCCTCCAGGTTAACCTGGACTACAAAGTAGCAGATATCCAGACGGGCTCTGCATTGTTGTTGGTCCGTTGCTGCTATACCAAGTATTCTGACTGCCTTTCTGTACAAGTTTTCTGTCTCAGTAAGTTGATTTTTGAAATAAGAAAAAAAAACCCAAAAGTTATAGGTGATTTAATGTTTGGGACGCAAAAAAAACCCCCCCCCAAAAAATGGGAGAAGTGGACAAAAGGGAAATTCACAACATTCATTTCAAAACGTGGTCATAGGGATATCTTAAAGCAGATACAGAAAATGTTATGATTTCATTGTAATAGAGTTTATTAATGTATCTAGGGGAAAGCAAGCAAGCAAAAGGTATTCATGTGATTTATAAATCATACACGAGAAAAATATCGTTAACAGTTTGAGTCTTCTTTTCCTGCACAATTTGAGAAGAACTTTACTGAGAGAGGTCGAATTGCAGTAGGAATCTGGAGAAACAGCATCTCACAGTTTACCAACACGTGGTTCTAGAACTATTTTATTTATTTTTTTATATATGTCAAGAAACATTTGTGTAAGTAAGGATGGCTAGAACAGAAGTAGATGTGTTGTGGAAGCTGCAGTTTTGGAAGTTTCAGTTATCCACTAGCTACATTTTGCTTTCGTCGTGTAAAACAGAAGACTTTTGACATTTTTCATGCGAGCACATTTCAAGATAATGGCTGTAGTTAATTTTTGTATTGTAAGTACTTCTGACCAGAGTAGGAAGTTATTTCATTTTCTCAGCGATTTTGTACAGTGAGAAGCTTGTTCACGTACAGCATGTCATTGTTGTCTGGTGAGAATTTTCAGGCTATGAGAACAGATTTGGACTGGAAGTGGTCATCAGTGGTGTCTGAAGGTTGCACAGGGTCTTCCTAGCATATTTTTTCCCCTTTCATTTACTACTCAGTACGTTTTGGTGACCTGTAAATCAGGGGGAGATGATAGCTGTTTATTTAACACCGGACAGAAGGAAAATTGGTGACATTCTTCACATTCCATGTCTACAGGATATACAGGCTTTTGGGGTTAATCCAATCCAGCTTCTCAAACACCTGAACTTCTCTTTCTGTCTGGTGAAATCTTTAGCCATGAGAATCATAGAATCATATGGGGTTGGAAGGGACCTCTGGAGATCCTCTAGTCCATCCCCTCCCACCAGATGAGCAGCTGATGTGACAGAACACTTAATCTATTAAAAACATTATGGCTATGGGGTTTATTTGGTTCAGTTTCCATGTTTTTTTGTACTCTTGTGAACCATGGCCAAAGACACATCCTTCTGGGGACACAGAATTGCTGGACGTCATTTTGAGCAGGCTTGGGATGGTTCTGAGGACTATGCTGTGCTCCAACCAGTCCTGAACTGACATAAATATCTAGCTCCTCACCAGAGGCTGCTTGATCCTTTTAGGGTACCTAAGTCTCTGGCTACGTGTTTTATATGTTTGGCTGCCCAGAGTTTCTGCTGTTCATAGCGATGAGAAATGGGCAAACTGGTGCATCTAACAGGCATATGAAATACTGCAGTGTGTGGATAGCGTACCCTTCTTTAATATTGCCATTTTTCTAGTGAAGGGAAACCCTGAGGTTTTTTTAATTCAAGATTGAAGAGGTGACAAAGTTGTGTGATTATTTCTATCCCTGTCTTAAAGGAGGCAAACCCCATTGGGCAGGGTTGTGATACACAGTGAATTGAATAATTGTCCCTTTCCCACCTCTGGTTGCACAGAACAGACACAATTAATTGATATGAGTATATTAATGTAGGAATAAAATACATGTAATCTAGTGGAAAGAGGGAAGAAGAGGCGTATGAGCAGGTTCTGTGCTCCTAACGTACCAAGTTCTGCATGCATTGGCAACACAAACAATAAGAATTCTGCAAGTGAAACAAAAGTAGTAATTTAGTGCATAAATAAATAGTTCACAGCTGTTTTCCCCAGTGACATTTGTAGAATGGGGCTGCAATTCCTCATCCATCATACCTCTGTCACAGGACTGGATGAAAGGAGTTTTGCCAAGAACGTCATAAAAATTTTATTTCTGGTTTTCACAGAAAACATAGGTACTTAGAGTACTTTGAGAAACTTTGACTCGGAAGGTTCACAGTCTTGTGCAGTTAGATAAGATGCAGAAAACAATTAAGTAATGAACAGATTACAAAGATTTATCATAGAGTTTCCATAAACTCTTATATTCATGCCTGGTTTTCCAGGTATAAATTAAACTTCTATTATCCATAGGCCTTAGCTGACCTGTATATAAGGTGAATGTCACCAGTGACCAGTTGAGTCAGAGGAGTCATTTCTCCCTTGTTCCAAACGTTGTGTCACCTACAGGAACTAGTAAATCCCTCAGGTGCAGGAAAATTAATCCTATGTGAACAGTTCTTTTTACTCTGACACTTGAAAACTATGGAAGCTTGCATGGTTCTCATGTGAAATGTGAGCCATCATCCTCTAAGCATGATACTTCAAACAAAAGCAAACGTTCTAGAAGGTGGCAGTTTCTGATGAAGGTGATTGAGACACATGACTAGTTAAATCACCTTGTCTTTATTTCTGGAGGGATAAGAAGATTTTTTTCTCTACAAGTGTAGTTGCATCTTTCTACGGGTGCACATTCTGTTGTGTTTCTTGAACTGTAGCCCATTCTTACTGTTTGACATTTTTCAGATAAAAAAAATACAGTAAAAAACCCTGACTTCCATTTTTCCCCCCCGATGTGTTTGAAAGAAGGCCTATTTCTTTATTATTATAAATGGCTTGACTTAAGCCCAGTTGTTTGGTTGGGTTTTTTTTCCCAGCTTGCAACCATGCATTTTAACGTTCAACAATTTCTCGTGTTTTTAATCTGACTGGGATGTGAGAATAATTTCAAGATAAGGGGCAACGTTGGCACAGGAGCAGATAGGATATAAGCCAACCATAAATATATTTAGGCCAGAAATCAAAAGGAGGTTCTTGACCATAACAATGTTATGATTCAATTTTACAAAAAGAAAAAAAAAATGGGAAAAATCTTGAAGGTGTAATTCTTGAAATCACATTGATAAATGAGTAAATCTCTTCTGGCCTGTGATTCTGATCAAAAAATGCTTCTCCCACATACGGTTTTGTTGGATTTTTTCCACCATCTATCGGCCTGGTCGCTTTGTGGGTAACTAAAGTTATGATGCATTTGGAAATGTGTAAGTTTTCCTCAGTGTGGGTAAGAGGCAGATCCATGAAGTACATTTCTTAGCCAGTAATCATAAGATTACTGCGCATCCATGGCAAAAAAGTAAATTGTTCTGCTCTATACCTGTCGGTGCAACAGGGATGGGTTGACTTTAGGGTCATGGCAGGATAGCAAAACGCTGTATTTCTTGTTGTTCAGCACTCGGAGCCAAATATCCACTACCTCCAGTTCTTTTATGTTTTACTTTGAGAGCTGATAAAATAAATGGAACTGTTGGAAGACCCCTTGAGGTGAGAGAGCTGAGTAGCCTGGCACGCAGACTGGTAGAGCACAGCATTTGGGTTTCTGAAAGCATAGGCAAGAACAAAGGAATTTTTCTTTTGTTTCAATTTTGGAAGCAAAATAGAGATTACAATTAAACATTTCTCACAAATGTACAGCAAAGCACATAGAATCCCCTTGAAAACTTGATTTTCTTTTTAAAAAAAAAAAAAAGATTTATTTTTGTTTGCCTGCCTTTTTGCCTTTTTTTTTGGGTATAGATCATTTGCAAGGAGTTATTCCAATGAAAAATATGCTGGTATGGATGGGACTTAGCCATACCAAGAGGACTATGTGAATGCTTTTGTCCACCCCGTATTTGCATCAAGTTAAAGGGAATCACTGTACTTTGATGGTTCTTAAATTGCTATCATTGTGATTAGAGTAAATAAGAAATTGCACACCTTCTAAGATAAATAGCCAGGCAAAAAAAAAAAAGAAAAACAAAAACCTCAGCACAGCTGCCTCTTTCCTATAGTTTCTTGTAAGAGCTGCAAAACTGTAAAGTACCTATTATTTTAATGCTAAATGCAATATTTTCTTTGCTTTGTCTGGTGATCATATTCTTTCTTCCTATCTGTCACTTATTTCTCTTTGTTTTCTTTGTTTTGCGATGGCTTTTTCCCCCTTTTAAAATAATAACAAGAATAATTTATTATTACTAGTAGTAGTAGTATTGTCATTTGTGGCTAACTACCAAAATTTAGGCTTGGTGTCACCTAGCAAAGTTCAAATCTGGACTGTGCTTACAAGGAAAAGGCACTTGAAGCAAACATGTTGTATGGCGAGGTGCTTCAAAATTCCTGATGTGATTTGACAATTCTCAGTGTGATTATTCTTTACGTCTTCAATGTGAGTGAGCCGGGACAGTGTGTGTGAGTCGACACGGGGGTGAGGGACAGCAGAATCTCTGCTCCGGGGCAGGCTTCATCTTACCCATGTTTACTTCCCCTTCCCACCGTTTACTTGATGGAATGCCGTAGACTTCCAGGTGATCAGCAGAGAAAACGTTAGAGCAGTCAGGGGTTTTGAAATAAAACCAAGGTCAACTGAGCTGAACAGAGGAGTAATGAACAAAAGATGCACTTTTTCTGGGAAGAACAGGGTTTTTTAATCTGAGTTGTCAAAATATCCCCATGAGTGTGTCTATATATGCTATAAATGCTTCTAAAGCCACCCGCATCATCAGACCTGCCAGTTGTGCAGATGACAGAGAAGTGTGGCTGAGATACGCCCTGGAGCTCATGGTATCCTCAGTGCCTATACATACATGGGGTTGGAAGGGACCTCTGGAGATCATCTAGTCCAACCCCCTGCCAAAGCAGGTCCACAAGTTGCACAGGAATGTGTCCATGTGGGATTTGAATGTCTCCAGAGATGGAGACTCCACCACCTCTCTGGGCAGCCTGTTCCAGGGCTCTACCACTCTCACAGGAAAGAAGTTCCTCCTCATGTT
>JAOQGH010000012.1:54062557-54074897 GCA_025769975.1 Gallinago jamesoni
GCTGCGTGCATTCATGTAGATGCACTTCAGCTGGGTTAATCGTCCCACTGTTTTCCTGGGGGGGTAAACTCTACTTCACGAGTTCTTTCCAGAGGATGTCCTCACCAGCCAGAATCCAATAAACCAGAATTAGAAGTAAATGGGGATGCCTAGCATAAGATGTCTTCTCGGCCGTGGTGTTCATTCTTTCACGTGCAGTAAGTAAATTCCCATTTTTCCCACATTCTAATGGGGGTCACGCTGCCCTGTTCTGACCCCGGTGTGGATCAGCTGAGAGGGTTGGGGCTTTGTACCATCACCATCTGGGTTCCTGCTGCATCCAATAATGAAGATGTAAACAAATTAAACGCCGTATTTTGTATCTTGGATATTTTTTTTTTTTTTTCTGCATGTGTCCTCAATTCATCTTTGAGTACCAGTATGTCATTGTTTTTTGGTTTGGTTTGGTTTGGTTTTAAAAAAAATCTTTGTAAAAAGTTCTCATAGCGGGCGACTTTGTAGCGATTTATAGAACAAACAACATTTTCCCCCAGGCAGTTAGTAGTTAATTTTCATCTGGATACTTGCTTTCATACACTTGTTACAAAAAATAAGCTTCTCTTTCAAATAATAAGAGGGACATTATGCTTCAGATCAGTTATTGTGCAAGAAATAAGTCAGAATATGAATCAAACCACTATTTTGCATTCAACAGATCATTTAGTAAACAAGCATAGAAAATTAGAACCCTATTGATATGATAATACATAACTACAACTGTACTACTTTCTGGATCGCAAAATTTTAATTAAAAATAGTACAATACTAAGCCAACCTCACTCTTACTCCCCACTCCTCTTAATTACTGAGCACCATGGAATTTTTTTCAAATTTCTAATAAATTAGACCTGATCACTACAACCCCAAAGCATATGAAATTAATCCCCTGTTGATAAAATAGCACAAAAATAAAAATATTACTTTCCAGAACACCAGCTTTCAATACCACATTATCAGATAAACTTTAAAAGTAATTTCATTTAAAATTAATCTGTAATCAAACCAGGAAGTAGATCTTATCTGAATCATTTAATTTTTTCATTAGTTTTCCCATCCCTGCCCCCTTATTGTAGAAATTCACTCTTCAGAATAACAAACCATCAAAAATCAAATAAATTGCTTTAATCCCCTTTCAAAAAGTTTGCAGAGTAAAAGCTTAAAAAGCATCTCATAAACTGCATTTGGGCACCGTATAATTTTTTTGTTTGTAGCCAAAGAAGTTCTAACTCTGTATGGGAAGGCAAAGGTTCAATTTCCATTGCCTTTTATCTTCAGCGCGCTGGCATCAATACCATATTTTGATGCCCAACTTTTTGATGACAATGATCTGGGATATTTTTTTTTTATTTTTCAATTAGAGCAAACATTTCTTTATTCCTATATAGCATCAAAATGGACAATCTTCATAGATGTACTGTTGATAGATGGCATGTGATTTAAAAGATGTTCAAACCTCATCCAACTATTTTGCAAGTTTGGACGCACGGCGAATGAATGTTGAATGTTCTGATTGACTTCAGAGTGCCCACTATTTAATGTAGGCAACACAATTAATGTTTTGATGTTGATTTAAGAAGCAAATGTACTGTTCTGCTGCATGTCTGTATGTACTGGCTCTGTCTGGGATGGAGTTAGAAGGGCTGTACTTAATAAACCCCTCGTTTTTGGACTAAGGATCAAGACCATTGCATCAATTGGCACACAAAAGGTACTGCTTGCATTAAAAACAAGCAAAAACCCAAAAGTTTAACTATGTTAAGAAGTTATAATGTGGAATATGTATTTCGGTGAAATCAAACATTTTTTATTTTTGTATTCCATCATACCATTGAAGCAGTTTCCAACATATTTTTTTGCCATGAAACTTGACCTACTTTCACACTTCTAAGGTGTAACAGAAAAAATTACTTGTTTTATATTCCTTCTTTATAAAAATCAATCTGTAAGAAAACTGCACTAAGCTATAACTAGTATGTGTGCAATTTAAGTTATAATAATAATTGATAGCTCAATAATAATATTCCATGATTAGGAATCTAGTAATAGTGTATAGACATTGTGCTCAAAGCAATAATCATTACTCAAGTAAGCAGTGCTTGCAAAGTCATCCATACTTGTGTAAATAAGAAATTACCTACATTTCTAAGGAATGAAGGGTCAAATCTATGCATTACTTAGTCATAATAACACCTTCTTACATTACTTAAGGCTTTTTATGCAAATGCTGCAATGGAATAAATGGAGATTAATGAGGTATTTGATTTGCAAAAGGCATAACAGACATTAAGTCAAATGGCTCCATTCCCAGTATCAGATTGCTAGGCAGTATCTTTTTTGCCCCAAACACTCTTTTCTTAGTGTCATGCAGTTTTTCTTCTGCTTTCTAGTGTCTGAAAGCAGGAGCTGAAGTGTTTTATCTTGGGAGAGCAACCACTTAAAATGCTGAAACTGAAAGTGCAAAATGAAAAGATTAATTCTAATGAATGTGTTAAAATGTTACTATTAATTTCATAATTGTGGCTTCTCTTTCAGACTTTAGAAAAAACGTATGTATCCATAGACTTGTCTGTCTTATTCCAGTAATACATAGTGTATAGGATTATAAAAATATTGTACAAACCTCGCTTTGCTCCCTATTAATGTTATTATTCACCATTATCTCCCTTGGCCTGACAGCGAAGTCCTGAGACATTTGAAATTGAGTAGTAACTGCTACACACAAAGGTACTTTCCAACTACATCTGTGGCAAATGAGCAAAGATTGTGATTTATTCTGCACAACCTGGGGTGAGACAATGCCAGCCCTGAAGATTCTCTCTGTTAGCTAACACTGTGGAGGTGAAGCACTAGAAATATTCTCAAGAGCATTTTAATCACATGCCCGGGTCTGTTTCATCCTCTCTTAGGTGTTGAAGTGGTATCAGTCCTATTCTCAGTCTGGTTTTCTGTTTGTTCGGGTTTTTTTCCCAGTTCTGGGCAAATTTATTAATCGCTTTATGCTACGGATGAAAATTATTTAGATCTTTCAAGTCACTCTCGTGGCGTAAGAGAAGTAATTTTCTTGCTGAGCAAAAAAGCAGGGTGCTGTACAGTAAGAAGAGGACAGATTACAGTTTCATCTTTAGATGCTATTGAGATTTTGTTACACTCAGATTTGATATCTCCACCTTCTCAAATTATGTTGACAGACAAAATTAATTTTTTCAGTTCATGAGTTATCAATGATTAAAAAGTTCATCAGTTGTTAAGACGAAGGCCGAGCATTTCTTGCGGGTGATTCTGTTGTGGAGAAAATATACTCAATCAGGTACTAAAATTTAAGGCATAGCACAAAAATGTGTATGTTTCATTGACTTTCAGTGTGACTTGTGCTCCTCACTGTCTAGGATAGTGGAGGAACGCTGGTGGCATTAAGCTTAGAAATGTGATAGAAATGGGATTTCGACACCTGACACTTACAGGTTTCTTTGAAAGCCTTCAAAACTTTTTGACACTTTTTGGAGCTACCCCCTTAAAGTTGAGCCTTCAAAGCATTTTGAAAGAAGAGCTTCAGTGAACTGGGTTTGAAAAGTTTGCTCTGTTTTTTTTTTTTTTTTTTTTCCCCACTTTAAATGTGAAACATCCTCAGACTGGAAGGAATCTCATCCTCTCCTTGCTGATGCTCCTTTTTAGTTTCACGTTATATGTCTACTATCTATTCTAGTCTAGTCTAGTCTACTTAATATTATAACATAAATCTATATTTAATGGCTTTCATCAGTGGTGTTCCCCAAAATGAAGTAATGTGTAGTACCATGTTCTGTTCATAAGTGTCATCTCTTGGGCCCTAATCAAAGGTCCTGCCCTCTGCAGTTGAGTGCCCTACCTCAGTGCGGGTACCTGAGAGCGTGTCCTGGATGTCCAAAAATCCGGTCCCGTTTTGAATTCCGACTCTTCCATCCCTTCATCTCCTCGTGTTTACTGCAAAAGGCCTGGAAGAATCCATCCTGAGGTGTGGGCTGAAGTAGGCAGCGGTCCTGGCACTCAACCACCATCAACTGTTGAAAGCTGTAGAGCCAGCGAGACCACGATACAGCCGTCTCGCCCTCTCTCTTCCTGCCGTGGCCTGCCAAAAGCACGCCCTGGGTAATTTTAAATAGTTTTGTTTAAAGACAAGAAGCGGGATGATTTGTAGCAGCTCGGATCTGTGTTTGTGCAAGCAGCGTAATTGTTTACTGAAATTCTTTACAGCACGTTCCCCGGGGGCTATGGAAATCGGTCCAAGAACAAGCTCTGCTGCGCTGCTGCCCCGCGCTACTGTCAGCATCGGCTCTGCCCAGATAGAGCGAGGAGGTTTCCATCTTCCTCTCTCCGAAAACAATTCGTAGCTTTCAGAAGGAGAAAGGCTTTTTTTTTTTTTTTTTTTTTTTTTTTTTTTTTTTTTTGCTCTGCTGAAATACGAATGTGGGGTATGCAGCGATATAATTCAGAGCAAAATAAAGCCATTGTAGCCTACACAAATTCAAGTGTTTGACCGCTGAGTTTGACAATTGGGTAAAAATGTTGTAGCACCAAAGCTGATTGTTTATTCCTCAATCAGCTTCATCTGCCTTAGATTTTTCATGCAATTGCTTTGAAAATGTGCCTCCATCGCAAAACCTTTCAAGGGTCGGAAGCTTTATCATTATCTGTCCTTTTCCCTGGTCCTTATGATTCTTCACCGCTTTGAACCCGCCGCTTTAGGATGTAGGATAACAAAAACACTGAAAACATCAACACAGCATTTGTTGCATTTGCACACAAATTGGCTGTCATTTTTCAGGAAACAGATTCATGAAAGGATCGTATTTTCCCAATTGACTTTTGATGTTGATCTTGATCATAAACGTAATTTAAGAAAGAAAAGAAATTGTTTTTTAAACTATTAAGTTTGTATCATAAAAAAACCCAAAATGTTGTGAGGACTTTTTCCTTTTGTATGTTTGTGGGCAATCATTTTTATAAACACCTGAATATCCATGTGATTTTCTGTTTCCCATTTGCTTCATAGAAGGAGGAGAAGACACATTGGAGGAGATAAGTCCCCTATTCTTATGAATGATGCTCACCATGTACATCAGGGAACAGCAAGGGCCTAAAAGTCAGACTTGATTCACGCGTTTCCTAGGCATCCGCTCCTGTTCTCTCTAATGATCATCACTGCTGCAATCACAGCCTAATTACTTATTTTCAGTTCTGATCTTTCCCGTCTTCAAAATTGTTGTCTGCTTTTAGAGAGTAAACTGACTGACTGGTGGTTTTTAAGAAAGGCTTGGCCTATTAAAAAATCCTGTTTCGTATATCCCTGCCCCTGAAGCACAATCCAATGCCCTTCGGCTCTGAAAATACGAGCTCTGATCTTGTAGGAAAGAAGACCGGAAAAAAATATCTGGAGGGTGCGGCGCGGGGCTTTTGGGCTTTCTAGTACAAGAAAGACATTGACCTGCTGGAGCTAGTCCAGCAGAAAAAGTCCACGACGTCTGATGGGCTTGACGCTCACCGTGTAGGAGGAGAGGCTCAGAGAAATGGTTTTGTGTAGCCTTTGGTATAAAAAGCTAAAGAAAGGTAGATATTTCTGTTGTATTCAACGATCTACTGGTAGAGCGCAGAGAAGGTGGAGCCAGGCCCTTCCCAGTAGTAGGAAAAGCCACAGTTCCAAATTGCAACAATCAAAATTGTGCAAAAATATTGGGGGGGGGGGGGGGGGGGGAAGAAAAGAAAAGAACCACTGCAAAAATTTCATAGTGAGAATAGAAAAAATATCGGAATATTTGTCCAAAGAGGTCCGAAAAGGAATTTTTGTTCTTGGAGATAGTCGGTGTTCAACTGGACAAGCATCTGAGCAAGGCCTGCATCTGCCTACTGGAATATATGCCACTCGAGATCTGCGAAGAAGGGAGTGTGTTGATTTGTGCTAGAACTATTCTTTGTAGACATCTACACATTCTTTTGTCATCCTACACTCATGGAACTTGGAGGCTGTTCCCTATTAATAACGTAGTTGGAAGCCTGAGTACATGAGGGCTTCCATTCTGTGTTACAGGGGGCTAAAGGAGCACTAAGAGTGCTCAGTCCTTCTGAACAACACTCCAGTTTTCTAGCTGGAAACTAGGTGGAAAGCACAAATATGCAGTTGTAGGGTTCATTATATGGTGTACAACTCAGGTTACCACGCTGATTCCTTCCAGTTTATGTTCTGAGCTTATGCTGGTGTCTCCAGGGCTGTTGATGTGTATCTGATTCCTGAAGACAAAGAGTAGGCAAAGATGACTTTGCCCTATTTCTGCTTGTTTAGGACTCTGAAGATAGTTTAGGGAAGTTTTCCCTTAGGTGCTCCCTGAAGGAAATCACTGCTAGGGTAATAATGTTCTTTAAAATGCTTAAAAGGCAGCTGTGTGGCTGAGTAGAACAGCTTCAGCCTAAGATTTAAGGAACTGTGAATTTAGGAAGCAACGGTGATGCTTCATAAAACTAATGTGTTTTCCATGAGAACGGCACCTGAATTATTGCTGCTTTTTATATTAAATACATGTAGCATTTGATTAAAATGCTTGAAACATCTAATATGTTGCTTTATTAGTTGGACATTTTTAATATCCTACTTAGCAATTACCACCTTTACGTGAGTGCCATTCAAAGAGGGCTTAATAGTGTGATCCATGTCTGTGTGGGTACGCTACTTCGCCTTACATCACTGATGGCCAAGGCAGTATCTGTTTTTAAAAGACATCCAGCAACTCTAACTCCCATTCAAATATTACAAAATAAAAATGAGAAATGTTGACTTAAAAAAAAAATAAAATTGCATTTGCAATAAAAATATGCAAATAAATGCATCCAGATACATACCACATAAAAATACCGTAGTCATGTTGTAACACTCGGGTTGAAATAATAATTGACCTAGGTGTCTTCGTCAGCATCACTATTTATTTTAAGAGGTGGCTTGCAATCAAAATCTGGCCTAAGTGGCCCTTTATCTCCGTGTGTCAAATGGGACTTCCAGGAATAACTGAAATTTGATGTTGTTTCCGTTTCTGATTGTCATTTTTCCTGGACTTTCCCAAACCCTGCCACTTTACGGCTATATCCAGTGAAATAGGAACAATAACAACGACATCCGATTTATCAAAGCTGAGTCTATAAAAATTTTGATCAATATAGAGCAAAACAATGTAGCCTTCTCTGCTACTTTGTCTAACAATGCCCATGAACTGATTCATTTTTTAATTCTAACTGCCGATGACCAAACTTAAGAAACTCAGACATCCAGGTTAAAGATCGGGTGGGATGGTAGACTCGCTTCCTAAGAAATGTGGATATTCTTCCAGTGCATCTTCAGTCTAAATTGGTCTCCAGAGTCAGTTATCTTTCCCCCACTGACTGTACCCAAAGCCTGAGGTAGCTCACACTATTGATTTAGGCATCTCAGTTAAGCATCATCTCAGTTGATGATATTAATGAAGGCTTAATATTTCTCATCAAGACAAACAAGCAAGGAAAACCTTTTAACCTCTTTTAGGAATAGATTTTTTTTTTTTCTGACTAATTCAGGTTCAGCGCTAAAGTTCCGGGTGTTTTATTTTTGTATTCTTTATCTTATAAGCTTTATCCATGTGTAGTGAGAAGTGCCAAGTTTAACATCACGGCAGTGACCACACCGTATTTCAACGGAAACTGTAAATAAAACAGCGTGCAGCACTTAAACATGGACTCATTGCACCAGTGAACTCTTTCTTTGTGGAAAGCATAAATATTTCACATTTAAACATAGATTTTTTAGGTCTTCAGGGAGACCTAATAGCAGCCTTCCAGTACCTGAGGGGGCTGCAGGAGAGATGGGGAGGGACTCTTGATGAGGGAATGTAGTGATAGGACGAGGGGTGATGGTTTTAAATTGGAAGAGAGGACATTTAGATTAGATACCTGAAGGAAATTCTTTATAGTGAGGGTGGTGAGAGCCTGGCCCAGGTTGCCAAGAGAAGCTGTGGCTGCCCCATCCCTGGAGGGGTTCAAGGCCAGGCTGGATGGGGCTTTGAGCAACCTCCTCTGGTGGGAGGTGTCCCTGCCCAGGGCAGGGGGGTTGGAAATGGGTGATCTTGATGGTCCATTCCAACTCAAACCACTCTGTGATTTTAAGCTCAGAACTGTTTGAAAGATTAGTCTTGCAAACCAGCAGTGACATTAACCTACGCTTCCTTGAAGCTGTTTCAGGCCTACCTGTTTTCTGCCATGACCAGTTGTGCCTCTGGGGGACCCTTCCTGTCTCCAGGCCCATTCATCTCACTCTGCTAAACTGGTTACAAATGCTCTCGGTGTTTGAGTTGTTTCTTTTTCTCCGCGGGCAATTCTTCTTAAACTGAGGAGAGTGCACACAGTTCACGTGTAAGGTCAGCACAAACAAAGTCCCAAACGGTCACGGGATGGTGAATTTCTTCTCCCCACCGTTCCGCAACGAGCTTGATCTGGAAACAGAAGCAGGGCGTAAGAAGTTAACAATCAGTTCCAAATCAGCCTTTGAAGCCAGCCAGGCCCAACAAATAATCATGGGTCTCAGGCTGAAAACCCATTCAAAGGGATTTTTTTTAAGAGTGGTTGAGAAGCTTGTTGCCTATAATTGCTCAGAACTGTTGCTCACAGTAGTTACCATTTGGGAAGAAGCCACTAAGAGTTAACTTTATTTTCATGTTCTGTAGCGAAGTGTAACAAAAGTCTTCTATGTCTTAATGAGATAAATCTCGTTTTGAGATTTCTAAATGATCTCCAAATGAGATAATCTCTTAATCATTTCTCCCACTGGTTTCCCAAATGACAGTGTGTGGGCCTGATCTGAAGCCCGGTGGAGTCAAAGCCATTTTTACCGTAAACTTCAACATGTTTGCATCCAAACATCACTAGGTCATTATAAATAAAGCCATAAATTCCAGTCTGTAATAATAATAGTAATAATACCGTTCATCACCGCCAAGCACGAGTTTATAAAACGTATTTAAAATCTAATGAGTTTAGTTTAAATTAAACCACATGTGGCTTTTTCTTTTTTCCTGAAGTTAAGAGGGGTTCGGACCCACACTTTGTGGATTTTTCAGTATTCTCCTGGCTTAGTTGAATGTCTGCATTCTCCCTCCTGTGTAGAGCAGTGTAAGATTCGGCGATGATAAACCAGCAAGAATCTGATTGTGGGCTCAAGTGCTGAAGTGCTCCTTCAGGGCATAGGTCCTGAGCTTCAAGCCCTCTTCTAAAATTGACGGGGCGTTTTATCAGATCACACTTCAGTGCGAAATACTAAAAGTCGTTTTTATTTTAGGGGCTTTTTTTTGAGTGAACGGTCTCCTTCATCGTAAACATTTGCATTTTGCTCAATTGAGGAACCTAAGACCTTTTCTGGATCTAATTCCAAAATGCCCTGAAAGCCTAATCACAGATTCTGGCATAATAGCAAGGTATTACACTAAGCACTGTTTCTACATTAGGCTATTTAACTGTGTTAAGAAAATACAAATATAGGTGCTACAAATTTTACTTCAGCAGAGATCACCTTAGTGAGTATTACAATAATATTCTTTTCATATTTAAAAGGATGCATTATAATCCTGTAAGTACTGTACTTCTATCAACCTGTGAATTATTAATAAGGTGATAATCATGTTAATGAAGCTGCCTTATTAGGTCTTGATGGATTTTATTAAGATGCCAGTTAACTGTCTGTTGATGTGGAGGGAAAAAGGGCTTTTTTGTGCCTGGAAGGGTACTCGAGAAGTGAATATTTTCCTAACAGAGTTTACTGTGAGCCTTTCCAGATTTTTTGTTTAAAAAACTGCTTTTCAAGTTAAATCTTGTGATTATCCAATCAAAGTCCTGCTTGTCAGCTTTACATGGGTTTTTTGACACATGAAGGAGGGATGGCATAATATAATTAAGGGGTTGTTTTCAAATGAACCCTATTGAAAGTTAACCACAAATTAGTAACTCAATATGTTAATCAGCAATACGACCACTTGAAGCAAATCTCTCCCAAAGCAGCAACAACAAACCAATAAAAACACAGAATGCAACTGCTTATTTTCATTGTCCTAGATATTTCTTCAAGCATGTTAATGTTGTGGGATGTCAAAGAAGTACAGAGGGAAAGAAATATGTCCCTGCAACTCCGAAATAACAAATCGCATAAAGACTGAGTCAGCTCAGTTTGATAAACCAGAAATCCGTCATCCGTCTCTCTCGAATCTTAATGCAATAAAATAGAAAAACACATTAGCATTTTATTTTTTTTTTTACTTAGAAAAAATCAGGCTGTTTGTTTGTTTGTTTGCATTTTGCATCTCTAATACTGAGGTTTCCCAGGCAGCTTAGAAAGAGTAGAAACAGTCCAATTTGCAAACCTTAGCGATGGGGGCGGTTAGGATTTAAGCTTCTAAAGCGGGTCCGTCTGAAGTTCAAGGAACTTATCTCAAAGAATCTCAACTTCAAGAAATCCATTACAAAACTTGTAAGAACTGAGCAACTTGCATCAGCTCAAGCTTTCCGTATGTTGCAATGATAAAATTTCTTTTTTATTTCATTCTTTTTAAAGCTTTGCACCAGTAATAACGAGAATGTATTTGAGATTGCAGGCAGGACATGCTGAGAAACAAGTATTATTCTGAGTGTGGCAAATTTTCACAGATTTTGCTGCTGGTTGTTGGAAGACAGTGGCTGTTCTACACTGGTGGGTGATGGAGGAGATGATAGATGCACATTTGGTGGCCCAGCTACACTAATGCCAACTCTGGTGTAACCTGGTGGAGCAGGACCAGATTTATCTTGAAGCAAAAGGACTGGGATAGCATGGTAGGTTGAAATCTCGAGTGGCATTGAGACGCTACAGAAGAGGGGTGATCTGATCTTGGAGATAGGGCCTGAAATTCCCATTTCATGGAAATGAAAAAAAAATAATAATCTAAATAGTAACAAAAAATGCAGTAAAATGTTGCTTGTAAAACAGAATTTCTGACATTTTTCTTTCAAAAAGGTTACCTGACATCATATTTTCACTTCCTTAACTATTATTGGTATTAAGATTGATGTTCAAAATAGGCCAGTATTTGCTAACTCATCAAAATGAGAGTTAACATTAAAGACAACCAGTGGTGTACAGAGTTTCTTCTCTTCCTTCTTCCTTCCCTCTCCTTCCACACGTTATCGAAGTATCACGGCTCCTCAATCTTCCCAGAAATATTTCTTAAATCTTGGTTTGGCCACTGAATGAAGTAGATTGGGAATTAAGTGATTAATAACATTGATCAAATGACAATAAAAAACTCATGCGGTTAAAGTTGAGAGGAAAGTTTCTGCTTTTCTTTTCGTTAGATTTTTGTGATGCAATTATGCAGAACCTTCTGCTTTTTATCAAATCAGCATTTTCTGATGGAAAACTGTTCCAATTTTAATCACTTTTTTGGGAGGTGGTTACCGATAATCCTCTCACCCAGTCAGTAACTTACTGTGTGCTGATTAATTCTCTGTCAGAAAGGTCTGGTTTTTCTTCACCAAATAATTTATTGAGCTCTTTATGAAATGTCTTTGAAGACTTCGCCATAGGAAAGAAATGTGAATTCAATTGCAGCCTGGGAATCTGTAACTAATGAATAATACTAGTCTGATTAATGTCAAACTAATTCAAATCCTGCAACTAGCTAGCTGAAATAATTTTTTACTTCTTCAGGTACAAATTATATTTAAAATCTATAGAGAGTTTCTAATAATACCAAATGTCAGTGTCTTACCTGTACAACGTGGATCTCTAATGAAGCCCTGAAATGAGCAATCAAAAGAAATACGATTCAGACTTATCGTTATTGCGGAGAAATTTTATTTTTGTTTCCAAGAGTTAATCTCACGTGCGCTCTCAGAGATACTCACAATATTCATTTTCATATAGAAGATTCCCTTAAGAAAATAAGAAGTCGATTTAGTGCACAGGAGGAGGCTGACCTTTTTTTTTTAAGGCTGGATGATTCATGAGAGAGCTCATTCCTTCCCCCCGCTGTCACGACGGGTCTGATGGAACTGGCTGCTAAGAACTGCCTGGGCTGGATCCGTCCCCAAAGAGTCACCACCTGGAGAGGAAAAATTTCACAAAATGCTTATAGACAATTTCAAGCTGTATTAACTATTTTATCTTTTTTTTTTTTTTTTTTAACCAGCAAAATCATAGAATCATAGAGTTGTTTGAGTTGGAAGGGACCTTAAAGATCATCGAGTTCCAACCCCCCTGCCCTGGGCAGGGACACCTCCCACCAGA
>JAOQGH010000012.1:54084718-54096398 GCA_025769975.1 Gallinago jamesoni
AGGTGTCCCTGCCCAGGGCAGGGGGGTTGGAACTCGATGATCTTTGAGGTCCCTTCCAACCCAAACCATTCTGTGATTCTATGATCTCTTACCTGGTAGGTAGGACCTAGCAAGTACCTTTGACTGAACATTCCCCCCTCGCCTTGAGACCTCTCTGACAAAGTCAGTAAGACAAAGATATTAAAGTTCTTGTGGCTACGAAATTAGAATAGCTGGTATGGGCAATTGGGGTAAAAAAAAAAAAAAAAAAGCATTAAATATTAAGAAAAAAAAAGAAAAATTGAAAACTCAGCAACAGTTTATTTTTAAGTGCTAAATAAATTGGTTGCATTGCAAACTACTATGCCGAGTAAACTAATTGAATTCTAATAACTTATTGAACACATTTTGTCTCTTCATCTCTCTGGTCTCTGGAAGGAATGTGAGGAGAGTACTGTGAAGCCTAAATTATTGAAGAAAAAGCATTTACTGAACACTATTAGAAACACTTCTCCACTTGTAGCTATTCATAGGCTTTTGGAATTCATAGTTTTATTCTTTTAAATTCATAGATTTATTGTTTTCTCAGCTGCTTCCTAAGCTCAGATTTATAAATCCGAATTTAAAATTCCCTTGCCATAAATAATTTGTAGTGCTCGCTAGAAGTTCTTTGTTTCAGCAAAAATTCCCGTACTAAATTTATGAGCTGTTTGTGACCTCCGCTCAACCTGATAGTTAATCAGGTACGTGTCTTCAGCGGGATCGTGTGGATGCTTCAACTTATACATACTCCCAGTCCTTACGGATGGAGGATCTAAGCTGAGACGTGCATTTCTGTGATGATTATTGTCATAATTATCGTGTACTTGATGCACGTCTTACTGTGGCACTTACTCAGTAACCCGAGTCCCCTGGTTTCCTATGCTGTAAAAATTAAGGAGAAGAAAAATGTCCCTCCTGCGCTCGCACGCCCTGGGCTTGGTTTGCCTATGCGTTGCTTTTCTCGTAGCAAAGCTCAAGGTCAGCTCCAAGCTTCTTAGCAGGAAAAAAATTAGCAATACGAAGTCTTGGTGCTTCAAAATAAGGCTAAAATAGGCCAGGCTTTTCTCAGTGGTGCACAGGACAAGAGGAAATGGGCACAAACTTGAACACAAGAAGTTCCACCATAAGGAGGAACTTCTTTCCTGTGAGGGTGGCAGAGACCTGGAAGAGGCTGCCCAGGGAGGTGGTGGAGTCTCCTTCTCTGGAGACATTCCAACCTGCCTGGACACGTTCCTGTGGGACCTGCTCTGGCAGGGGGTTGGACTAGATGATCTCCAGAGGTCCCTTCCGACCCCACAGCATTCTGTGATTGTAGGATCCTGATTCTGGCTGCCCTCTATGTTCCCACGTGGCAGGAAGCTCTTCTAAGATTAACAATAGGTGCTAGGGCATGTTTCAAAGAGGAAAAATGACTTTTCATAACTGGAAATGAAAGGATTGTGCTTGAATGCAGAAGTTGCTCCTGAAAATGCTCTCTAGCAAGGAGGAAAAGAGTCAACTGCTCAAACACAGACCTGGTAAACAGATTTTTCTGTGTTTGAAAATACGGAAACTTTGTTCAGCAGTACCATTTGGTTTCAGGATTTCTGTTTGCTAAACATTTATCCTCTGACAGGCTACTTTATGAAAGCACAAGATTTTTTAGATATTTTATTGCTAATTATTACTTTGAGTGTACTTACTACACACGAAGTTATTCCTTGTTTGACTTCAGTCAGCTAAAAAATGTCAAATAACTCCATAATTTTTAAAGTTCACTTGAGATGATGTATTTGAAAAAATGTTCAGCAAATGCTAATTAACAATAATCTAGCCCTATACAATGCAGCTTGATTACATTTACATATAGAAGAAAGTCTAATGCAAATGGCATCATCAGATACTTGTATTGAGGCTGTACTGAATACAGCCTGTAGAAAACGTTATTTTCTCTCCAAAACCAACAACTTTAAAACATCTTGATACTTAATATCTCCTTGCAAGCAGACTCGTTGCTCTTCAGCGTTTTCCTGATGACATTCCCTTTGCAGAGCTTCAAGGTGACTAGGTTTTTAGAGCAAAGGGAGAAAAGTGGCAGGCTTTGGGTTACTTCTGAAGAAAATTTCTTTTTCAGGTTATTCTAATCTTATTTTGGTTTACGTACTTCTAATGCATGTAAACCTCCACGTTTCTCCCAGTAAAGGAATTCTGCATTTATTCTACAGCATCGTTCCTGCTCGTTTCAGGATGAGCACTACAGGGCGTTTGCCTGTGTCTGCCGGTCCAGAGACACAGAGGGGAATACCAGGAGTTGGTGAATGTCTCAGAAGCACAAAGAAAAAAAAAAGTTTTTGAATTATGAACCATAAAATGCTGCTGTTGGTCAGTCCTTCCTGTTTGAGATCCCTACAGGGGATAAACACCTACAGGTTTATGGACAGGATGATTTCAGTTCCCTCGTTCATAAAGAATCTTCTTATAGATACTTTTGCCAGTGTTCATATCCATACTGCCAGAACTAGGAAACTTTTGTGGTTTTTTCTTTGATTAAATAGTGCATATGGTTTTCATAGAATCATAGAATGGTTAGAGTTGGAAGGGACCTTAAAGATCATCGTTTTAACAGAATTAAGAAAGTTTTCTCATAAAGAAAGAGGAGCATAACCGGTATGTTTTCCAACAAACATGACATGGAACTGGAAACGGTCTCTCTACCAGTGCAATGGGATTACACTTCATCAAAGAGGACGAGAACATGCAGATATAAAACTATACATTGGCTTTGTCAGATGCTGCTGCTAATAAGCTTGGCTTACTTGTGTAATAAATTTGGTGAGAGGTCTGTGTGTGATATATGTAGTGACATACGCATTGCTGGCAGGGGAACCCTCTATGTAAATACATGACATTGTATATTCTGATAATATGGAAATTTAACCAGAAGCTGCCTATAAGAAATCTTATTTAAAATTAAAGTAGAACCTTGGTAGGTTCAAAACCAAGGATAGACCTTGGTTTTGAAATATTAAAAAAAAAGAGAGAGAGTTGTTTGAAATAAAATATTGTCCTTTTGTGTTTTTTAATAGTTTTATAATGATTTTGCTTGCAAATATGTGCTAGTTATGAATTTCAAAGCCATTGAAGCTATTTCAGGTTGATTTGGGGAATCTGATCGACCAGAAGAAGCTAACATCGTCTTCATTCTTATTTAATATTAATCAAAGGGTTCACATCTTGCAGAAAGAAATCACTAGCGTTGAAGAGGGCTTCTTGGAGAAATTCTGACGGGGGATTAAATTATTTTGAGGTGAAAAAAACAGGTCCTCTTGATGTTACCCCCAAAATGCAATGATTTTTGCCTGTAGAAGCCAGCTTGCTCCTCAGGCAGACAGTGACATCTTACCTGACATCTGCACTTAAGGAAACTCTCTCTCAGCAAGTCCATGTAAATTGATTGCTGGGCTGAAAAAAAGCACTGGCTGATCTTCTGGCCATACCTCAGGGTCATTTTTCTTAGTGGAGGGACGTGTCTGTGTCAGCATTTTCATATTTGTCTTTTTTTTTTTCTTTTTTTTTTAACTAAAAAGGTGCATAATTTAGAATGTAGAATAAAGATACCCTGAGGTAAACAGTTTGATGTGTACACGTCCCTCGCTCGGGAGGAGCGGGCTTATGGCCAACTACAATTTCGTTTTGATTGACTTGTGTTCTTTGCAAATTAAATATATCATGATGTACTACCTTGAACTGTATTCCGAGAGGTCTACCTCAACGGTAAAGAACAAAGCTGTCTGTTCCTTAGTCTCCTGTAATTTGGACAGATGCTTATATTGCTTTCAGATACTTTGTCTTAATATTAAAGTCAATCTAGGAGTTGTTTAACCTTCTTTTCATCAGCTGATTTGGATACAAAGGTGACATTTGACTCCAGGAGTTATAGAGGGCTGCCTACCAAAGCAACCTCACCAACGTTTCCAGATATGAAGCCAATAGGGAGACCTTTTCTCTGTATGTCCTAACCTTCTTCCTGGTTTGGTTCATCTGACTGGCTATGCCTTGGTTTGTTCTCACTTAATAACGTGTAGGTCTTGTGTGTATCATCTCTTGCCACCTAAATACCTTGCACGAAGGCTGCTGGTGGTGAACAAGGTGAGAGAGCATCATGTCGCAGTTCAGAGAAGAACGGTAATTCTGGAATAATCAAGTGCAATTCATCAAGAGAAGCATTTTTTAGTATTTTCTGAGCGGTGCCTGGCTGGGTCAGGAAGGGGGGGGACACTGTCACCCAACCCCATTGCTCTATAGGGAACAGCAGTGGTTTATATGGCTCTTTTTTCCTCTCTTGTTGAAGGCTTCTATCAAAAGGCCCAAGAAAACAAGGCTCATCAGACTCTTTCCTGCTCTTGCAGAATTCCCTAGAAGCTGAATTAGGATCTTTTGCTTTCTCATATTCTGCATTTTGAACCCAACAGGCCACGTGCACGTGGAAACAGTTACCACAAAAGCAAACAGCCCTAGCAGTACAAGTAGCTGTTTTTTGAAAAAACACAAGAATAGGTTTCCATTAGAAAAAAACTAAGAGCTTTGGCAATTATTTTAAATTACTGTAAAAGCTATAAGGTCAGAACCAAAGTAAAGATTCTTTATAAGTGGTAGGAACTCGGTAATAGGAATGCCCATTATAATCTTATCATATTTGTCACAAGTGTAGAGACTGCACAATATTAGGCAACAAACTCCTTCTATTTTTTACAGAAGAAGTGCTTTAGGAAGATGCCAACAATCTAAATTTCACCGAAAACCGAGTTCTAAATAGAAGCAAAATAATTTTCTTCTTTCGGTGAGCTGGATTTCCTAGAAAAAAGGCCCAGTGTTTTTTAAAAGTATGAGTAGTTACAATTCTCGTGAAATATAATCTTTTATTGCTTTTTTTTCACGAGATTTATATTCATGTGAGATACTATCAGCAAGCGAAAGATGAAAAATATCTGAAATCCATCTGATAATCATATATGCGCTTATGATCACATTTACATTTTCCCCATAGTTTTCAGAATTTAGAGGAAGCTGAGCCTGCCAAAGACCATTACCATCAGATTCTGCGTGTATAAATAAACTGCAAATTGACATTTTTACTGACTCTGCGCCCAATTTATGTATTTCTACCAGAAGGGGGTGCTTTGAGCAAACTTTCAAGAGTGCTGAGAAGCAAGGGCTAAAGCCTTTTATCACACCATGGCCCTTGATCTTCCATGTACCCTTTCAAATGCTTTAGATGGGAATATAGATATCAGCCTGTTTTCAGCTATCAAAGTCTCCTCATTCTTTTGAGCGTGTAAAAAAAAAACATTAAATAAAACAAATGAATTCGTTTTGGAACTAGCCGAGTCTTCAAAAAGAACTCGTATGTTAGATGAGTGAAGTATCATGGAAAGATTTACTTAGATTTACTTATTTCAATTGTAATTGATAAGTCCAAGCTTTTTCTGACACAACCTTTTTTTTAATTTTTTTTCTCTTTTTTCTTTTTTCTTCTTTCTTCTTTTTTTTTTTTCTTTTTTTTTTTTTTTTTAAATAAAGCAGCTAGAATCTGTGGGGGTTCTATTTACTGGGCAATACAATGTCATTGGACATTTGCCATTTTTACTAGAGGAATCAGAGTACTTATTTAACGGGGGGGAGGGGGGGAGAAAAAATAAGGTAGTGCTTAAATCCAACAAAAATAGCCATTAAGGACAAGTTACCCCAAAACTACCATTTAGGTTTTTGGTGTCACTGTTGAATATTTAGCAGTAGATGCCAAAAGACTGGTTTCTGAGTTTGGAATTGTTAGATGTATGCTGTCATAGACAATAAAGTACATAAAAGTGATGAGTCGGTGACTTTGCCAGGGTGACAGAGCATTTTGAACTCTGCTCAGGAGAGCCGCAGGTGGCCACGTGTTTTCTGGGGATTATTTAGATGCAACTGAGTTCCACTTTATAATGTAGTCTGCTATAAACACGCCTTTTTATTATATTAATAAAATATAATCCTTCTTCCAATGTACTTTTCGGACCAGTTCTGTTAATAGTGTGACTTTAAATATGCTGGAGTGTAGCAGAAGCATATTTGAAAAAATGAAAATATGTAATGTTTATCTTCAAGGTGTAATTAAGGTGCATGTAAAGTTAATGTTAAGTTTTCTACACAAGATATACACCTCCACAAAGTCATAGAGATGCGAGATGAATAATTAACAGCATAGATAAATCCACCCTTATCACAAAGAGACTAAAGTAAAGAATAAATGCCTGAATCAATCTGCGCAGGAATATTTTTTGTTATTACTCTTAGAAATGTGGATTAGAATTGCAAATATTTCCAGGCAGTAGTAGACTCAAACTCTATGTGTCTCCTTAGGAGTCCGTGAGGAAAGAGTCTCAGGCAGATTGTTAATCCCTGTGCTATTTGCCTTTAAGGTGAGTGGGGCAGGTCAGCCTTTTTGGGAGGGAGATTTAGCTGGTTTTTTGGGGGTTTTTTTTTGTGGTATTCTGGGGGAAATGGCAAAGGCTGCTGGAAGTGGCCTCTTCATGGAAGAAGCAGATAACCAGATCTCAAAAGAGACAGAAGAAGCTACCTAAGAACATGGGTGGATTTTGGGGCTCACAAAGTGGGTAAATCAGCTCAAATCAAGGCTGAAAGCAGGGGTGTATCTGAAGGACCCAGTGGGCAGGAAAGCAGTTGTTTGCACGTGCCTTCGTTTTGATGTGGTTTCAGGTAGTCACTTCAAGTTCTTACTTAAAGAGTGAAATACCCTGATTTTAATTTGAGCAAAACCAAGCTATATCTGATTTTAAAAGCCTTTCAGACTTTGGGGCAATTCTTGTAAGTAAAAGATCTAATAAGGCCAGTAAATCTTTGCCTTACTAGGAATCTTATCACGTACCGCTGCATCATGAAGCAGTAGATTAAAAAAAAAATATTGGAAAACTACATTAGTGTTAACAGTGGGTCTAAAACAGCAGGGTGGTACGTTATGAAATCCTGCTTTCTGGCAATTTAAAAAAAAAATTCTTCTTGTTAGGAATCAAGGAAGATGAGTGTCTGAACCCTGGAAGGTCAGAATATTTTTGAGAATATATTTGAGGAGAATATATTTGAGGTTCAGATTGGAGATTAGGAAACATTTTTACATGGAAAAGGGTTCTTCAGCCTTGGACTGGGCTGCCCAGGGAAGGGGTTGAGGCACCATCCCTGGAGGGATTTAAAAGCTGGGTTGCCATAGATAGACATGGTTTAGTGATGTGGGGGATTTTTTTATTTGTTTTTTTTGTGTGTGTTTTTCTTAATCAGAGTGAGGTTGATGGTTGGACTAGATGATCTTAAAGGTCCCTTCCAACCTGGACAATTCTGTGATTCTACGATTCCTAATCTTCCCCAGGGCAGAGAATGACAAACTAAGAGTCTAGGGGCAGGGATGATCTCACTTTTTTAACAATCATTTCGATTATCACTCATTCTTAAGCCTGGGCTCAGCGTACCACCAAGCGTGCAAAATAGTGCTCTGCTGAGATTTTTATCTCAGTTCCCAGTAATAGCTGGGAAGGGAACATGGGAGCTCCCTGTGCCCCCCAGAAAATGCTGTGGGGCGAGTGAAGATTAGGCTGAAGCCCTCTGGCCAAGGAGGTCCTGGCTTCATGTTCACGCAGAGCTGCTGCTTCACAGCCTGCTCTTGGTCAAGCCACTCAACCTCCTTGAGCCTCAATTTAAAGGAGCTGGCAAACCTGATTAAAAAGGAGAACTTGGCTGAAAAACAGGTGCTGTCATTGAGCTGAGCCCTTCTGGGCAGATGCCTTGCAAAAATTAACTAAAATTAGCAAGCCACCATTTAGGGCAACGTGCAGCTGGTGAATGATGCAGGGATGATAGATGATTCCTTATTTCCCTTCTAAATTCTGTGCTTTTAGTAAATTAATAATGTCATCTGTACTGGTTTAGACCACCGTGTTCACCTTTGCAGCTGCTGTGCTTTATCACAGCTTCTTTTTCAGCTTAGCTCTGTCCCTTTTCGCTTTTCATCACCAGACCTGCAGTGGTGGCATTCAGGAATTAAGGAAAAAATGGAAACCAGTAATGGTAGAATGAATTCCCAGTGTATAATGTAATGGTATTTCTGCGGTGTGGGCAGAGTGCCTCATATTTTCAGTAAATTATATCAAATAAAGAATCAAACAAGCAAAAAAGGTAGGGGAATAGTGTTATGTTTGTTTTCTCATAAAGTGACTGCTCTAAGTTGAAGGAAAAGTCCTTGGCAGACGATGGGAAAAAGTAGGATTTCTGCCCTGTGCTTAAACCATGCTCTCATCTTTTTTGTGCGTCTTCTGAATCCCAGACTGTGAAGGGGAGAAAGGGAAAAGCAACGATCTTGTTTTCATATCCACCTTGTATTTGTGTGCTCACTGGAACTGCCAAATGTTTCTGCACAGAATTCTGCTGCTCATATTTAACTACGGGCTTTGGAGTGGTCACACAGCTTGATCATCTATAAATGGGGAATTAACTGTCAAGGACTGTAAATATTTTTCTAAGCGGGAAAAATAAATATGGGTTTAGATGACAGATTTTAATAAGGACATGTTTTTGATTGCGAGTAGGTCATTATAATTACATATATTTGGTGATAGTCTTTTTTTTTTTAAGTTATCGCTCTTGTTCATCCTGACTAAATATGTTGGCATAAATACGGGCAGTTACTGTTCTGTGTCAGCATTTATCACTTATATAGCGCTGTGACTGGTAAAGGTCCTTTATAAGGTACAGAAATCTGCTAAACAAGGACCATGACTCTGTCGTCAGGAGCTTGTGAACTCTGAACCAAGATGAGATTTGGGTAGTCAGCACTGGAGATGCTTTGATTTTTGAATAAAGTTGCGGGCGTGTGACAAAATTCATGAGACTGAAGGATGAAGATGATTTCGATGGAATCTTTCTTATGAATCCTACGAAAAAATCTCTCTGTGGGTCCTGGCTCCTCTCTCTCCCCGTCCCAAAACTTCACAGGGAACGACCCTTTAAATCTCCGCGCCCCGTGCGCTTCCAGTGACTCTGGACAGCAGCATCACTGCGCTGTGCTCCTCTTCAGGAGACATTTGGTCATTTTATGAGGAGCTAAGGAACCCTCAGCCTGAGCACGAAATTCTCCTTTTTCCTTCCCTTCCCACCCCGGCTTTCTTGAAGCATTTCCCAACGAAGATGTCCTGTGCATTCATTTTATGGACCCTAGCCCCGCTTTATTGGAGGCTATGTGGGAGAAGAAGGAAAGAAAAGCAATAAAAGAAATAAAGGGGAAAGGCAGGCTGCAAAACTTGCAAGCTTTGACTTAGGCAAGCGTCCTAAATACTCCTTGTGTCCCCCCCCAATGCGCTGCATAGGGAAGAGTGTGGCCAGTAGGTCGAGGGAAGTGATTCTCCCCCTCTGCTCTGCACTGGTGAGGCCACAACTGGAATCCTGCATCCAGTTTTGGGCTCCCCAGTTCAAGAGGGACAAGGAGTTACTGGAAAGAGTCCAGCGAAGGGCAACACGGATGATTCAAGGATTGGAGCATCTCCCTTATGAAGAAAGGCTGAGAGAGCTGGGACTCTTTAGTCTGGAGAAGAGAAGGCTGAGGGGAGACCTTACTTATGTTTATAAGTCTCTAAAGGGTGGGTTGAAGGAGGAGGGAGCCAGACTCTTTTCAGCGGTTGCCAGTGGAGGATGAGGGGCAAGTTGGAACATGGGAAGTTCCACTCCAATGTGAGGAAGAACTTCTTTCTGGTGAGGGTGGCAGAGCCCTGGAACAGGCTGCCCAGGGAGATTGTGGAGTCCCCTTTTTTGGAGATTTCCAAGCCCCGCCTGGATGCCGTCCTGAGTAACGTGCTCTAACGTGCTCTGGGCAATCCTGCTTCAGCAGGGGAGTGGGACTGGATGATCTCTACGGTCCCTTCCAACTCTAATAATTCAGTGAAATGCAGTGAAATTCAGTCTTGTAAAAGAATTCTCCCCAAGCTTTTTAGGCCTTGGCCAACTGAAATAAATGCTGCAAAGCCTGCAGGATCAGGTGTGGTGAGCAGACCGGTTAGAAAAGCACCACTGGTACCACCCTTCTATCAGAGAAGCATCTTCTGGGCTTTTCTCCTAATCATGGCCTTTTAAATTGTTCCCGTGACATGACTTTATTTCCTTTCTAATTTTTATGCTTCGTATCACTCAGCACGTTGTATCCAAAGTATTTCTTTTAAGCTGGTTTTCTGCAGTACAGGGGAAGGGCTAAATAATTGTCCATGTGCAAATAAAGAAGGAAAGGTCCCTTTTTGTTAAACTAAATTCCAGTTTTTCAGTAACAGAACAACAACGCTACGCTTGATACCTTTCCTTCCTGTCTCTGCTCTCAGTCTTTCTTTTTCCTCATCATTTGTGCCCCTTTGTTGGGTCACAAAGAATCCAAAAGTTAAGAGCCAAATCAAGTGTTTTAATTGTTCTATCATAGCATTGTTCACTTTACTTTCTTGGATTGACAATTGCTTAATTTTTTCCCCCCTTAAACCTTTTAAATATAAAGTAAGCAATAAAAAAAAAAAAAAGAAAAAAATTGCCAGTAATAAATTTAGCTACCAAGCTACAGGACACACTGAGATGTGTTTCTGGAAATCTCTCCTGCTGTGCTCTTCTATTTTGGAAAAATAGTTCAGCCCAAGTATCTCACTTCCCACATTAATGTTAAATCATCAACTAAAAAATTTATTCTTGCCCCCCCCCTTTTTTTTTCCTGTCAATACATTTTTTTATATATATATCTAAAAATGATGGAAGTGCTCTAAAAGGAAAATAAAAGGAACAGTCCCCTCAAACTCATTATTCAATAAGTTCTAAAACTTTGGAACTGGGTCAGACTTCCTGGGGTACTTTCCTATCCCCATTTAGTGATTCTGCTTCTGGAAATTCTCTCCCAAATGAACCAACTGCACAAATGCCATCTGTTTTCACGTTGGTTTTAAATGAAAATTATACTGGTTTTATCACCCCCTCTCACTTCTCTACCCCGTATAGCCGTTCTGCCAAATGGTTCTGCAGCCTCAGAAACATAAAGCAGCACTTTTTCTCTTCCCAGCTGAGTTCAGTGCCACCTTACCCATGTACTTTCTATATGCCAGACAACTGATTTTTAATTTTTATTTTTAATTTTTTTATTTTAAATTTTGATAATTTTAAATTTTAATATTTTTTATTTTTATTTTATTTTTATTTTGTTTTAAATTTTTATCTCCTCTGCACTTGCAAAATGGAGACCATAACTCCATTGACTTATGATCAAAATGGGCTGGCTGCCACATGCAGCCAGCAAATCTCAGCTGGGACGTGCAGGTGGTACTGGGAGTTAACAGCAGTCCGTGTCAGGAAGACTAGGCTTTTCCCTGAGTTTTCAGCCCTGCAAACTGTAGGTGTGCTGATACCTGAGGGTGTGTGGAACTGTTTGTCTTTCTCTTGAAATGAGAACTTTGCGTTGCTGTGCTGTGGCTTCAATTATCATAGAATCATAGAATCATTTGGGTTGGAAGGGGCCTCAAAGATCATCCAGTTCCACCTCCCCTGCCCTGGGCAGGGACACCTCCCACCAGACCAGGTTGCTCCAAGCCCCATCCAGCCTGGCCTTGAACCTCTC
>JAOQGH010000012.1:54117155-54139049 GCA_025769975.1 Gallinago jamesoni
ACCTGAACCTCCCCTGGCACAACTTGAAGCCATTGCCCCTTGTCCCATCATCTGTGACCTGGGAGAAGAGACCGACCCCCAGCTCTCTACACCCTCCTCGGGGGATAGTTTAAGAGATAACCCTTTTCATCACCAATGTAAACTACTGAAGTAAAGGAAAAAAAAAATCCAGCCCCCTAGTAATTCCAAATATTGGGATTTCACTGAAGATACCTTATTTACCTCAAAAAGTATAGACGGGAATTATTGAACAAATTTTTCTCTTCAACAATGTGTCTTTTCACAGATACGCTGTGACAAACTGCTTGGCCAATTTGAGCCTGTTTCCCTCAGAAGATGCCAAACACCATGAACGGTGACGGGTGCGACTCGGTGACGTCGCCGGTTCTGGAAACACATTTTGCCAGGTTTTCCAGGTTTTAGAGAGTAATTCAAATTTTCCGTATGGAACTGTGGGGTCGTTGAAGCGTCGGAGCCATCTTGTTTGCTTGCTTTTTTAAAATCTCGCGGTGCTTTTTCGCAAAGGCTGGAGAAGAGTTTTTCTGACCTTGCCCAAGCCCTGTCAGGGATGGGGAGGGCTGGAGCATCGTTCCCACGGGATCTAGACCCAGCGGAGACCCTTAGCACAGCCTGGCGGGAACAAAACCCCTCCCAAAACCAAAAGAAAAACCCACTCTAAGATAACAGATACGCTAAATGCCAAAATAAAATAAATAAAAAAAGCAATATTTGCTTTTTATTTAATTATTGCAGGGGTTTTTTTATATTTATGGACTGAATGAGGCTTTCCCTGTAGTGTCTTGGGTTCCGGTATAGGCTGAAGTTTGTGTCCTCATTCTTTTCACAGTTGAATTAGTTGATAGTTCTGTATTATCCGTGATACTCATTCACAGTTCATAGAGGAACTGACTCTTAGACAGGATATTTTATTATATTTTATTTTATTTTAAGTTGGAATTCATGTCTGTGAAGTTTGCATTAAGGAATCTTGTGATGAACCAGCGACGTTGTTAGGAACATTATTTATTTCTTTTTAATGGTAGGATAAACCTCTAACTCCTCCTTCTATTTTTTTTTTTTTTTTGGTAACTTTTCCTGGTTTCATTCCTTTCCCTTGTCCTAGGCTTAGCTCTCATTCACATTATATTATTCACTTCGTTTCCTTCTCAAAGGGCTGGTAGAATTTTGTAGGCAAAGCAGCTGGGAGGCTTTAATTGGTGGGGTTTGTTGATTACCTGGTTAAATGTTTTCACTTTAAGGCGTGCTCTTGTGTTCTGCTGTCACCTGTGAGAGCGATGCCACGGGCAGTAAGTAATCTAGGTCTTGTTTTATCCTTTGTAGATAAAATCAATATTGGAGAGTAGCTATTTTTGTCACCGAGACAGAATAAAGCAAAACTTTTGTACTCATCTTCCATTTAATAATAGCTCTGGACTTTGGCTCTGGGTTGGGCTTTGTGGACTTCATCCCTTCACTATTTTTTTTTTTTTTTTTATAATTTGCACGATTGAAATTGCTTTTCAAATCTCATGTCCTAATCATGGATTGTCACTACAGCACGGCTCTGAGGTGCCGGAGGGAGATGCGCCGTGCAGTGCCACTGCCCAGCAAGTGGGAATTATTTCTCTCTCTGCATCTGGTCTTACGTAGAGGAAACCAAACCCCACTAGGTTGCTATTCTCATAAATTTTTAATAGAAGCGGTAGAAAATAGCTCTGCTAAAAATGGTGACGTGGTACGTGGCTTAAACGAGGCAATCTGAGGGCTCCTGAGTGGCAACACATTGAGACTCGTCAATGAGAAGACCAAAATCTTCACTGTTTGTGGTTTTCATGATTTGCCAGGGGGTTCAGGATCTAACCTTTAGCTAAATAAAGTGTTGTGGCCGCAAAGTGTCTGAAGGATGTTTAAGTCTTAGGCTGCAAAAGGGATCTCCGTAATTAGTACCTGGGGGTACTAATGATGATAAAGCCACAAACCATCTGTTAAACGTTAAAAGACATTTTTGCTTCGTTACAGTCAGTAAGCTGATTGCAGATACAGTGGGACAAAACGGCTGGAAGTGAATTCTTAGGACCTTCCCAAGAATCCTCCAGAGTTGGCCGCAGCCTGTTTTCGGTCTGGGTACCCACTCTAGATTGACTTTAAATCCTCTGGTATCGACTCCGAGTCCTAAAATACCCCAGGCTTGTCCTAGCTCAAGGAACAGCCTGCAAAGAGCTGCCGTGGCCTTTGGGTTTGACCCTACTGGTTGGGGGCGGGAGGTAGGAGGTGTGTGTGTAGAATTTGCTGCTCAAAAATTCAGAGGAGAGGGGCAAAAGCAGTAAATATAATGTCTGTTGACATATGCTGACTCAGCGATGAAGGTCTGATAATTTTGTAGGTCGGCACGTTTTCCCAAATTCTTTATTTATCGTTATTTTGGAGCAACTCAAGGACCATACTCCTCCAGTAAAACTGTAGCAGCATTAAAACTCGGTCAAGAGTGAATTTCTGACACAGGTCCTTTGCAACATTTGTAGGACACTAAACAAAAATCACAATTGAAACAAAGTCAATCGCTGCGTGGTCTGTCTTTCCTTTCCTCTTTTAGCGTTGGGAAGGAACCTCGGGCTCTTCTCTCCCTCCCCGGTTCTTGCTATCTGCCAGTTTCAATAATTGATAGGAATTTTCAGAATTTGTTAGAACTGATGGAATAGATGGAATTGACAGAAATTGTTAGAGTAGAATAATTGACAGAAAACTGTGCGTGACAGCCAGCGCTGACACAATTCCGTTCTGCTGCGGGATGGATTCTGGGTTGCACATAATATTTGAACATTGGAATATTACTCCTTGGTTAATGTTTTTAATTATCAAATTACATTTCATTTCTAACTACATTTAGAGGCAGGATAGACCTGTAATTCCCATTTCTACTATTTTTAACTTTATTTTTTTTTCCTTTTTTATACCTAGATCTTATTCAGATCACATCAATTTCTTTTTTGAAGTACCAGTAGAATTTAGTAGGAGAAGCAGCTGAAGTAATTGAATCTAAAGGGATTTTATTCGTGTGGTTTGATTTTTCTGTCCATGTGCAAAAGTATCTTCTGGTACTCCAAGGACCCCAGTGTAACAAATGTGCATGCTTACAGTTTAGCATATATGGGATTTTTCAGAAAAGACCCGGGTGTATTTCCAAAATAAAAGTTAAAAAATTCTTCCAGTACCTTCAGATAACAGGGAAAAAATAAAAAAAGAATAGTCCTTAAAGATAGAAACAGGGACTGCAATTCTGCGTAGTTTGCTTGAAGGAAAAGGAGTATAGGAAATAAAAGCGTGGTTTGGGGGCATCACTACAATGTCGTGCAAATTACTGAGTTCCTGACAAGGAAGATTTTTGGTGAATGTGACTTTGGATATCCAGCTTGTAAGAACTTCTGAGTTACGTGTGTTTCAAAAAAGTGCAAGCAAACTAAAATCCCATCTTTGAGTTCCTTTCCTGTTCTGTCAGCTGCAATGTACAACCCTATGTCGATAAACCCTTACAATAACTTTAGCTTTCACCAGAACTTATCTAGACGCTCTTAAAATAATTAATCAACTCAGGTGGGTAACTGTTGCATATATTTCCAAGTTTTTAATTGAAATGTGTGATTAAAAAAGTCTATATTAAGTGGCGTAGTCATATGGAGTCTGAAGAGGTGTTCTAATTGTGACACCTACACACGAGATAATTGAGGGAATTGAGAGTTCTTTTTCTTCAGATGGTCAGATGGCAGAGTACATAAATAGGAAAAAAAAGTTACGCTCTCTGTCTCCAAATCAGAAATAGAACAGATCCATCCAATGAAAAGTTCCTGTCAGTTAGAAAAAAGAAAAAAAAAAAGAGGAAAAAGTAAGTCCTGATTGTGCAGGTTGATAAGCAGAACTGTTCTCTTCATCTGCTCGGACCCCCAGCGACTCTATGGGGAAGGTTTACAGGTTATTTGCTGTGCCCTGGATCGTACCAACACTTCCTGGGCTTTCCAAAACCTTTCTGCTACTTGTAGGGATATTGAACCAAACAAAAAAAAAAAAAGAAAAGAAAAAAAAAAGCTAACAGCAGTAAGAACAAAGCAAGCAAGCAAAGAAAATGGATGTCTGGAATTTACTTTTAATTTTAATATTGTTGGCATTGATAATGCCTCTTTGAGGGGATAGATGGGTATCTGCTCTTCCTATTTAACACGCTATTCGAAAAGTCCTTGGGCTTTTCCTCCCTACGGAAACTTGCTTAAAGGGGGAATGTTTCAAAACAGCAGCAACAAAAAATACAACCAAAATATATCGGGGATACAGGAGACTAGAGCTTAGTAAGTTTAAGCACTGAATTTCAACATTTCATCGCTGTTTTGAAACTGGAAGGTTCACTGTCGACGGGAATTTGATTTTAGCTGGATTTCCAGTGGGCTGTTTGTTTTCCTTCTGCAGGCTACAATGAGTTATTGTGAGACTGCATTGTTGACCAAGTTTCAAATAAGCTAGAAATTTGGAGCAGCCCTCGGTTGAAATCTGAACAGTATTTTCTCTGTGATTGGAAAAATGATAGATTTCGCTTTTCAGAGTTTAATCTCGGCTTTTGCAAAAAAAAAAAGCTGTATGGAACTTACTGAAAGTTACTGTTGGTGCTTTCTTTTGTTGTGCCAAAAATGTTTCAAAGCTGTGTCGTGTTTAATGGGCAAGGAGGACTCTCCAGCCTGGTGATTAGGGTGTGAGCCTGGGCTGAGAAAGATATGATTTTAGGAATGAATGGCATGGGATGAAAAGCTCTGCCCAATCCCATGTGAAATACAGACTTGTTCCTGTGTCTCCTGTAGCCCTGGCCACTATCCTAAACATCTGCTTATACAGAAAAGGTAAAAGCTCAGCTTTCAGTCTGAAAAACACTTTTTTTTTCTTTTTTTCTTTTTTTTTTCTTTTTTTCTTTTTTTTTTTCTTCTTTTACAGTGCTGCTAAACGGGTGTGGGGAATCTTTTTGCGGGAAATTCTTAGTTGGTTTTCATTTCAAAAAATGCACAGAACATTTGTGAGATTTGTTAGAGTTGCCTCCTTTCAGACATTTTTACTGAAAACCAGTGCACGCAAATCGGTCTGTGGTGCCCCTCAAGTATGTTGTCCATCAGAAAGAACTGTCAGGTCATGCAATGGTTGACCACAAGACAGAAATAGGAATTATATTTCATAAAGAGAAATTCTCAAGAGAATGCAAGCATTAAATAAAAACTAAACCTTTTTTTTGGGGGGGGGGGGGCAGTGCAGGAAATAATTATGTATGATTTCTATAGGAATTTGGCCAAACTGTTAGTCTTGCAGTAATTGTACGGTGTATTTAGTTTGTTTCACTCATTTACTACAAGCAACAAGATCAACATTGGGTAAACTTTTATGTGCCTAAAGAGGATTAAATCTAGAATTTAGTAGGTCCTTATGTGGGATACCAACAAAACTAACGCGCTAGTTTACTTTGGGAGCTTTAGGAAAATAAATACAGAGAGCGAGCAACTGAAAGATAATCTTTCAACTCATTGTTCTCTCACATGATCATTGGTGTAATCAATCAGGGGAGAGGGAGCTTGTATGTGCCTGGAATTATTTTCACTTCCATGTAACATTACAAAGGATGAGACCATGTTGCTAGGCTCTCCTGACATCCCAAACCTTCTCCTTCCCAAGCGCACCTGGCATTCTAAGAGATAGTTCGTGTTCTGGATGGGAAAAGAAGCTTTCGTTGGTTTGAGAGAGAGATTCTGGTCTCTTTTTTTTCTTGTGAAAGTTCCTTCTTGGATGACATGTTTGTTTTGCACCTGACGAGCATCATCATTAACTCCTCCAATCTCTGTTATTTTCATCATCCAGCTCTAAAGAAAGACGATACTGATAGCGAAGTGGGGGGAGAAAAGGCAAATCAAAGGAATATTGGTTAGTGGAGATCTTGGAGAAACTCAGGGTTCCTACGAAGCTGGAACTCTCCCTAATGCATTGGGTGGTGGGAAAAGATTCCAGCAAGGATGCTGAAGGCAAGCAAAACTGTTGACAAGGAAGATGCCTGGGAGCACGGTGGAGTTGTATAAACTTTTTCAGAATACTAACACCAGCTCACATTGGTAGTAATTGTTCAAAACCAAAGGGTGCCTTGCTGTTCCCAAAACGACATTGTCAGAGCTACAGAATCAGTGCTTGTCCACTGTAGTGTGGCACCATGGTAGCTGAAGCAAATAGAAATGAGCTAATTTTGCCTCCAGAAGCAACTTTACGGCGGTGCGGACCTTAATGCGGGCTTCTTTACAATTCTTAATGAGGTGATCAACTTAGATGAAACTCCAAGTTACTGAACCCAGGCTGCCAAAGCTGGCTTAGGCTTTCTTTCCAACATCTAACATCTTTCGACACCCGCAGAGTGAGCACCCCCTGAGTCAGGCCCTGGGAGGACATCTCAGCACTCTGCTTTATGAAGCAAAGCCCTGCTTTCCCGAAGCTGAGAATAAGATTCTTGGTTTCCTGGCGAATCAGCCTGGGTAAAAAACATTGCACGAAACCTCAGTGTTTCCTAGCTTTGAGTTAATCGGTCAAACATCGTTTTATTTTATAGCAAATCAGCCAATCTGCAAAAAGTGGAGTTCTGTGTTTTGGTAAAAATTCCTGAATGAGAAAGAAAACCTCTTAGAGAGCAGCAATGCATCCGTCATACTTGTAATGTTAATCCATATTTGACATGAAGAAGCAAGCTTACTGGTTGTTGGTTGTTTTTTTTTTATTTTTACGTATGCATTGAACTCCCATCTTCAAAATAGTCAATGGGAAAAATGGAAACAACTCAATTTAACTGTTGTGTTAAAGCCCTCTCATTTAAATTGAAAGCAAATAGCCTCTTGCAAAGCTGCCTCCCATTTTCATGCCATTATGCAAATAAACACCAGAGCTGAATCACAGATATTATTCCTTAATCCATGTTTGGTGCACACGAGTGAAAATAAAGCACTCCAAAATCCTGCAAGGCTGCTCTTGGTGACAAGCAATGCTGCTGGTGGTCAAGTTCAGCAAACGTGGCCCAGGACCTTGGGGAAGAAACCAGAGCATTCAGCCCATCAGCAGCATCACAAAACCCACGTTGTTCCTTAACAATCAAGGCATGTAACTTTCTATTTTGAGCCCTCACCTTCAAATGAGTAATGGGACTTGCATTTCAGATAGAAAGCATGGTCAGAAGCTTCTTAGAGCCTCAGCCAAATCTCTCCTCAGGTCATTGGAAAGACACCCACTGTTCAGTCATGTGGCAAACAGATCCCATTACTTGGACTATTACTGAAGCTCAAGTATTAGACACATCCTCAATATGTAAGTTCAAATAAAAAGGATATGTGGAGCTTTTGAAGCTTAACATGCTTGTCCCGGTCATATTTTTACTTTTTTTTTCTCCACTGGTTGGACTAGATGATCTTAAAAGGTCCCCTCCAACCTAGGGGATTCTGTGAGATGTCACCCTCATACCCTTTGCACGTAACTCTGTGGTTCTCACCACGCAAGGGTTTGCAGGCTTGTGTTAGGTGTCCCGAATTATGAATGACATCCATTCGTGTGCAAATTGGTACCGAAGCGCAGAAATTGCTAATGAAATATTAATTGAAAAACAAAACCTCAGATTTCCTCCACCAGTGGTGGCCAGAGCGTTCTTAACTCTGGAAGAGTGACCTGTGCTAAATTTCCCCTCGGTACTGTCTGTTCATTAGCATTTCAGCTGCAATCAGACAAAATTAGTTCAGGGGTCAACGTTTTGAAAAAATAATAATGATGCTTTGTGGATAAGCAAGGGGGAGGGAGCTGCTGCTGTTCACATGTCTTCCAAAGTAGTCTGGAAGAAAAAAAAAAAAGTAAATTTGAACGGATTCAAACCATCTGTGGGGTCCTGCTAACTAAGAAAAAAGCAGCTGCGGTACCCTCAGCTGTGAAGATGAGGTCTCCTTTTATGCAGAGGGATTAAAAGCTTGCTTCTCAGAAGCTCTTTTTGAGTTCTCACCATATTGTTTTTCACTTATACCTTCCTTTTTTTCTTTCTTTCTTCTGATGCTGCTTTACTACCAGGGCAGACGTCAAGGTAGTCTCTTTTTTTTTTTTTTTTCTCTCACATCTCTAACTACGAGATATTAAACCTTCTATTTTCAGTAACTTAATGAGGGAGTTGAGCAGAAAACATATTTCCCCCTAAGTCAAATGGAGCTGAATTTTAGATAACTCAGTACTTCACAGGAAATGCTATGGGTTTGAGACCAAGTCCCACATTCCTAAGCAATATTGAATTCTAAATATAGAATAAAGATAAAGAGCAGAAATAACACATGTGATATTTTAATGAGTAGGAAGAAAGAGTTTAAGTAGACAACACAATGTGAGCAGGTTTCCATTCCGAAGTTTTTCAGGGAAGCTCTACTAACATTAAACTGAATTTCTGACTTTTTCAGCGATCGGCACTCCTATATCCAACGAAACTAATTGCTTTTCGTGATCTCTTTTCACATATTGTGGCAGGATAATAAATACTGTGTTTCAGTATATTAGAAAAGCTGTAACTTAATGCTTTCTCACTTCTGAAAGTGTTAAGAGGCAGCACTTAATATGTTAATAAGTAAAAGTCTGAAATAAATCAATATGAACGCGTGGTTGAGAAAAAAAAAATCATATATGAAAACAGAAACCAGCGTGACACCTGGATTGACTGGTTTCCCAGGATTTAGTGTGTATAAGGATATCGAGAACTTATTCAGCAAATTACTCCATTTAAAAGTCTCCATCACATGATCCATCCTGATTTTTGGAGGGTGAGAGGGGGCAGGGGAAAACAGAGGAATCATCTTAATTCAAATTACGATTTTTTTATATTTTTTTTTTTTTTTCTTCTCCGTAGCGTATCAGCCTGTCCCACAGCTCATAAATTCTGCAGCGCTGATTTATGTCTGTAGCGTGGCTGGTCTCACCAGGGCTCTACAATAGTCATTCACCCATCAAGGCCCCTACATTTCACTTGGTGCCGTTTGTTTACAGGAGGGGAAGGTGGACCAGATTTCTGTAATCACTGGGATTTTTTATTCAGAAGGTGCTCCAGCTTTGATTACCGGGTTGGCAATCTGTCTCCGCGTGCCTGGCACGGAGAGGGCAGCAGCCTCTTCCATTATTTCCTAACCCACTGTCTCGGCTTTTTTTTTTTTTTTTTTTTTGGTATTTCTGCACTGTTAATGTGTCTTTTGATCTCGCCGACACTGTCAGAGTAGAAGTTGCCTTTCTTGCTTCCACGCAAGTATTTGAAAACCTGTCAAAGTGCTGAGGTTTTCATTATACGCGTCTCGTCATTACTCCGTCTATACTGAACGAGTTTATTTCAAAGGCTTTGCTAGGAAATGACAAGAAGCATGACAATTTGTTTCCTTGTCCTTTCATTAGATTAGAAACGCCACGAAAGAGTTAGAATCCATTTATTTTTATTAAAAGGCAGGATGCGCTTCGCTTTACCAAGAAGAAGTCAATGGGAGGATGAGCAGTATTAATTTGGGATGTTGCGGTGATTGGGGGGCTTTGAGCCTGACGTATTGGAGTAGAAAATGTAGATATTTGTGGTTCACAAATACAACTGTTTTAATTACATTTTTAAGAGATGAATTGCTGGGAATAACATAAAACAGCAGAGGATGGAGAAAACACTTTTGGTAGGATGCAGTAACTGTAGGATGGGCACTTCTTTGCAGTCAGCCTTGGAAAAATCCTTTTGCTTTTGCTCTGAACCACAATTTAGTCTGCTGTTTATCACCAGGCTAGTAAAGATGGTAGGGCAATATAAACCATAGATTTTTTCTTTTTTTCTTTTACTAAGAATTTTTCTTAAAGAAAAGAAAAGAATTTTTCTTTTACTAATATTACATTCAGTACAGATCAAGAGGTTTTTGCTTAATGCTCCCACTTAACAAAGAAAGACAAAAGTATGAACAGAGAGGTATCCTGCTTGGGAAAGTGCTATTAACAAAGGAAAAAAGAAGAATTGTGGGAACGTGGGATATATTTACGAATATCATCTTATGAACTACAGTTTAAAAATAGTTCAGGTAATCCAAAAGACAAATCAAGGTGCAGAATTTTCTGCAAAATTTCTTTGACACTTTGTTTTCCGTGAGATTACTCAGCAGTCAATTTTTCTTTTAACAAGACCATTAGTTATGCTCAAAATGTCAGGTTTTGCCTACTGAAAGTGATTCGATTCCTCCTTTATCAACCCCTTTTTATCATTGATAAAAGATAGAAAAATATACATTTTTAATTCTACAAATGTTCCCTGCTTTATAGAGATGAACACCACTCTTGCAAAAAATTGAAGTCGGTTTTGTGTGTTTGCAAGCGGGCATAAAGGCTGACACTTTAGGCCTGACTAAAGCAAATGGGAGCTATGCCATCTAATTTATCTTATTATTTTTAAAATTCTGTCTCAGATTTTCTAGAAGAGAAGACAAGGTAGGAGAATGAGTGAGTTTGGGATGTTAGAGAGTAATTTTAGCGGCTGGGGGAGGAGGTTTGTGAATATTATGCTTTAGGAAGACTGCTGTAAGTTAACCTCCACAAAAAATGTACAGTGAAGCTCCGTCCCTCCCGAGTCTTCTAAATTACTTGTTGATACTTTGGACCCTCTCAGACACTGGAATTGTACAGATCCAGCCCAGCTGAAGATCTGGGTATGTATATAAAGTATGTATAGCCAGTTCGTCCATCATGAGAATAAGGGTGCTCCTTGAAGGAAGCACAAGAAGAATAAAATCTAGTATTTTTAGCCAGACGTTCTTCATCCTGAAGTTTAGAAAATTAAAGTGGATCAACTTTTGTTGAAAAAATACCTTCAATGTTAATTCACAGTAGAAATATCAAGCAGTAAAGAGTCAATGTAATAAAACCACGGAGAGAATGTCATTCTAACTGGCAGTTAATTTGCACATTCTCATTAAACCAGCATCTTGAAACAAGGCTCATTTAATTATTACGAGCTGCTAAGTACAGATATAAAATATTGACCTTCTCTTTAAAGGACATCGGTCATTTTTACTCGATTTCATGCACCTGTCTCTGGGGTAGCAATTTAAAACTCAAAGTGGTTTGTGTTTGAGTTGCTGTTGGTAGGTAGGAGAAAAGGGAGAGGGTGAAGTGAAAGTCAGATGAGGCCACCAGTACGGGGAATTAGCCAATATCAGCAATTAGTCAATAAATTTCATATCAATGTGTTCATTTCCCAATTTAGAAAAAAATTGCATCAGTCTCCCTGCTCAAGGGTTGGTTACATGTGTTCTTGGAGTTGTATTCTGAGGTAAGGTATGTTTGAGCTAGTTAGTGCCAAAACATCCATAAAAGCAAGTGAGCTTTTTTGACATATAGAGCATCACGAATTTTACAGGCACAGACAATTGTATGTTTTTTCTCGTATTAAGTACATATCTGAAGTTTATTTAGTGGCTTGTTTTTCATACAAGCAAACACGATAAGTGGCGCCACTGGAAGACAGGTGTTTTCCATATTTCATGGAGCCGTTTGAAAAATGGAAAAGTGTGTAAGAAATCTGAACATTTTATTATGGTCTTATTTGACTCTTCCATATTTTGCAATCTTTCCCTTTATTTAGTAAATAAAATTGAAAAACAGAATTTAAATTGTTTCATGAACATGAATCCAGACTGCAGATTCGTCAGAGTTGTTTTCTCTTTTTGAAAGAGCATAGGAAGTGAATTATAATTATGGAAATAAAAAAAACACCCAACACTTCCAAAGGCTATTGATGTTTATTTTTCACACAGTATGGGTTTGACTTTTTCTCCCCATTGCTGTATTTAAAAAGAAAAAGAAAAATCATTCCTACTATTTTATTTTCCTTAATCTATTTGAAGATATGGTACAATCCATTCTTTTTTAAACAAGAATGGTTCACTGGGAACACACTGGCTTATTTATTGCCCTAAACCGTCCTGAATTAAGTCAATTGGCCTGAAGAATTTGGCAGCACTGTTTATACCAAGTCTGTTTTTCTTTACTTACAAGTGTAAATCAGGAATAATGCCATCCAAGTTGAAAGAGAAGGAGTGGGAAGCGTGGTTGTGGTTTCAGATCTATGTTTCACAGCAAGCAGCACGTGGAAGGAATGCATTCGATATCATTCTCAGTAACCTTCTGCGACTGACAACTTCTTACTGACTGAAGAGACAAATAAAAATCCTGAACAGACTATTAATAAAAGCTTCTCGAAGGCAGAGCGTTTGTAGGAATCACATCAAAATTTATAACGTTAGAGGAGTCAAACTTCAGCTAGGCCAGATCTTTTTTTGCTCGATGCTTCTGGGAATGAGCGAGGCTCGAGAGAGGTGGGAGTTAGGGGGGCAATTATTTACATCACGGGTCAGCTTTTCAGGTGGTCTAGAAGAATCTAGACCACGTTGTTTCTTTGGTTCATTCTAGATAGACTTTTACGCATGAATTAACGCAGTTTCTAAAAAGCACCTGAGTTCATTTATGCGCCTCTTGGACTTAGAAGCTCCCTCTCAGCTGTGCTGAGACCCCTTTATAAGAACCACACTCCTTGCCCTTCTTGAGGATGCTGAAGGAGTTCTGCAGCTGAAGCAGCCCCTTCCACAAACCAATAGCTTGGGCTCCTTTACCAAAAAATGTGCCTGTAAGATTTTCCAGCAGCTGGGGAGGTTGGTTAGGGCTCAGATTTATATTGTGTTCAGGAAGGTGTCTCCTTTTGCTCTGCTGGAGCCATAAAGTGACTCTGGGTAAACTTATTTAGTAGCCTGGAAGAGGGAGCCCTTCTTTCTTCTCTGTGTTGCCAGCCACGTCGTTAAGTTCACAGTGCTATGGAATTTTAGTGAATTGTATTTAAAATAAACTAGATCAAAAAGGATTTAATAATTTAATGTAGGTAAAACAGATTTTGTTGCTAGAAACCTACCATTTTAGATGGCAAAATGCTGAATAAAAATTTCTCTTTAGAGGAGCATCTTGAGACAAATATTTGAGAATATTATCTTTGGAGAATTCTCTTTATCTGCCACTCTGACCTAAATTGAAAATGCATGGGCAATGGGTATCTCCAGGGATTAATGCAGAAGAAAGGTTATGCATTGTAAATTGTAGAATTGAGCTAATGATACACACTGATTCATGTAAATCTGTATCTGAATGGCAATAATTTAATACAATAATATTAACATGATATCAACCATTACATAAATATAATATAGCACGCTCGCTTAATTTTTTTTTAGTGTCTGCTTGTCTCTTAGAAGATTAAAGTAGTTTATATGCTTTCTCTAGATCCTACATGTATTGTCTAAGGGTTATTCAGCTTAATAGGAGTTCTCTTGCTGATTAATTTGGTTGCATAGCTGATATACAGTTACAAAACATAGTCTCCTGGCTTCAGCAGGATGGGATCCAAATTACAAAAGCCCTAGAAAATGAGGGGGCACTGTTTGTCCTTCTGCATTGCAGTATTCACTCGTGTGCACTGTTCTTGCACAATAACCGAAGCAAAAGAGAAAGAAAAGAAATAAATATCCAGTCATTTGCAGAACAGCTTATGCTAATAAAAACGGAATTCTGATTAGGACATCCAGATGGACTCACTACACTAATTATTGGGTTTTAGAAAGTGTCGCTCTATTATTTTCTTTTAAAAAATATTCTTTTAACTGAGTAGCTATTTACTCTATAACCGTCCCTACTGGTATTAGTGGAGAAAATAAGACGGGGAGATTTTCAGCCTCAGTTGTTGAGTTTCAACATCGAAGGTACAGTAAGAGCTGCTGCTAAACCTGCTACAGGGGAGAAAATTCATGTATCTCTGTGATGTTAATAAACTATTCTAGAATTATTTCCGGCACTTGTATAAAGATTAAAGTCAGACCTCACTAAATCACAAATAAAATTTCTCTCCCCTCCCTCCCTCCGTCCCATTTCCCCTCAAGCTTTCTCATTTATGCAGGGGAATGAATCTTTTGTGTGTCTATTCATATTCAGGAAACATTTCAAGTGGCAGAAAACTATGTTATGAAAAATGCTGAGTTTCAGAACTTTGGTACATGAGTTTTAAACATTTTTTTGTCCTCTCCCTTGTGAGGAACAGGTACGGTCTTCAAATCAAAAATAATAAATTTTTAAGAAGGATTAACTCCTGTGTGATTGTTATGGCTAAAGTGTGAACTTAGAGTGAACTAATGTATATTTCATTATTTTGAGTGATATTCCCATACCAGTGATCTTTGCAGTACTATGAGATGCCCAAGCTAACTGGGGGAAGGATGATGAGGGAAACATCTTTTTTCTCCTGAGGGTTATCGCAAAAACTTCATGCCAGGAATGAAGAGTAGAAATAAAAAAGAAGTGAATGTAGTTCCCTGCTTTCTGCTAAGAAGGCTCAGAGCTCTCCCCCAAACCTTCCCTGAGTCAGCACAGCAAGGACACCCCGTCCATCTCCAGCCTTTTCACTCTGTATTATGCTCGCAGGTCTTACCGTGGCCAATTTCACTGGAGGTTGCTGCACAGCCTTAGGTATTTTGGCCTTAGGTATTTTGGCTGTTCTGCTGTATTTTGGCAGTTCTGAGAGCCAGCAGGTGCTGTGGTCGGTACCACTCATATCCAACCTGTCGTCACCTCCCTCTAGCACCTAGATACAAAAATGATGGGTTCAAATACCAGCATTTCAGATATGGACATTTTAAAGTTATGTGATGAACAGCAGTGATTTATTTTTTTTCCAGCTCCATAGATCTATTTATTTTGAGGAAGAGATACATGTGGGAGGAAAGAGAAGGCCTATTACTGTGGTAACACCTTTTCTGTTTGAAAACTTAGCTTTCTCTTACTGAAAACTACATGCAAGGCATTTTTTTTTTAGGGAAAAAGACTGTATGTTTTCTTGCCCTCCATGTAAATAAGGAACTTTCTGCCAGATGAAAGAGAAAAGGCCCTATTTACTCAGTGGTTGTTAAATTGTCATGAGTCAGACTTCCTGAAAAGTATTTTATTGGAATTTTTTACGTTAATATGGTTCGGTCACCAAAGCCAAGACATTGACTTCTTAGTAATTTTAAACCAAGTAAATCTCATGAGACACCACCTGGACCATTGCATCTAGTTCTGGCATCGCCAGCACAAGAAGAACATGAACCTGTTGAATTGGGTCCAGAGGAGGGTCATGAGGATGTTCAGAGGGCTGGAGCACCTCTCCTGCGAGGAGCTGGGGTTGTTCAGTCTGGGGAAGAGAAGGCTCCAGGGAGACATTATTGTGGCCTTTCAATATATAAAGGAGTTTTATAAGAAAGGTAGAAACTGGAAGTGAAAGAGGGTAGATTTAGATTGGACATAAGGAAGAAATTGTTTCCGATAAGGGTGGTGAGATATGGGACACCAGGTTGCCCAGTGAAGTTGTGGATGCCCCATCCCTGGAGATGTTCAAGGTCAGATTGGTGAGTGCTTTAAGGAAACTGATCTAGTGAAAGACGTCCCTGCCCTTCTGTGATTCTAAATATCAAGAAGTCAATACGCAGTCAAGCCACTTTTATTAAAATAGAGCCGGGAGGGATGTTCATGCACTGGCCTGTGACCACCCGCACTGTTTATTTGTTAGCATGTTTCCCAGCACGGTCTTGCTTCCCATCAGCTGCCAGTTTCCCAGACAGTGCCCAGGTACCATTCAGGGAAAACAAGCAATGGGACAATTTGCTGCAGTGCTCTTTTTTTTTTTAAAAAAAAAAAAATTATTTTTGCAGGAAAAGAAGCTTATGGATGTGGGTAGCCTACATCTTGTTGGTTGGTCTCTCCTAGGAGGCAAGGACTGTGAAATGGCTTTGAAATGGCCTGATAGAAAGGGAAGTGACAAAGCCACTTCAAACTGTTGTCTCTTTAGACAGCTCTCCTGTCCCTCCACTGCCTTTGCCTCCTCCAACGTCATTCCTCTAGAGTCTTTCTTGTTGAAGAGATGCTTGATGTAAGAAAGATGTAAGAAATGCTGCAGGGCTAATAGAGCAATGATGCTGAATATTTTTAATTCTGCTCTTTGTGAACTTACTTAGTAATTTTTCTTGAGCTTGTATTGTCTTAGAAACAAGTTGAGCCGTTGAAAGTCTTGAAGAATAAAAAGATAGGTTTGATTTATGTGTATGTTTTCCTTTTGTAAACAGAGAAAGAAAAAAAATGCTTATGAATTTGTTTTTTTCTTGTAATTCAATAGAATATACGATTTCACCCCGCTGACATCATTTAAAGTATAATGCAATGAATAACATGATTAATGTGGTCAGAGAAAATTCAGCATTTTGCAGTTTTTGTCATTATTATTTCCAGTCATGACTCCACACCAGCATTTGTCTTTATTATTTTTCTGATATATTGGATTAGCCTTGGAACAGAAGTCTTTGAAAAGGAGAGAGGTCTCTTGAGTACTGAAAGCATAGCATCAATCTGCTCACTCCAAGAACTACAATTCCATGGTCTCAAGAATATAAAACTACTGTATAAGAAAAGTTTATTTACAATAATAATAATAATAATAGTAGTAGTGATAATGTCAGGGGCTCCTAGGTTGTACCAGCATTTTAGCATGCTACCACAGAGCTGTAGGGAACTTTAAGTAGAAATTATTAAAAGTTTCACAAAATTTGCTAAGATGAAAAAATAGATACTTTTAGATGGTGTTAAAGAAGACAACAAAAGCAATTTTTGAGCCAAATGCTTCTTTTCATTTACACCCTGTAAAAATTGTGCATTATTTCAGTTGATTTGCACTGGGAGAAAGAGCTGGTTGTGTGTTTAGACTCAGGCAACCTTTTGCAATTTGCTAGTTTGCTTTCTTGGCTGGGAACTTAATTTCAGATTAATTCGAATCAAGTTGCTTGAAAACACATGGTTAAGAGCAGTGAAATGAATTTCTCAAGCACTGTTTACTTAAAGCCACCACAGGAATGAAAGATGCTGAAACTTTTATCACCAGATATAAAAGAATGCCAAGTTGGTGCAAACACTTCTGAGTATCATCTAGACTGGCTAATGCATATTCCCTCTTCCCAGGTAACTCTCCCTTATCCATCTCCTGAAATATTGTCTAAATCTACCTTGTGCAATTTTATGGTCTGCTGGCGGAGTGTATTAACAATTGTTTAGCTTGTTCTATTTGTGAGTACTTGTCTTGAAATTGGCCTCGGTGCTTATTGGCAGTGATCTGTCACCAGCAACATTCAATTAAAACCGATTCTCGATTTTTCAACTTCTTCTTGTTCTCCATTTCCAGAAAGAATGCTCTCCCATGTTAATACCAGGAAACAATTTCTATTAAAAGACAAGCTAAACTTTTACTTTAAATGAATCAAACTGTAACTTACATGGTTTCATTCCGTACCAAATCATACAAGCCCAAGAATTAAATTTAATCTGTACGTACGAAACTTACTTCTTCATGGTCAGCTGAGTTTTATTTTCATTTTTTTAGCTGTTAAAAGAAATGCTTTTTATGAATTCTGATAAATTTGGGGCACATCTGAAGATGCAGTTGAGCTAGCACACAGCTGAGTTAGTGATGAAGTAGCTTCATGCAGAATGTTAGATGGAAATACTGGAAAGCAGGTACTGAATGCTCTGCGGGGCGACCTCTAGAGTGACAATATTTGCTCCATAGAGCCACAGTCTTGCAAAAAGACTCAGGCGATGATAATTTTGCTCCTGGTAGACTTCAGTTCTCCCTCTGCTGCTTCTCTTTAATTGCATTTTGCTGTTGTTGCAAAGTTGCAAAAAGTTAGACTCTTAAAAATCACAGCAAAGCTGGCTTTTAAAAAAAAAAAAAAAAAGTGCTCAAGCTGAATTTGTTTTTTTCAAACTGCGGTTTGAACTTTTTGAGGATTCCTTCCCTTCAATAACCAATCAGTTCAAAGAAAGACATATTCTTTAAATTGTGTTCTTCATTTTAATTACATTGTATATCATTAACAAGGCCTTTCCCATGTACAATCATTGGTTTTCATAACGGATATCGCGGAAGCAACTATTAGTCAAGATCATGCCACTCTCTCTATCTCAGGAAGTGCATTTACATCAAATTAGTGGTATTAATTAAATTAGATCCTTCCAGGAACTTCAAATATTGTTTATCACAAGTATCTGAAATAGGCACCAGCTCTGACTCTATGAAGTGTTGTTGACACCGTCCTCTTTCACGGGAAGATAAAGAATACACATGGGTCTGAGGGAGCTTCTGGCTCTTCCTAAGAGGGAGCTCATAAACCCAACCGAAGCGTGGGTGATTTTCTCCTGGAATTTACATAATTGCTTTGGATATGCCTCAGACTGCAGGACTTGGGTCGTTAGATTGGTATGGTCTTTCTTTCTCATTACTTTCACCCGTCTCTTTATTCCCAATTTCACGGGACAGAAAAGCAAGAGTGACAAGTGTCCTGGGGAGAGGAGCTGCTTCCTACACTGGCCTTCTTTGGGTTTGGTCCCACATTTGCAGAAGCAGCTCGGTCACCGCGTTGCTTGTGCTCACCAGGCTTGGGGGTGCCAGCCCCCCCCAGTCACTGAGAGAGGGGGTCTGCAGGGGGCTCCGCACCCACAGGAGGATGGGTTTGGGGTTCGTCCTCCTTGTCTGAAGGCCTGTGCCTCTCCCGACTTAAAAAACATCAAGATGAAGGGCATTTTACAGAATCCTGTAATAATACTTATAGTAGGTGGTGTTTATTTTCTTTTTTTTTTTTTTTACATATTCCATGAATTCAGAAAGAGGAGGTGGAGTTGTTAATATTTCTAATTTTACTGCCAGCCATCCGCCCTTGAATTCTGTCTCACTTTAAAACAAAACAAACCCCAGCAGCAAACCTTACCTCTGAATCAGTCACAAGTTTAAGATCTAATCTTAATAAGATATAATCTTACCTCATCTTTTTAAATGACACCTCGTTACATTCAGCTGTTGAGGAGGGAAAGTTAATTAAACCCTACTGCTTGCTGAGCTGAACGATATCAGTACTTGGGAGCTTTTTGATTTTGGCATTGATGCGCCTCTCCTCACTTAACACCGGATCCCGTTTTGATGCCCACTTTAACTTGGCATCTTTTTGTTTAGTTTGCAAAGTAAACCAATGGCCAAAAAAAAAAATCTGGTAGCCACAACTATACATAGCGTGTATATAGAGAGTTGGGAGATTTTTCCCTTTCATCCAAAGGCTGACAAACACAGTTACAAGGGAAAGGTGGATAATAGAAAGGGATGGCATTACTAACTAGACAACCGGAGCACATCTAAGAAATTATTCCTTAAAGAATAATTGCCCCAACTGGGAAATAAATGTATTTTGGGAATGTTTGGAATATTTATCTTTGCCCAGTAAAACACGGACCCAGACAGCAAGGCAGCACATTTCGCACCCCCGGTAATTGCTTAGTTGTGAAATGCCAAAGCAGGGGGAAATGAGAAACTTTTTGCAGAATGAAACAATCTAGCAGGCTGATCCTCTGTGGAGGCATATTCTGTAAATTGGAATGTTCACTGACAGCAGATTTACGTTCGAAGCCAGCGGGTTTTTCAGAGGGATTGCGTTGTACCGTTCTTAGCCGGATTAGAAATGGTCATTTTGGTTTTCTGTGATGTTTGGTAGGTAGGTCTATAAATAAGAAAGGTAAGTTGAGCAAACGTCCTGGGGAAGTTTCTGCGAGTCACCGATACCTCCCAACGTCCTTTTGAGATAGTGGGCGCTGAGGTTTATCATGAATTTGGAGATTCAGATAATAAGTCACGTAGCCTCCGCCATGGAAACATTTTTCAAATTTGTCAAATATATTTGACTTTAGAGATGTGGCATAGTACTGTGCTTACCTAAAGTGAATAAAAATCCCCATCTTATTCCTGTTCCTGGAAAATTTCTTCAGCGAAGTGCTCATCGGTTGGGATGCTGGATATGCTGTGATGCATAAGCAGTTTCATTTCTGGTTGCCTTTGTATTGCCTGCATTATCTGAGCCTCTCAGCCAGCAGAAACTAACAGTCTCACAGCAGTAACGTGAACTTCTCAGTGAGGACTGATGACATTGAGAAGGATTTTCACTGAGAATCCCCATGACCCTGAATATTTTCACTCCTGTGTCAGTCAGCATTGGAAAGGGGACGCTTTCGCTCCTGGAAGGTGAGAGCGGTCCATTAGGCTCTACAGAATCTTTCAGACTTCTTCTATCACTTGTACCTTTTTTGCCAGCATTTCCTCCAAGTGGTTTGAAGGCAAGTGGCTCGTCTCTCTGTTCTGCTGAGGGTTTGCCCCTGGTGTCCACCTAAGCACAACGTTACACCAATGCAGCTCGAAGGAAAGCTGAATCTTCTTTCTGTCCGTTTGTCCAATTAAGTAAGCACCTAGAGAGCCTCACACCAGGTGTCTGGAAACAGGCTGGGTAGGAGAAACTGGGACCCAAGCTCCCTTTGTATTGACACACCTCTATAGGAAAAGCACGTGGGTACGTTACGCTTCGAGCAAGCCCACTTGGTTGCTTGTACCAAGAGGTCTAAATTAAAAAAAAATTAAGAAACTGGCAGATTGACTAGTTTCAGGGCATTTCGAAGGCTCTCTTTGCCCGGGACTTTGTTTCGCTGCCGAAGGAAGGAATACAGCACTAAATCCCATTGAGCAGAGCTGTCAGCCAGCCGTAAAGCTCTCATTGCCCAGAAGCAAGAGTGAGAGCACTGTTCCTTCTTTCCTTCCAGCCTCATCAGCAGTGCAGCTCGTTAAGAAGCCACGAGCTGTGTTACTGCCCCTCAGTTTCCTTGGTCAACTTGGAGGCACGGAGCACACGAGATGGCTTCAGTTTCATTAAGAAGATACGTAAGTGTAGGTCGAGAAAGCACTATTGGGGCTATCATCAGGCCCTGGTGGCCTCCCTCCCTTTCCGGCTGCAGGTAATTCTGCAATAATCACGACGGTCAGAAGAGCCCATTTTGTTTATGAAAATCGGGCGTCTCTCGATGCCCTGAAGTAAATGGCAATTTTTAGTTGGAAAGACTAAAAATCACGAGGCAAAAGAAACCAGGGATGTTGGCAAAGGAAGAGATCCTTCTGCCAGTGTTCAGCTGCATGGAGGAGCATGCCCCAGGAGTTCTCAGAGGTGAGGGCTTTGTCCTCAGAGGACAGGCAAAAGCCAAAACTCCAGTATTCTTGTGTCCATCCGGCCTGCAGGGAACTCCTTCCCCATCCCAAACCTGGCTCATGTGGGCAGGATACAAGAGCTTAGCATGCAAGACACTTTAATTTCAAAGCCTTTAATCTATTTTAGTGTTAATTACTGATATCTGTGAATGTTATATCGACTTAAACAGCTTAAGAAGTAACTTGGAATATGCTGAAACATAGTTCTTCTCTGAACTGGTTTTAAAAGCTGGTACTTCAATTGATATAACCGAGTATTTAATCTCTGGTGTTGGGATATTTTACTTGTTCAACATTTTCTTCATTAATAATTTTAAGACCTCCACTAAACAAATTAATTCTTTCTCAACATCTACAGTCTTCACTAGTTACTCAAAATAAAGATTTCATAATTTTCTCAGCATTTGAAAGTAGCTTAAACTATTCATATTGGCATCCCAGTCCATCCTAAGAACATAGGCTACTAGGATGCTTTCTTAATCATCGTTTGTGTTTTTCAAGTAGTCCTCCTAGACTCAACAATATCAAGAAAAATTACTAGGAAATAATTTTTGAGCAATTGTAGTTTGATCAGCAATGTAGTTAGATCATCAAGTTCCAACCCCCCTGCCCTGGGCAGGGACACCTCCCACCAGACCAGGTTTCTCCAAGCCCCATCCAGCCTGGCCTTGAACCCCTCC
>JAOQGH010000012.1:54157844-54175030 GCA_025769975.1 Gallinago jamesoni
GCCACAGCTTCTCTGGGCAACCTGTTCCAGTGTCTCACCACCCTCACAGCAAAGAATTTCTTCCTAATATTTAACCTAAATCTCCCCTCTTTCAGTTTAAAACTGTTCCCCCTCCTCCTATCACTACATTCCCTGATAAACTTACGAAGGACCAATCTGTGTATTTGTGGGGAAGGTGAACATCAACCACGCTCAGGGAAACGAGGCTCTTAATAGAGGATTACTTCTGCTTATCTTTTGATTTTCCTGAATTAAATCAGGAGCGCTGGATCACTTTGTGCAAGCTAGGTTTGGAAGTCCTAAAAGGGAACATGTGTTGTCCTGAAAGGATTTTCATGAAACGTAGCTGGTAGGTAGGTAGAGTCCATAAGCATGCGTGAAGGTGTGAAGAGAGAAGAAAACAGGTGGCTCAAACCACGCTGACCTAGCTAAAGCGTTTCTGCTGTGACCATGTTTACTGACTTTAGAAGTAGTTCTGCATTGCTACTACCAAGTAAGATTTGTTCATCCAAAAAATGTTATTTTCCTGCGTACGTGGGTGTGTTGCCAAGTTCCACGAAGCAGAACTTGACAATAGAGTACTATTTGCTGGGTGCGTGAGCTGTGGAAATTGAAACCAGGTTAAATTAAAAATGTATTTCCCAATGATGTTGATGAAAAGGAGAAGGTGCCCTAGTGATTTATCTGCTCCCCCGTAGCACGGGTCTGTCCTCTGCAGCCCATGGCGCCGGATCAAAAAGCAACCATTCAGGCAGAAGTCAGGGTTGGAACAGATTGCAATTTGATGATTACAGAAAAGAATCTTGATATTAAACATAGCATTTAGATGGCTTTGAAATGAACGTTTGGTGCACACTAACAGTATTTCGTTGTAATAGGTTTTTTCTTTGCAATAATCACATCTTATTAGGAAGTAGCTTACTATTCCTTAGTGAATGTCACCCAAACTTAGCAGGGATATAATTCTCAATAAAGCCTTCTGTTGTGAAGCTCTAAGGTCAGGGCATGTGTACTAATAAGGGAAACTTTGTATATTATTTGTCTTCAACTGGACATTCTCCACACAATAATTTTGATTTCATTGATATCACTGGTGTCTTTCATTAAAGTAGACTGATGAAAATACATTTGTGGTAGGTGAGAATTCCTGCCCCAAGAAATAAAGGGAAAAACTTTCATCCCTGTTACCTGGGAAACATGGAGAAGGATGTAGGATTCTAAAAAGTTTTATAAGAAACGTGGCAGAAATTTCAGTGTCATTTTGTAAACTGAATGCCTGTTCCAGTCCTTTTAGATAAGACATCTTAAATGAGAAACTAGATTGCCAGATGTTAACTCTAAACTGTTAAAGTCTTTTAAAATGATTGAATACTGATTGAATACTGTTAACGTCCCTAAAAGCAGCAGTCAACATCATAGCCAGGCTTTAGCTATTTTCATTGATGAGAATGAACTCAAGTGCACAGCAGTTGAGACACTATTCCTATGCCTACTTTCATTATTCTTAAAACACTAAAGATTTGTTGCATTTTCTATTACATTTCCCCATTTTGTTTGGTCTTCACAGTTTTCAAAAAAAATAGCAGTCGTTACAGCTTCCTTATTGAATATAAACCATATCTGTCTCAAAAATATTTTTCACTCTACAACCCAAGCTGAACTTATTTGAAGTTTTGTGTCAGAAAGGATCATGCAGTACTTAAAAAACTGGCTAAATTGTGGGCCAATTTAACACAACTGGCTTCTTTCCCCACAGAAATTGCTGATCGTAACTTTTCCCAGAGTATTACTTATGTAAGTATTTTGAGGTGAATTTAATGACTCACTTTTGATTTTCAGACCTAAATGAAATAGGTCCTTTTCATTTTTATTTTTTTTGAGATATATTATTGGCCTAGTTATTATTTGCACCTGAAATGTGATTATGATGTGGTGTTTCTTCCATGAAGATGGAAGTGCTGTGGAATAGAAAGGACAAAAAGAAAGGTGTTGGCTGGGATTCTTTTTCTGCAAAGTCTTGGATGATCATTAAACTCCTTTCCTGGTCAAACAGCATGACAGCAGCTAGGCTACGGTGGTTCCTTCAACAATTAAGACCTTCGAAGAGGAGCTGGATTAATAATATCTTAGAGAAGGAATGTTTCCCTTCCTCTAAATGGACCTTTGTCTACTGACAGTTGCTTATGCAATGTGTGTTTCAGAAATTCTCGTTTGAACAAAGTAAATAGCAGAGCATGTTTAATGTTCGAAGGTGTTAGAAGTTTGAAGAATAGGTTTTATCTGAATATTAGACAGTAGAAGGAATAAAGTCCTTCTACAAGTCCTTGTTTTCTGAAATATGTCTGGGGAGACAAAAGAAAAAAGTATTTCCTTGTAACATCAGTAAAAATATGATGCTGTAAACACAATTGTCCCGATGCAAATGTCAAAGCAGTGCTTTCAGATTCCTAGTATTAAGATTACACCTATGAAAGTTCAGTAGATGGGACCCTGATAAAATTGGAAAATACTTTATTTGTTCCTGCAGAGGAGTAGATTGGAGCATTGGGCAATCATCAATGGCATGAAATTGAACAAGAACAAATGCTGGGTTCTGCTCTGTGGATGGAGTAATCCTGGGCACCAGTCTATCCTGGGAGAGGAGTGGCTGGAGAGCAGCCCTGCAGAAAGGGGCCTGGGGGTGCTGGTTGCCAGGAGGCTCAACAGGAGTCAATGGTGTGACTGGCAGCCAAGAGGACCAACTCCATCCTGGGGTGCATCCAACACCAGTTTCTGGTCCAAAGAGGTGGTTGTCCCGCTGTATTTAGTGCTGCTGCTGCCTCACCTTGAGAAGTGTGTGTGGTTCTGGGCCCCAGCATTTAAAAAGCATGTGAAGTTACTTGAATGCGTCCTGAGAAGGGAAAAAAAATCTGATGACTGGGCTGGAAATCCTCTGAGGAGCGGCTGAGGACTTTGGGATTGTCTAGTTTGGAGAGGAAGAGGTTGAGGAGTGACCTCACTGCTCTCTGCACCTTCCTGAGGAGGGAAAGGGGAGAGGGAGGTGCTGGTCCTTCTCCCTGGGACCCAGTGCCCAGAGGCATGGGAATGGCTTGAAGCCATCAGGGGAGGTTCTGACTTGCCATGAGGAAAACTTACTAAGAGGGTGGTGAAAGCCTGGAACAGGTTTCCTGGAGAGCAGTGGTTGATGCCCCAGGTCTGTCAGTGTTTAAGAGACATTTGGAGAATGTTCTTAATGCCAAGTTTTAACTTTCGGTGAGCCCTGGAGCTTTCATGCATTTATACTAGGTGGTCATTGTAGGTCCCTTCCACCTGAACTATTCTATTCCTATTTCTACTTCTATTTCTATTCCTATTTCTACTTCTATTTCTATTCCTATTTCTACTTCTATTTCTATTCTATTCTAATTCTTTATAGTGCCACTTAAAAGACCTGAACTGCATTGTGGCTGATCAAGCAAATGGTGTTTCATTAGTATAGGAAATAAATAAATAATACATAAATAAATGAGTAAATAAAATCTAATTTATCTCTTTTATGTGTTTTCTGGGCTTTTAAGACTGGCAAAATGCAGCGGTTTTCTAAATGCTTCTGTACAGAGAATTTATTCGTAATTCCTATAATTCTTTAAGGAATTCAGGATAACATATTTTGAAAATGGAGTATCAAGCTAGAGAGACCAGTTTTGGTAGGAACTTAATTAAGTTTGTGCAGTAATTGGAGAGTGCTCCTAAAACTGTGTGCTTCACAGGGGATTAGCTTGTAGTTACACCGTACTGGCTTTTACCCCATCCTCATAGTTGCTAGACTTTATTAAAAGGTGCTGAAATCTAATTAAATCCATCCTTATATAAATTACCTATGTACGTTATGGTAATAGCTTTCACAAAGCCATGATTTAATTGCATGTGGGAGAATATTGGGCATCTTCTATTCATTTTCATCCTAAGCACTGAGTGAGCCAAACGGGGGACCACAACGTGCTGGAGTTAGTCCATACTGATATTTAACTTTTCTTTGCATTTTGAAACCTCTATGTGTCAAGTCGCGTAGAAGTTAGCATAAATAATAAAACAACTCCAAGTAGCCTTTTGTTTACAGTATTTTTTATTTTTATTTTTGGCTTGATAGCACTTCCCAGTGCTAACACGTCAACTAGAATATGCCTTGCTTTGTTGCCCGCCTCCCTCCGTTTACCATCAGCATCATGCTTCCCTTTTCCAGAGGAGAAGCAGGGGTAGAGAGGCTGGCTGTTCCCCACGTACATGTTCATCTGGAACAGTTCAATGGAAGAATTTTACCTGCAAATCTGGCACTTGTGTAAACTTAAAAAAAAAATATATCAAAAAATCAAAATCTGGTCTATCATCTCCACTAAAGAGCGAACACTCCCAGCTCGTGCTGTAGGACTGATTACTCTTATTTTTAGTTCAGCTGAACCAAACTGTCGTGGTATGAGGATGGGTGTCCTGCACAAAATAGGAGAGAAGGAGATTGTGTTCCCTTCGTGTCCCTTGCTCGGTGATTTGAATATTCAGCTGGGATGTAGAAAACAGATTTAAAATCTGTCTTTGCCTTCTTTAGGAATAACTTCAAGACACTGCTCCAGTATATCTTAGGAGACTTGTCTTAGGAGACAAATGAGTCTTCTACAGAGGATGCAGATAGGAAGTTCTTAGAAACTGCCCTGCTGAAGTTGTTGCATTAAAAAAAAAAGTAATTAAGTATTTGTTCAAGGAGGAACAGGATTGATTTATCCCAATTTTGTGTGATTATAATTGCAAGACTGAAAAAAATATCAACCTTTCATTCCTCTCCCACCCCCTGATACCCTGACTCATAGGGATTTAAGAAGACGTAAGTTCCTTATATGCTTCAGGTTAGAAATGTGAAGCTGTCTTTGCAAAGATATGTAGAATAACCTTATATAAATGTTCAATCAGTCAAAAACTGGAATGTTGTGGAGTTTTAGGAGACTTTTTTTCCGTTTATGATGACAAAACTATTTGTTCAACTCAGCCTAAAATCACTAATAATTTTGAGTGTCCCAAGTTTTAAAAATACCTGTACAGATCCCCGACCCACACAATTAGGAGCTTTTGAAATAGCTCAGTACATGAGAGCGCGTTATTCCATGGGCAAAAAGCGGATTGCTAATAAATTTAACTTTTTTGGGACTAATGATGAAAATTTGACATGGTAATCCCCAACAAAGAAAGGTGCCCTAAAATCTTTGCTACGTGGAATGTCCAGGTCAGTCATCCCAGTAGGAAAGTGCATTTAGAATTCCCTCTGATGGAGATCTGGAATCCCAGACTTTAGGCAGGGGGATTTCTTCCAAGGAGAAATTCTCTGTTACACTGGTTCTGTAAATGAGGTTGTCTTTTATTTTTATTGAACCAACAGTCCAAGTGGCTACGTTTCACTTGAGCTCCAGTAAATTATCAGTAATTAAAATTGTTGCAGTGATACCTTTGGGGCCAGAGGTGGAAGAGCCTGACATCCCAGAACCTTCCACAACAGAGATCATCTGATCTTTTATTAAACACCTGCTGCTGGGAGTTGTACAGTTTTACCTCCTTTGGTTGGCAAGATGTCCTGGACAGCAGGACTATTGCAGATTTGATTCAACAGTAATTTATAGTCAATTAACCAGTAGATAATAGTACCTCACAAGCTTTTCCTAGTGTTAATGGGAAGAGTGATTAGTATTTGGGCTTTTTGGTTTCCTTGACGTGTTTTGGCAAAGTCTGCCCATCAACCCTTAAACAATAAGAAAATAAAACCAAACCCCTTCCTCCAATGACTTACCTTTTCACCAGAAAAATATATTTGACTTGTTCAAAGTGGAGGACTGAGGGGGAAAAAAAGGATCAGTTTATTTTATGACCTAGAACAATAGGAAAGTGTGACTTTCATGTCCCAGTTCCCCATCTTAAGCTGCATATAGTAACTACTTATTTCAAATGAAATTAAAGAGACTTGGTTTTGTGAACATGTGTACAATATGGAAAAATTCTCCAATAATATGAAAGTATTAATAATAATCTCTGTGCCACTGAAACCCCTTAGACTCGGTGTGGATATATATGATTAAACTCTATCATTTGCCCTGTATAAGAAAGATCAGGCCATGAAAAACCACACATATTTGCCTGGATTCCTTCCAGCTTTTCATCACCTGCAGACTATTCCTGTCCCATGAGAATCTGCGTGTCCCCTGGAAATGTTCATGGGGAAGGCACTTTGTTGTGACCTAGATAGATGCCACTCTGATGTCTACATACTGGAGGCAGACAGAAAAAAAAAGATGGAAATCTATTCAGAACTCAGGTTTGAATAAATAATTTTATTTTAATTATAAAATTAAACAAAATAATAATAGTAAAAAAAACAACCATCGAAAAACCATTGGAACTCAAATCATGGAGGGAAAAGCCGAAATGCTGATTTTAGCTGTACCATCGGCTTCCACACTGAGTCTTCTGAGCATCCTGGAATGTAGCATCCTTCACACGGGGAAGTGCTGGTACCTGTGTGCAGTGATGCAGGGAAATAGCCTGGGCTCTTAGTGATGCCTGAGCAGGGATGAAATTTGGAAGCAAGCCCTGGAACAGCTCGTGGATAGAGGGACATCAGCCCACGCAGGCTGGGTACATCCACTGAATGCACAATGAGGAGGTTTATAGAATATGTACCTGTGTACTTGCTGCTGTTTGCTGAACCTGTGGGATTTTAGGACAGGTGCTACGTGCACCGCAGCAGCTGCTTGGAGGGCTGTTCCCTATTTCTTCAGTTAAGGCAAAGCCATCTGGATAGCACAGATATGCCCAGCCTGCCACCGTAAATCCTGTTGTTTATAGCGCGGATAGACCAGCAAAGGAAAAGGGTTCGTCTGCTTTCTGGCAGGAAATAAGGTCTGTGATCATCAAAATGGGCAGGCAGAAGGAGGATATCACTGAAAATACTGGATCGAGTCAGAGATAAGACGAAGAGGGGAAAGTAAACAAAAATATAGCCCCCTTTAATCAGGTCAGCACTAGGCACCGGGAAGGTGGGCCTCGAAATAAGAGAGACTGTGTTTGGGGATATTGAAAAAAGAAAAGGAAAGAAATCTGCTGTCCTTTGATTTCCTATAGAGGTATAGAATAACACATGATCTCTCCATCCTTCCATCAACTTTATTAGAAGGTAAAACCAGACAATCAGGATGGCTGGTGCAACCTACTAGGAATAACTTTAAATATGACACTGAAAATTAGGAGCTTACTCTCCCTATCCTTCTATTTTCTGCTTAGAAATTAATAGGAAGCTTTCAAGAATGCATTTTCTTCTGACAAAGTCATAAATTACAGTAAGAGAAAGGTTTATATCATCTGAAAAAATTGTTAAAGTGGGAATGAAAACTGCATAATAATCTTAAACAAATCATCTTCTTCCTTTAAACATGATTAACTCTGTAAAGAAATAGGTTTGTTTTAATAGATGTATGTCTAATTAGCAGAATGAGAGGAGGCAATATAGTGGGGCCAGAGACTAGAAGGAAATGTTGTTTAGCAGCATGGGGCTTGGGTAACCAGGGAGTCAAACTCTAACAAGCTTCAGCTCATACCTACGGAATACCCTGGGATGCAATGTTTTGCATCATCCTGCTCTTGGGAATTTAGTATCTTTCAAACACATCACAGAAAACAGGCTAAATGTCTCCCAACTATGATGTCAGTCTGTCTACGTAATGTCTAAAACTAATGCAGGCATAACGAATAGGCCATCAGCCGAACAGCGGTGTCCTCTCAGTCGCTGTTTCTATAGGATTTATGTGTATAGTTTTTCTCATATGTCTTTAAGAGGTGTTCTCCTGCCTGTCTGAAGTAGCCTTTGATAGGGATGACCTTTCCTGCAAACCGAAAAGCACACAATGCCCGGAAAGGGTTTATTTTAGCTGGTTTCCACGAGTGCTTCCAGCTAACTAGGGGCGATGTGGCGTGGCAGTTACCGGTGTCAAGCAATTTTCCCGTGAAAAGGAACTTCTAAATGGAATAAGGAATCCCTTTTTGCTGCCTTTCCAGGAGCCTTGGCCTGGCTGGCAGCTGCTTGGGATAGCCCAGGGAATCATTTCCCTGCTTCCCAGCCCCTGATGAGCGCAGTGTGAGAGAAGCCCATCCCAGAGCGCCAAGAGCTGGTCTCAGTTCTGAACCCCCCTCAGTGATTTTGTCCTGCAGGTTGTCATTTAAACTTCTCAAAAACTAGCTTTCAATATGCCCTGTCCCTTATTAATTAAGGTGGGCTTTCTTTTTTTTTTCTCCTTCTTTATAGGGCAGGAAATAGCTTTTTCCAAATCTCTCTGATTATTTCTGCATTACTGGAAGGACGCTTGAGAATTTTGATTTGCTGTCAGCCTGCACTGAACTCTCTTGCCTGTCTGTCATTTGTCTTCTCTTCTTTTAGCTGCTTTTTTAACTTACATTTCTAGATGCCTTGAAGTGCTGGGTCATGAGCATACCTGTGATAATTACAGCTTACATTATGCCTAAAACCTGATTTTCTAGACAGAGCCTATGATTATGTAGCATTAGCATGTCCAGGCCTCAGTGGAAATCACAGCCTATTTGTGATGTGCTCTGGAGTGCACAGCAACACACTGTGCCTGCCTTTAAACATCTAAGTGTAGCCTATGATCTTAAAAAAAAAAAAAAAGATGCGACCTGCATAATTACAGAATTGATTTCGAAGGACTCCTTGTGGTAGCAAGAGCTAGGTAAACACCAAATCCTTTGTAGTGTCCAGGGTGAAAAAAGAACACATACAGGGGGAAGGAGAAGGGAGTAAAGCAAAAAAAAACAAACCCTAATTATAGAGATGTGCATGTGATGCATTTCTTGGGGAATAAATGTTTCCCGGTCAGACACTCAGACCCAGTCTGACCAGAGGAGATGGTGCAGGTGGCCCATGGCTCTGCAAGAGCAGAGGGGCTTCCCTTCCCCTCTCGTACTGCTGAGACCGTGTCCCCCAGAACATAAAATACATTTAAAAGTAGAACTTGCTCCATACCAACAATCGCCTCTGGAAGCCTACAACAAAAAAGGGGTTCTTATATACCTGGCAGTCAATGACATGAACTCCAGGCTTTAATTTATCATTTGAGGCTGATGACAAAGAATAATATTTGCAGTTGAAAAAGCCACAGTGAAGAGAAAATGTGCTTTACGTTTTACTGCACAGTATAAAAAAAAGTTATGACTATTTTTAAAACTCTAGATAGCAGTGCATAGGGAGAAAACGGTTGAAACATTCATTGTACAGATTCCTTAGGTGGAGCTTTATTTATTAACACCTGCATACTTAGAAGATTCTTAATACTGATTTACTCATTAATTTAAATACCCAACAAGAAATGTATCTCTGGTCTCATCTTTTTTTCTTTCCTGAGATGCCCCAGCTGTCCAGCATTCAACTTCTCCCTGTGGCCATGTCCTTTTTATAGGTGTCCTGCAGTGTTAAAGCCAAAGCTTAACAATAAACAGCTTTACCTGAATTTGCTAGTATTTGTTGAAGAGGTTATCTAAAATAATTAACATGCCTTGAATGGCAGGTTTTCTTACCTAAAGAAAGGTGACCAGATACATGATTTTATGAGTATTCCCAAAAGTCTCAGTGAATGGTGTACAGCCTTGGAAAGATTTCTTTTGGGAGCATAGGGATTCTTGAGCAGAATAAGAGAGTTTATCAGTACTGGTACTGTAAGAAATTCCAATCTAACAAAAAATTAGCTACTTTACACTTGCAGAGTGGAAAATAATCACAGGATAATACAATATTTAGTTTCAGTAAACTTACATGAGTACTCAAAATGTGTTAAATTGGAAATTCCACATTAAAAAAATTATTATTAACACACAATTATAATTAAATATTTACCTAAAAAGCACATGCAGGAGTGTTAAGCATGGGCTTAACATTCCTCTAGAATGAAAACATTGAAAATAGGAGTCCTGCCAATTTAAAAAACAGCATGGCAGCTTTGATTTTCACATTCCTTAAACTACAAATTGTGAGAAGAAACTTCTTTAGGAAAAAAAAAAAAGCTAACTTTGAAAATTAAGTGAAAGGCTTCATCTTGATTAGTATCTTGAATGGTTTGCTGAAACTGATGCGTTATTCCCTCCCCGCATTAGTACCTGAAATGGCACTTTACAATGAAAACCTCTCTCATTTAACCAAAAATGGCCAGGTTAGTTGAGGAAGTAGCATAATGGTGAATGTAATCATCAAGTAAGGTATGAGTAGTATCTCAGTATAATGTGCTAAATTAGCTTTCAGCTGTTTTAATCTGCAGCACAACCCCCGTAGCATTGCGTATAGTTGTTTCAAGAAGACTATCCCAGCATACCTGAGGTTAAACTCCACTCACCTGATGGGGATTATTGGATGAAGCTGCCAAATGGGTCTTAGATTTAGCTGACACTTGAGTGCTGGGGTTGGAGGGGGAAAAATTAAATCTAGCATCTGGCCTGCATAAACAGACACCTGCCCTTGTAAATGACTACGGGCCTGTGATTTTTGGAAGAACAAGGAAAAACGATGAAAACTCCGGGTGCTGAAGAGGGCGTTACTAAATCTCTCCCTTGACTTGGGTAGGAGAATGTGGGCACGTCCCTTTCTGCTGCCTGTGAACTCCGGTTCTGCATCTAACAGCAGATTTAGGGGGCTGATACAGATCTGGTGTCTCGGCACATGCTCATTTCTGGTCTGGATCAAAACCGTTCCCAGGCTTTGGCAAAATAATGCAGTTGCGGTTATTCCATCGGAAGGCCATAGAATAACCACGGCTGGGAAGGAGATCATTATCTAGCAATGAAGCTGTTCATTTTGCTTTGACTTTGCCAGTGAGGGATTGATGGTGCTCGGGATGTTAACGGGGTGATGGGCAGTGATTTAACGCAGTACCACCAGTTGATTATCTTGAATAAGGTGAATGTACAAGATAATGTAATTAGGAAGGACTGGCATCGTTGTTCTTGCAAAATGCCAGAGTGCTAACTGAGGTCTTATAATGCTTTTTTACGTAAATCATTTCTTATATTTTCATGGAAATTAAAGCTCAAAAGAGACTGAATCAAGAAGGGCCCAGCAGAGGTAGAGTGGATTTCATGGAAGGTGCCAGAATGCTAAATGACACAGAGATAGCTCTGGGGGAAGAGACAATGAACCAAACAGTTACCGTATTTTGAGAGAGAAGACAAGAAGGCGGCACATGAGATGCAAAATAATGGACTGTGCTGACAAGATAAATGGTGGCTCCTATTTACTACTTATCACATAAGAACAAGGAAATAATCATGGAAATTGAAAGGCAATACATTTTAAAACTGGAGAAAGGAACTAATCATCCAACATATGAGATTTATGGAGCTTACTGTCCCAAGGTATCACTGAAACTAAGAGCCCAGAAGACTTTTTTTTTTTTTAAGATCTATTGAATGCGTGGAAATGTGGTACTAAATGGAAGGAAAGGAGCTGTTGGAAGAAGTTCTGCTTTCAGGTGCTGTTCAGCAATGGGGTTCTCCCATGTTATTCAGAACCATTCCACATAAGCCACTGTTTGACACTGAATGCTTTCCATGCATGGTAAGCATGAAAACCTATAAACTCCTAGTTTACCTGTATCAGCCAAAAATACCACTTGCAAAAATCCTTTTAAGATTTTTTTTTTTTAGTAGGAAACATTCTCTACAAAACGCAAATATCTAGAAGAAGACTGAGCTCTGTTCTATTAACTTCTATAAAAGCAAACAATCTTATTCCTGACTGATTTCTACAGGTGTCTTGCTTAAGGAAAAGAATTACTGGTGTTCTCTTTAGGACATGGCCAAATGTGTTCCCAGTGACTAAGTAATCCCCAAGGATAACAATTCTGCTGTGGTGATGTGGAAAATAATACCATAAGTATATGTTGGCACAGTTAAATTAAATTATTAAATTATACAGAGTATGTGGAGTTAAAAAGGCATTCTTCAGGTATTTTGGAGCATGCTTGCGCTCACGCTGTCAAGTGATCTTACTCCTTGCAGTGGCTGAGTTGCACATATACGGAATTAATAATTCACCTCTGCCACAAGGACAGCAAGTCATTCTCCTCAATTGCAATTTATATGGCTAGGATATTAATATTCAAAGCTGCCTATGTTTTTGTTGCATTTCTACCTTTCTGGTTTTGGTTCGCTTTTTTTTTGCAATGTCGTTCATGGCAGGTTGAGTCAACCAAGCCCAACATAATTTGATCTGCTGAAGTAATTATGCAACCTTGTAGGCCTAGGTGGAATCAATTAGCCGTCCAAACACGGCGTTATGGTTAACAATAGGAATGGTGGGTGGTCACCAGGGTGTGTGTCCCAAGCAGCATCAATCCCAGCGGGCTCAAGGGGGCTGCTCAGGGCAGATCACTGTTTAATACTCTTTAATCATGAGCGTGGTCACAGGCGCCGGCCACCTGGCCACCGGCAAGCAGACCGGGTGCCACCACAGTATTTTGAAGAGTGAGGTATTTCAGGTGTGTGAGCACCAGCCGTGGCCTCAATGCCAGAGAATCACAGCATCACAGAATCTTCATGGTTGGAAGGGACCTCTGAGATGATGAACAGCCTCCCGGCGAATTCACTTTCCCAGAACAGGCATAGTCACAACTTCTCAGCGCAAAGAGAGACGGAGAAATCCTGCCTAGATGCCACTGTGGATATTTTGAATTGCCTTTGGGTAAGGGAAAAGTAAGTTTAGTAGGAGAGAAAATGTAGGTGCAGTTCACTAAGGTGATGATAGAGTAGAGTTGTAGGAGATTTTGAGATCCATTTCCAGGCAGTGCCATAAACAGGGTTTCTGTTTGCCACGGCCACACCGTTTATCTTATTCAGTATCTATAAAATAAAGATGCCGATCACTTCAGTCTATAGAGGAGTTTCAAAAACTGATATATATAAAAATGTCTGAAATGGTGATGAGGAAGATAAAAAAATCTTTTTTCATCTTTTCAGAAACTTTGGTTTTCTTTAGTTACACCGCAATAGACTTCGTAGGCTGTTATATGCATGCATTGCCAAAACACCAACATCTAAGAGAAAATATAAGTGCATTGTGACTTATTTGCCCATGTTCTCTCCCACAGAATTGTTTCTGTTTAATAATAATTGGTGTGTGGGAGAAAAATCCTATTACAGAACTTCTCCATCGAAATTGCTTGCTAGATACTGAGACCATAATGTGAGCTGTTCCGAGGTCATTCATCGAAGTAGCCTAGCATAAATCTGTTTTATTTTCTTTGTTGTCTGTTTCTACATCATTTAAGTCACAGTAGAGTTAATCTATTAGACCTTTGGGCTTGTCTTCTTTTCTGAAACCACTAGAATATTTAATAGCCTGACTTGCAAGAGAAGGAGCAGAGGTGTAGATTGTTTCTCCTCTACAGTATTTCTTAATTCATTTTCAATATGCCTTTCAGTTGATCTATATGCTTTCTTATTTTCAAACAATTTCAGTAGTGCACATCATTTTGCTTTTCATGGTACTTTTTAGAAACTCTCTGTGGGGAGTTGTTCTGCACCTATATCCTTTCATAAGGAAAAAAATACTCGTCGTATCTTCACCCATCACATTCACTACAAATTATTACCTGGGAAGATGATCCCATTATATCACAGTCAGAGAGGTCATTGTAAAAACTTTGTCTGTGTAAGAGAAATGCAGTTGCTCTGAACGTTGTGCAATTACAGATCAGAGAGTTCTTGAGCTCCCTTTTGGGGAAGAAAAGAAATAAGGAAAGAAAAAGCGGTGCTGATGGAACTAAGAAGGAGAAAGGATCAAAAGCAATCACTGCAGTGAGATTTCTTAATGGCGTGAAAGGTAATACTATGTATGGCTCTAAGGACAGCAGGCTAAAGGACATTCATTTGAATTCTTTACTCTAAGAACCTCTTTAGTACAGATAAAACTGGAAGAACTTTGGGATCTGAATGCCTTCAAAGCTCATTGGAGGCTTCCATACTTCCTAGAGACTGCTTCTTTTTCTTTGCATTGTGTGCATGTTGTGTAGCTGCTCCGGTCAAAGAGGCGTAACAAATAAAATTTGTGTAGTATCATATTATATGATGTTGCATCCACTGCTTGCATGTAAAAATGTTATACAATGAACAAAACACGGCACCTTCCGCCCTGTGAAAGACTCCAAGAAAACAATTAAGCGTACCTTGAATAGGTGATGAGATTTTGTCGACTCAAATGTTAAGTAGGGGTGGGGGGACATACTACCCGCTTTGCTGTGTCAATTGAGGAACTTTGCTACATCATTTTGAATTATTTTTTGAATTGAGGGTCTTTTTGGGGGGGAATGAAGACTTTCAAATGTACTAATTGCTGCATCACATTAGGCGCTATAATCATTAATCTGGCTGCCACAGTGAAAAAGTTACAAGTTACTGCTAAAACAAAGAAAAAAATAATTGAAACAGATATTCTTGGGCATATATGATTGTTTTGGAGATCTTTGATTACTTTTTAGAAATTGTAGAAAAAAAAAACTGGTTTCCCAGAAATTCCCTCATTGTTTGGATGCTCTGTAAGTGCAGATACAATACAATACTCTATGTAAAATAACTGAATCGATGTTTCAAGCTAAATTTGTGGTTCTCTGCACACATGTAAATACAGTTATGACATACATTGCCATTAAGGTCTTGAGCAGAGGTTAGAATGATTTACGGCGTTATTTCAGTAAACAATTCTAGCCTTTAGAACAGGACACCTATCTGATGGCCAAACTCTAACCTCTGGAACTGTTGGCCTCAGATTCCATAAAACAGATTTATGTTTCCAGGGAGAAACTTTAGGTGAAGGCTTTGCTTTCAACCCTGATTGCATCAAAACACGAAGAAGACATCACCTTGCTGTCAGACAGCCTCTCAGGGTTCATAGCTCCAATGCCAATTAGATTTTTCTGTACTCCCACCGAGTTACGATGAGAAAGGGGCGAGGGAGATGTGATTTTTGTGATACTCTAGAGCTCTAATGCAGCTCACCTGGAACCCGAGACACTTGTGCTTCCTCCTCATAATGGATTTCTGCCTGCAGAAGACATTCTATCTCCAAAAGTACACATGGAAGAAGAAGTGCAGTGGGTGTAGTTGGTTTCATGAAAGAAAAGCTTTATTCGTGTATACCTGGAAAGGATAAAAAGCAGTCCTGCTTCCCTCCCTCAGGAAAGCTAAGGCTGCAGTGAGTGTTACAGAAGCTTAGCATTGAGCACCAGGTATGGAGTTTTAAAAATGCACGTTGTGGGCATGATGTAAAATACCAAACACATTTGTAGGCAGGAGGAGAGTTAATTTGCATATTTGAGTGTTATAAACAACCGCAGCTGTTTGGCTTCGTTAATATATTGCCAGTAGAAAATAGGTCAGTATATATTTGCTCTTTGTTCTGTGAGCCAGCTGTCGGGCTAATGGATGCGTGTGCATCCTGGGCTGCACTTCCCAGCGACTTATTGCTGAAACGAGTTTCGATGAAAAGAGTTTGAAATGGTGAAAATACCCTAACTTGCTTTAATTTAGGATTTGGTAGAACGTGTGTCACTCTGACGTGGGACAATTGCAGTTCCCACTCCAGTCTGTGAGGTAAGCTGCGTTAGCAGCCAGGTGTAAAATGAACCCGGAATGTCACGGGAACGGTGTGGCTGGTCCATGGGATTTAAGGCAGGACAGAAATTTAGTTCAAATATCTCTTTATCTTACTTTACCAACTCTGCTGGCTTATGACTTGAGTTTACAGCCATGTTTTGGTTTGGGTTTTTTTTTTTTTTTTTTTCTCTTTGCTGTTACATTTTGCGTTTCCAACGATGCGGAATTTCACACAGAATGTGTTTGTGATCTGGCTTTGGGACTTGGTCACAAACTCCTGGGTTTTTACCAACTCTTGCTGAGCTGCTGGACTTGGCCCAGGGGTTTAATGGGAGCTGTTTCCCTGTACACACCCTCATTGCCTGGTCTCTCACAAACCTTACTCTCTGAAAATATCAAAAATATATCAGTGCTTTGTGAGAAGATGCTGAGGTTTAAAGGCAGGGGAAAAAAGATGCTTTCTATGGGTAATCTTGTTTGCATATGTTTAAAAAACTGTAAAATACATCAATTTAGAGATAGGAAGGGATTATACAAATGCTTAATTGGGATGCAATAAATAAATACATGAACATTAGAATAATGTCTTGGTTTTTCATCATCTTTACCAACCCTTTTTCTTCAGAGTAGGAGCATGCTTATTTAAGTAGAGGAAATTTAGGGACAGTTAGAGTTGTTTATCTTCAAAATTTGCTTTTTCTGAGCAACAGAAGGTTTAAGGAGAAATATTTGGATAGATAAAGACTGGGTTTTTTTCTCATCCAAGCTCACTTAAAAATAACTCAGTCGCTATTATACAAACTATTTAAAAATAGCTTAAAAATTCATTAGGTAGAATATTATATTTATTCTGTATTATAGCTTGAAAGTAGAATTTTTAACATCGAGGTATTACTGCATAGTGCTTTTTTCATTCCAAAGCCATAAATGCAGCAGCATAAAAATTTGAAGCATATAGAAAACAATATATACACACGATATAAAAATGCAAAGCCCAACTGTTTCTCAGTTTCTCCTGCAGCTCAAGGGAAAACACTTCCCCCCCATAGAAATTTCATTTCCTCAGCTTTTCATTAGCAAATTATCCACTGTTAAATAGATGCTTCTTTTATTTACATGCTTTTTAATCAGTGTGAGGTATAGCAAGGCTGGTGTTAATGCGTGATAGCGCACACCACATGTTGGAAGCACGGGGCTACACCTTCTTTCTGACAACACTCACGGAGCATATGTTATCTCTCGGCAACACTTGCCTCGTCCTTTCTCACTTCTAAACTTAATCACACAATCAACTGCACATCACGTGCCAGAGCCCCTGGGGTTCCAACCACGGGCATTAGCTTAATAGCCCAACACGACATTAAAGGAATTCTGTAGGAATGAAATAGAATGGCAAGCGAGTTCTACTAAATTCAAATATGCAATATTTAAGATTACGACTAATCTTATGGCTGAGGGAACTGGGCATGTTTGGTTTGGAGAAGAGGAGGCTGAGGGGAGACCTCCTTGCCCTCTACAGCTCCCTG
>JAOQGH010000012.1:54180708-54235237 GCA_025769975.1 Gallinago jamesoni
GATCACAGAATCACAGACTCATATGATGTTGGAAGAGACCTCTGGAGATCATCTAGTCCAACCCCCTGCCAAAGCAGATCCACCCAGAGCAGGTCCCACAGGAACGTGTCCAGGGGGGTTTGGAATGTCTCCAGAGAAGGAGACTCCACCACCTCTGGGCAGCCTCTTCCAGGGCTCTGCCACCCTCATTGTAAAGAAGATCCTCCTCGTGTTTAGGTGGAACTTCTTATGTTCAAGTTTGTGCCCATTTTCTCTTGTCCTGTCCCTGGGCACCACTGAAAAAAAGACTGGCCCCATCCTCTTTACACCCTCCCTATAAGTATTTATCAGTATTGATCAGATCCCCCCTAATTCTTTTCTTCTCCAGACTAAAAAGACCCGTGTCCCTCAGCTTTTGGTTCAAAACATAGTAAATTTACATAATATAGATGAACAGTATAAGCCCCCATAAGCCAAGTCCTTCATATTTTTTTTGTTACCATAACATACTGAAATAATCTCCTTTTAAATTTAAGATATCTTACACAGTGTGTGGAGCTGCAGCAAAATATACACAAAGTTTAAAAATTCTGGATTTAATAATGGTCTCCTGAGTTTCTTGGCATTGGGAACTGTTTATATTGTAAGAAATAGCTGCTTTGATCAATTTGGACTTGTGGACTTCAGCCCAACAGCGGTTATCACGTGGTGTTATTACTAATGCACAAACTAATTACCAAATGAAAGATTGTCATGAATTGCTACCAGGGGCCTCAAGTTGCACCAGGGGAGGTTCAGGTTGGAGATTAGGAAATATTTTGACACTGAAAGAGTTTTTAAGCCTTCGAATGGGCTGCCCAGAGAAGGGGTTGAGGCCCCATCCCTGGAGGGATTTCAAAGCCGGGTTGCCATAGTGCTGAGAGACATGGGTTAGTGATGGGTTTTATCAGAGTGAGGTTGATGGTTGGACCGGATGATCTGAAAGGTCCCTTCCAACCCAGACAATTCTATCATTCTATGAAATGCCAAATGCTTCAGTTTCAGCAGATTCTGAACATCTGTCATCTAAAATCTTCAAAACAATTTGCTGAACCAAATGTATTTCATTTTTAGGGTTATTTGATAAATATTACACCTCAGCAGACCTGTCGATACCAGGCAGCACTTCCTGTATGAGAATTTCCTTCCAGTGGTTTCCTCTAGATGGGTACATGAGATGCCTCGGTTTGTACCTCATGTGCTGTGTGTGTCTGTGATGTGCCATGCTGGCACAGAGATGTGATCGCTCCTGCAGTGTTGGCTTAAATTGGTAATTTCAAAATTAAATTAAAACTGGTAATTTTATTTTCAAGCTCACTATTCCCACACTGTATCCCAGCCCCTGATGAGCCAGCTGTGTGTGTGTGTTTGGCTTTGGGTGGCACGCAGGTGTTTTACCGCGCTATGCAAATGCAACCTTTCTTTTGAGACAATGCAGACAAGGCAAAGATTAAACATTGAGAACTTCTTAACTAATTTCCATGTGTTTTACCTACTTTCACCGTGGGAGACAGTTTTTGACCTTGAAAGATAATTGCACAAATTCGCTTCTATTAAGATCCCTCCCCACCCTCCCAATAATTTAATAAGTATAGGAGCCCAATAAATAAAGCATGTAATGTCAGTGTTATGGAAGTTTAATCATTGGTCATTACAGTAGAACAAAGTAATTTAATAATTGCTCTGTGAAGTACCATTAGTGCATGTTAACTAACTGCTGTGGGATGCTAGGCATCTAGAGGAAACGTATAATATCTCTCCAGAGCACAACAACAGCCGCTCGCTCTCTGATGCAAATGGCACGCCTCCAAAGGCGGTATCTCTGCCCCAGAGCCTAATGCAGAGGTGCCAGCTCAATAAAGGAAAAGCAAAAGGCTTGGTTTCCTGGACAACTGGGCTGTGGTTAGCTTTCCAAATAACCTAGCAGCAGGTATACGCTATCAGCTCCTGGAGCAGAGCCGTCCTGGTGGTTTGAGTTTGCCCAAGGCTCAGCACAAAGAATATTTCTTTCCTCTCCCTGATGTATCACAGAACGTAGTGCTATCCTCTCTTGTGTTCTGCTGTGTTAGGTTATAGACAGTGGGACGGGCTGCCCGTTCCTTTGGTCACTCAGTAGTCCAGTAGTCACCTGGTTATGTTGCCCAGAAGCGTGCATGGTACTGCAGATGTAACTCTGGGGGGGCCTTTATTTATAATTTAGTTGAAGACCTTTTTCTGATAAAGTGTGGAGCTAATCAGAACCTGGAGGAGAGATCCTTCTACAGATTTCTGAAATTAGAGATTTAAGTAAGGTAAGTAAGATATAAAAAGGTCAAGGAACTGATGGAGAGGGTACAACAGAGGGCCACAAAGATGATTAAGGGCCTGGAGCATCTCTCCTATGAGGAAAGGCTGAGGGACTTGGGTGGTTTTAGTCTGGAGAAGAGAAGGCTGAGGGGGGATCTGATCAATGCTTACAAATACTTAAAGGGGGGGGTGTCAGGAGGACGGGGCTGGTGTTTTTCAGTGGTGCCCAGGGACAGGACAAGAGGAAATAGGCATAAACTTGAGTATAAGAAGTTCCACCTAAACATGAGAAGGAACTTTACTGTGAGAGTGGAAGAGGCTGCCCAGAGAGGTGGTGGAGTCTCCTTCTCCGGAGACATTCCAAACCCGCCTGGACAAGTTCCTGTGCAACGTGCTGTGGGTAGACCCGCTCCGGTGGGGAGGTTGAACTAGATGATCTCCAGAGGTCCCTTCCAACCCCATATGATTCTATGAAGTATATCTTATACAGTTTTTAATTCCAAACCTGTTGTTCAGATCCTTATCCTGACATAGTTGTTTCTTTTCACCTATGATCTGAAACCCCTCATTTGGAATAATTTAAGTTTGCATCTGAATCTGATTTTTAGATGTGCACAGATCAGCCTACAAAATCAGGACCTAAGACCTGAGCCATTTGGCTTTGACTTGTATTGAAAGGTACTGACCCATTGCATGTGATCGACAAAGAAATATGGTGATTGAAATATGTGTAGAGATTGTATCCTGCTAACTTCTATCCATAAAGAAAACGGAGGAAATAAGACCACACTGCAGAGACCAGGGAGCAAAAGTGATATATAAGCTAAGAACAATCTGAAAAGCAAAAACCAGACTCATGGTAGACAAAACCAGAAACACTGTGGTGTATCAAAAATGTTCATTTCTCTTCCCCTAGATTCCTTGTTTTTTCAACAGCTGGTACTAGATTATTTGTCAGTGTCACTTATGACAGTCCCATGTAATGTACTGCTGCTACCTCCCAACTGTACTGTAAGGCCCTTGTTAGAATTTCAGTTTACAAACAATTTGTAAACAATTTGTTTACAAACAAATAGATTAGTGAAAAAACCCTGCCATTTGTACAGTTGATTTTCATCACAGAGAGGTTACATTAAGCATCCCAGATCTTAAAATCATCTGAATTCTTCCCACCCTTGCAGCTTACAATGAAGTTAGAACCTAATCTTTGAGTTTTCCTCAATACAACCCCCTCCCTCCCACCCCCAAAAAAGGCAAAAATACAACTACCTTTTCTCTAAAAGACTAGGAGGAATAGGATGAATGAGTATCTCTGGAAAGTAAATCTCTTTCCCCTGCTATTCATTTCTCCCAAAGCAACCATTCCCGTAGAAAAATGTTGGATGAGGATATTTCGTCAAGAAAAACACATGTTCTACTTTGAAAAGATTATACCTTTTCTGGAATAAAGTCTATAAATTAACTACCCTTAATAATCATTTGAAAAGCAACATTAACAATACATATGTCTCTGAGCAGTTAACACATTATTATCCAGAGAATGATGCCTGGACCAGTAACAGAAAAATATTTCAAAGCATAATGAAAATAATACATGGACCACATACTTTGTTTATTACTGGCCATGAACTTGAGATTGAGAGGGCTATTATCTCCATACTGAATATTCTCAATAAGGAAGTTGGCAAAATGTGGCTAGGAAGGAGTTAATCATCTTCTTAATGACACAAGTATTAAGTAAGAAGCAACAAGTAGCTGAAAAACTACAAGAGAAAGAATTTGTAAGGACTGAATATACACTACTGTTAGCGTTTTGGTTGTATTGATGTTTTGAGCAATTTACTGGTCCCACCCTTAAAGTCATAACAAAAATAATGAATACAGTAATCTAGAAACTTGTTCCTTAAAAATGAAGACCAGGTTAAGAATAAAGAGCACATCAGCACAGTGTCAGCAGCCAGTCAGACTAATTAACAGCCATCTCAAATTGGCATTAGAATGTGTCAAATAATCCTGTAAGTTTTGTGACTGGCAGGTAAAAGTCCTTGGGTGAAGTCAATGTTTCTGTGACAGAAAAGAGCTGAAAAGAGCAACAGGAAATCCTGAGTGTATCTATACAACCAGAACCTTTCTCAGCACACAACGATTGCACAGGCAGTGCCTTTTAAGTTCTTCTATGAAATGATAAAATCAGGACAATTCATTGTTGAACAATAAACTCAACTCTAGGAACAGACCTTCCTTGTAACCTTCCCATCTGGTGGCATAGAACAAATAAAAGAATAGAAATATTCTGAATCTGAAAAAATCAGGGAAAGTAGGGAAAAAATTATCCATTTCTGACAAGGGTGCTGCAGGGCAGGAGCTTCAGTGAACTTCTGTATCAATTTTGCTTTCCTACGTCAGGATGAAAAATGCTTCTTAAACACTACAAAATTGGAAATGGTGAGTTGGCATTGCCCTGGCATCGGCCTCTCAGGTGGTTTTGCAGCGATTGGGACTTGGCAGATGAAAGTTAATAACGATTCAGTGGGGGGCGATAAAATATTTCTATTAGATTTCTGTGATTCATCAAACTTTAGTCACAAAAAGGATGCCGGAAATTTTGCTGTGTAATTTTAAAACTGATCGCGAGGTCTGGGCAGATGTGAATGTTGTTAAACAGACAACAGTTTCCTTTGTTTCTGAAATGGCTGTTTGGTGGCTTACAGACTGCCCACAAGAGTTCTCCCTCAACAGAAGTTTGGGTTTCTGATTGCTTATTTTTATCCCTTCACTGTTTTCTTTACTGGAATAACCATTAAATCAGTGTTCTCACACTGATTCCAGCCACCACATTTAACTAGGATTTGTTAATGGCTCTTCGGTAACGATGTTGTGTTTCTGTTCTTGTTAGGTTCTTTTTAAGAAACAGAACTCAAAACATTGCCTTTACACTGCACAGCTGTAAAGTGTTCCTAGCAACTTACCTTTATTATTCTTCCTAAGCAGTGACTTTGTAAGCAATAGGAGAGTCTGTACACTACAGTGCAATATAGAGAGTAATTAGTGTTACCAACCATTATATTTTGGGGTTAAGGGATTCTTTGGTTTGATTTTTATTCTAGACAATTAATTCTCCGATGAATTGTCCCTGTCTGTAACATAATCAAGGATAATTGTGCAGCAGATAAAATTACTATTGATCTTTGTGGATTTCTTGGCTTTTGAGTAAGGGTTAATTGAAATATTTTACTGTATGGATTATTTTTTAATCTATAGATCAGTCAGCAGCAGCAGCGATTGGGTGTTGGGGTGGAGAGAATTTGTGAGAACACTCTCAGTTTTGGTTTTGGTCACAGGTGGCATCTTTATGGGCCAGTACGGATACAGCTCAGATGAGAATGTGTGCTATTATAGCCTAAATAGTTAAGACAAACAGTGCTGTAAATGTCATCTAGAGTTATAACTCTCCAAATGTCCTAAAAGGAAGAATACATCCCGAACTGCGTTTTGCACCTTTATGCCAACTCCATATCTCCCCCTCGCACACTCTTTATTATTCCAGTTACCGGGGGACTGCGTGAAGAAAATAACACCAAGACAGAAACACATTATGAAAAGCTGTATCAAGTACAGGAAATTAATTGCAGATGCTTTGTTTACTCTTCCTCTCTTCCCCTTTCCATCAGTGCTGCTCGTATCCTCTTAAATGTGGTTTGAGGTATTCTTGGCAAAATGGATTAATCACTCAAAAAGGGTGGCACAGTTACATAAGGTCTAGATCACATTTTTTTTTAATTATTTTATCTTTATTTACCCCAGTTTACAGAGTGTCTCCGGAAAGTTTAGAAGTGTATTGCACTGGGTTATAATTAGCTCAAGGTATGATTTCTTGCAGTAGAGTTTATTCTTTGAATTGCCTGGAATTTAATTTGACGAGCGCTGATCTGCAGGCACTGTGAAAACCCTCGACACGGCCATTCCAAAGCTATTAGAGGCTCTGCTTCTCCTTCACCGGCGTCAACCACAGCACTTCCAAAGCTTCTATAAGCTCAAAACATTTGGCAGTTGTTTATACATTTAAATAAATTTGAACTCATGCAGATTTCAAAACAAGGATCCAAGGCTTGCAAAGCTCTTCCTATTCTTCAGGAAACTCCTGCCTACCTCTCAAATCACAGCTTTCCCCTCTCTCTGGAGAGGCTCATTAACAGACTGTATCTCCTGTAGTCTTCCTTTTTGGGCTATGAGTCATTCTAGCTCCGCGATGCTGCCTTCTTCCCTCCCTTGGGTACCAAACGGGCACGCACTGTTAGTTTTACTGCAGAGTAATTTCTGCTGCCTCGAAAACCTCTTAAATTCAGCTTTAGGAATTTGAAACACAGCTTTGGAGCATGTTCAGTTCCAAGAGTCCTACAGTCTGTCAGTGCTTCCTGGCTGCAATCTGGAATCCGCAGTTTTATTATAGCAAGCATTTCTTCATGTGGATTCTTTATAGAATATGTGCACAACCTACAGTTAATGGCGTGGAAATGTTTTATTGCAACTTCCTCTTTTAAGTAGATGTGTTTCTAAATTATTTTGCCTAAAGCGTCTGTTATGCCTCCTGTAACTCATTCAGTATTAAATCCCACTTTTTTAGACTCCAAACTGGATGAAGCGTATAAAAAGAATCTCATCTTGCTGCGTGTTTCCTTCTCCTACCTCCTCCAGGCCTTTTGGTGAGGAATACCTTGTGGCTATCCAGTCACATTAGATGATTTAAACTCCAGCCAGGGTAAAATAATCCACAAATAGAAGAATTAATAACACTGTAAACTGACAACACAGCATATTGAAATTCGGCAACAGACAGGCAAAGAATTGAAAGGAAAATGTTCTTAAATTACTTATAAACCAGAATTGCCCTCCTTTTCCTTCAGCTAACGGTGATCTCTAACATGGTGGCAGGCAGAGAAGCAGATTGGAGTCTCCTTCTCTGGAGACATTCAAAACCTGCCTGGACAAGTTCCTGAACAATATGCTCTACGTAGACCCGCTCGGCAGGGGGGTTGGACTAGATGATCTCCAGATGTCCCTTCCAACCCCATGTGATTCTATGATTCTATGATTCTATTGTGCCTTCTGTGCCACCCTATTCAAAGGAACTCCCCTTTAACTATTTTTTATCAGAGTACACTTTTCTCGGTGTAACATTTTACTTCTTGCAGAGGTAAAGAGTCTTGCAGACTTTTTCCTCTGAACTCTACCAATCTCCAGACAGTTTTAATCCTTTCCCCCCAAAGAATGTAATCTCCTTACTCCTCCTCTAAAAGAAGGCTGACCGTAGCTCCAAATTAATGTGTGGTTTTACTTAGAGATGCAAACCTCTCTTTGTTGTCCTGGGTATCATTTCTCGTGCTTGAAAAGCCCAACTGAGAACTTGTTTCAGCAAAGGGTAAGCCCCTCCTCTCTCTCTGTGGGTTCACTGAAAAGTTTCTGAGTGAAACATGTCTATACCCTGGATGAACTAATGTGCCATGTACCATTTTACGTATTGACAGTTTCTTAATGGGTGGGATCTCAATGGGAGCAAACCATTTGACATGAAATGAGCTTGGAATGACTAGTCTTCAGCCTCCTTTTCCTAAATGTACTGTAATAGTATGAGTGAGCCAAACATACAGCCCAGCTCCTTCTGAAGTGCCTTAAACTGCAGTGACCTTCCACAAACGCATGAGAAAGGTATTACCCCGTAAAATCTTTGTTTGTTTGTGAAATCATTTGGAAGTTCAGAAAAGCATTCAGGCAGTTGCAGTATTTTTTTCCAGTGAGTGGAAAAAACCTGCTGTTTTATTCTTGGTATTTTGGAAAAATCTTGCATTTTGGAAGGACCAGGAAACTTAACACTCTGCCTGGGACAGCTGGAGTTAGAACAATAAATGAGTTTGGTCAAAAATCAGATAATAAGTTGGGTTTTTTTATATCTCCTCTGACTTCTGTTACCTCTGCAGAGAGATGGTTGGTTGATTGGCAACTTTTTTCCTCCATATCACAGTCTTTTAGCACCCAGAAGTGATGTATTTGGTTAATTTACAGATCTGCAAGGCTGTTTGATTCAAGATACGAATTACCTCACAGAAACAAAGCTCCCAAAAGATTAATTTAGATATATGCTTATGGACACAGAGATACTGGTTTCTACATTTATAGCAGCTGTTTAAAACTCAACAAAATATGTGCAACTTCTTATTTATGGGATAACTGTTTCGGTCTGGTTCTCTGTATTGGATATTCAAGTATCTATTTTTATGAATATTATATAAGAATGGTACCGTCACACAAGGGAACAAAAGAGACTGACCTCAAGTTATTATCTGCCAAGGAAATTGGATCAGTGATAAGCAGTGGTGAGTCAGAGACTGATGGGTACACAGCTTTTCACTGGAATTCCGCTCTATGAAATATTCTTTTAATACAAGGAAGTGAACATTTGCAGATATGTAAATTACAGAAGATACTTCTTTATTGCTATTTGAGCTGTACTGTATTTGTAAACTAGAAACTGGGCTTAACGGTTAAAGAACAGCAAGTGCCTTCTCAGCAAGGAGGGACAAGTATTGGTTCAGTCCTTCAGAATTGGCAGTGCCAAGGAAATCTAGCAATAATTTGTCATCCTGCTTTGTTTATTCCACATGTCTGTGATGGATTTTGGTTCATTAGAACAACAGCAGCCACGTTAAGACAGATTTTGTTCAGCAATACTTTTTGCAATGAGTCTTTCATGCAGAATTCAATTAATTGTTTCACATACCCCTAAATTTTAGATAATTTATGTATAAACAAGGCAATACCACCAACTGTACCTTGAAAAGCTGATCCTCAGTTGCATATTTTGCAATGAGATAGAGTAGTTTTCAGATAGTGATGGGCAAATTTTGCCTTCACAAGTGTGTGCTGGTTTCAGTGGTTCCTGGGGTGAAGATTTAAGAGCCTTTGAAGAGACAGACAATATGGTAAGTGCACTTAAGGGAAGACTGTGAAAAGATGTGGTCCAAGGCTATAACTGATATAAAAGACCCCACCTGTAAATATGTTAAGTGTTGTGCAGAAGATTTGTTGAGGAGCTTAGTACTGGATTTTGAAAAATGATAGAAGATTACAGCTCTGAATTAAATGTTGGGCTACATTTTCATGTACAGTATAATCATATTGTGATATGACTTTATACGTATACCCTTTCTAAACCCTCATTCAAGCAGTCTATAAATTTGAAAATTCAAATCTCGATCCTAAATATCTGGAGTAGCGCTCAGTCCTACTGCTTTTCTGTCTTCATTTGTGATTATCAGTCATTTTTGATTGATTGAAACTTGGATGTATTCTTTGATGGAAATGAACAACAATCAGGCAGGTGAACATCCCCTTTCATTTTAATCAATTGCTGCTAAATCATAGTATCTTGGTTTATATTTTTATTCCCCATCATTTACAGTTGAAGTTATTTGTGTTTTCCAATATCCTGCAGACCTGTTACTTGATAGGCATGAATTGACTTAGTGGAATTTATGCTCTGTTGATCTCTTCAAATTATTTTGACATTTTCAATGCTATATGAAATTACCATATTATTCTCCTTTAATTTAAAGGGTTACAGTCAGTTTAAACAGTAATCTTTCAACTGCACATATATTAGCTATATTGCGGGCCACAAATAAATTCCAAGTAAATCTCTCTTTTCCTTATCTTATTATAGATAAAGGTGCTTTTTAAAATACTGCCAGATAATTTTTTTCAGTTCTCTTTTATTATTTGGGATTATTTTTTATATTAAGAGCATTACTTTTAGACTTAATTTGGTAGGATTGTTTAAGACTCGAAATCTACCCTAGAAAAAAATGATACAATAATAGGAGTGATTTCTACGCATGGAACAAATTTTATTTCTTTATTTTCTGTAAATAGGCTTAGCTCTACTGACTTCAATAAAATTATGCTAACCTATGCTAGGTGGCAGTATGGCACATTATGCAAATTTCCTTTTTGCTGCAGTCTCTCTTTTTCATTATTAGTCACCCCCAGTGTTTCACCCTGTCTCATCATAGAATTGTAGAATGGTTAGAGTTGGAAGGGTCCTTCAAGATCATCCAGTTCCAACGCCCCTGCCCTGGGCAGGGACACCTCCCACCAGACCAGGTTGTTCAAAGCCCCGTCCAGCCTGGCCTTGAAGCCTTCCAGTTCTCTTTCTTCTTCTCATCCCCTTCCCCCTACCCAAATAGAACTTACTGACTTCCTTCATCTATCTTTTTTATTCCCTCTACCCCAAACCAAGCATCTTCTGCCCTGTCTCCTGTTTAATTCTGTGTTTCTGATGAGCCTTTATCCCACCACCTCATTCTCTGCCTTCAAATACTTTCCCTAACCTTGGTTATGCTTACTAACACCTGGGCAGTGTTAAGTCTGCCCTGCACTGCTGTGCCGACCAATTTGCTTCTTCTTCTGTTTGACAGTGTTTGCTGCTTGTCTCTTGCTGAGTTCACAGTGTGTACGGTCTTGAAATAGAATAGATGAAACTATTTCTTTGTTTTGAGTTTATAGAGCAAGTAGCATATTAGAGCTCTTGGATGCTAGGCCACATAGGGGGTATAAATTAATCCACACTCTGTTGAATATGCTCAGTATTGTAAATTCACAGTTGATGACCAGGAGACATCACATAAAATATACTTTATGTAGAAATCACATAGAAAAATAAATGCTGGAGTTCCTTTACTTTTTCTTTTTTTTTTTCCCTCCTGTGTGTTTTAATGAGTTTCAGAATGCCCCAAAAATAATAATTAGCAATTACCTTATATATACTTGTCTACGAGTACATATACTTGTCTACATCTAAGGCAATATTTACAGGTTAGTGGATTCACCAGCTTCCAGTCAGAGCTGTACAAAATGTTACACATCTTGATGTCTGCATTTCCCCAAAGTGTGGGGTAAGAGGAGAAGGAGAAAGGGAAGAGTTAAGGAGGTAGAAATCTGTACAAATATCCCCCTAGGCTTTGGAAACATGTACAGCTTTATTCCTGTTTAGAACTTTGGGTGTAGCTTTGCAGAAGACCAGAGAGCATAATGCCACACAATTCTGATCCTTGCCATGTCTTGACAGGCACAAAAGGCTCTCCTTACATTGGGATTTGTTGGTTTTGTCCCCTCTTGTGCACAGTTCTGCCTAATTTATATCTGAGCCAGATAATGCTGATTTCACTCACTCTTATTTCTCTCCTTCTGCGCTGCTGCATGTGATTTCCTAACTCATTTGTTTCAGCTTTATGTTCTCGTGACTCAGTTGACTTCAAAGGATTCACAATTCAACCCACGCTAGCGGCATCTTTGCATGGAGATATAGGACTGTTTTTTAAAAAAAACCAAAACTTTAGTAATGAAATCTTTGATTGTATCAAGGGGTTCTCTATGTCAGAGTGATTTTGAATTACAAAACATTTTATCTGGAAAATTAACTGTCAGATTTTGTTTTAGCTATTGGAAATTTAAATGCCAGAAAAGATGCTTATGCTTACTGGATGCCATTAAACTCCTCCTTCTCTTCTTACTGCTTTTCACTGAAAAATATACCAACAGAAAACTGAAGAGGTATGAAAGTACACCTTATAATTTCCACAAAGCAAATCAAAACCAGTTTTTACATTCCTTCTGAAGTTTATTTTTTAATTCTTATTAATTAGGGCTTCAAATTATTAATGTTTATGCAGATTTCTAAAGCTTCATCAAAGGTCCTTACAGCATAATGCAATTAAGTTTCAGTTGATTAGGCAATTATAAATAAATGAGAATTTTTTTCTATGTGAACAATACACTCAGATAAACTGGTTTGTGGAACTAATGTGATAAAAGGAATGCTGCAGGAATGCTGTCACATTTATTATGCAAACTTCGAAAATCCTCGGAATCTGGAACTTTTAACATTCTGTTCTCTGCCTGGCTTCTATTGATTTTTTGATAGGGAAAACCAGATAAGATGTAAATTAGTACCCTTTTTTTTTTCTCTTTAAGTCAATTATTCACCATAAATCATGGCTAGGAGACATTTGCATGTTTAATTCAAGCTTAGTTGTGGAAAAAAAATACATGCTTTGTACTTTTCAAACATTTTAATTAAACCAATGGCATTTATGAATACAAAACAAGTAATAAATGCAAAGTAATAACAAAATATTATTTGTTCAAGAGATTACTGATGGATGATAATATTCTAATTTGGAACAGATTTACAGGTTCCTTAAAGTCTTTCAAAGCTTTTAATGGTTAATGTAGAACAATGTTCTTCTAACTTTGAAGTAGATGCTGCAGCAAATAATAAACCCGTTTTACTCTCGGTGCTATCATTTCTAATACAGTGTGTATGAACTTGAAAGAAGTGACAGAAGGTGTAGACCATGTGCTTATCCTCTTTATTATGCTTTAAAAGATGATAATTTATTTGAAAGCATTTTAATCATTTAACATCAACTGTTAAATCCTGCGAGGGGCATAACTGACCAGGCATTCTGAAAAGGAAGGATGCTTATTCATACACACGTATTTGATGGATAGGCAAAATCGCGTAAGCAGTTATTGCTGATGAAGCCTAAAATGTTTTCCTGACAGATATAAAGATTTTAAAATTACACTGACTATTGTCTTATTCTTATATCTTCTTACTGTTCATGCTGACCTTGTGGCTTCATTAATTATTTTCACCACATAATGTAAGCAAAATGAAGACAATGAGATCACTTAAATGAAGCACATACTGAAATATTTTGCAAGACTTCAGACTTTTTTTTTTTTTTCTAGAACCCAGCCTAACTGAAAACAGGCCACATTTGTCTAAATTAAGAGTTAGATCTTTTGCTGTGAATGGGCAAATTGCAATGATAACTGAACTTGATTTTAATAGTAACACCAGTATTTCATTGGTATGTCTAACCCCTCTGATTTCAACTCTTTGACTTCAGCAAGGAACTTCGATCATGAAAAAAACAAGATTTAGCGTTTAGCCTACCTTTTTGAGGGAGAGAAGATAAGGTGATCCAGCTCCTTGTCTGTCTGCTGCTGCTATCTTGGATTTGTTGACCCTCTTAAACCTAATTTGAAAATTAAAAAATAAAGAAATTTTTGTGAGTTTTGTTATAATCCATGGCTATATATAGGACACCCAAGACTTGTTGTTGCACACATATTTCTTTATCACAACCTTGCCAATTTGCTAAAAGTAGAAGGCAGCATATATAGACCTTATGTAGCATGAATGTGTCTATATAACAGAAAGAAAGAGAAGTTCGTTCTTTGTTTCATAGAAAATAACACATTTTTTTCCCCTGTTTAAAAAGTGGAATGAAATACCTTTCTCTGGATATCATATATAGATATTTAAATCACCTTAATATTTCCTTTTGCCAACATTAAGGTATTAAATTAAGACTTCAAAACTCTTGAATTTGAAAGCTGTTTATAATATAAAATTTTTAATTTTAAAATGCTGATTAGAAATATTTAATTCCAAAAGTATTGCAGCAGTGATTCATCTTTTGTAAAATAAATTAATTTTTCTCTTACACAAAATTATAACTATAGCCACGTTTTTCTCATATGTATTAATTTTTGACAAACTGGTATTTTTCAATAGAAAAGACATTGACAAAACTTTTAAGCAACTCCTCTGTACATATGAGATACAAGTTCCTCTCACACTGACAGAATATTGAGAGATCATTTTTTAGGGATGGATACACAGAGGAAAATGAAGAATCCAGGCAGGAACACTAAAATTTCGCTTTTGATTATTTCATCCAAAAATTGGAATGCACTGCTCATTGTTTATGACAAATCCCATTGTTTTCTTACCTCAGGTTATAAAAATTTAATTACCTAAATATTCTTTCATTGATTTAATATGTTTTCCTATTGGCAAAGGGTTCAGCAGTATATTTTCCAGCCCATTTCATAGTTCAATTTTGGATGGGTCTAGTGGCAGGATTTCATTCCTTTTCTCAGCTGTAGAATTGATCTTGCAATCTGAAATGTTTCTTAATGGTCATTTAAAAGGCAGTTTGTATCTTTATAGCTTTTTAAATGCAGCTTGAGTAGTATTGTTATTCTTTTATTGTACAGGGATAGGCAACATACTCTACCAAAAAGAACTAGCAATGTATAGCAAGAAGCGTTCAGGCTTGATCAGTGGTCTTATCGTTTATCTGCCTCACTAACAGCAGTTATGGGCAATATTTGCATTTATATGTACACACATGCTTATATATAATGGGCCTGTGAGCTATTTTTCTGGTTTCCAAATAGTTGTGCTTATCCAGTCTCTGACACACAGAGATACCCACTTTCACATGCACATACTTCTCTGTTTCTGGTATGCTAACATGTTAGATTATGGTGGCTAACGGAATGGAAGCTGGGATAGTTAATTTTTTCAACTCTACTTCTGAGAAATTCTTTCTTTGCAAAGAAAAGTGTAGCAGCGTGACATTCTGGCAAGGCAATGTAACTTGTTTCTTTTGTTTAATCTCCAAAGTAAACAAATCTAACATAATATCAGTGCCAGCAAATCTATTCCCACAACACTTTATGCTTTTTGTAAGCTAACAGCTCCTGATAACATAATTATTTTCACGGAGAATAACAAAGGGCACTTAGAGAAAGATGGGATATACTTCTAGGATGGGTAGGCCTGCACGGTGGTGCAATCTGGTCCTACAGCTGAGGAGACGGGAGAGGGAAAGGAATATTCCAAGATTAATGTATATCTCCTGCAGTTGCTGGGGCTGGCCAGCATTGCTCTAGGTAACACCATGAATCTCTCAAAGCAACAACACAAAACATCAAAAGTGGCAACCATTAGCTTCAGCAGTGTGATGTTAGTAATGAATAACTCCTTAAGTTACTCTTTTTGTATATATGACAGTTTATTGCTATTTTAATGTTTCCTGTCTGCCTTCTTAATTCCCCTCTTCAGTTGCCCTCGCCTTAAAACTGTGAAAGTTGTTAAAAGGCTGCTTGGTAGAAGGAGAGGCAAAGCCAGGATAGGGCTGTAGGGGTGTCTGGAACAGTCTTAACCCTAATTGGGATGCACTCTGCCTGTTCAGAAGCCTCTCCTCTCCCCAGCGCGTAAGATTAGTGTGTACCAGCCTACGTGCTGCTGCCAATAGGTTCCTAGCTTACAGTCAGGCTAAGGGTCCGTGCTGTGATTGCTTTTATGAAGGGGTACCACTGAAATGCTATGAACAACAATTAGCCCAGAGATGTGTCACCCTGGCAAGCACTCACCATCTGCAGGTAAGATGTTAAAGAGAGATTACCAGAACTGCTCCCTGGACCTAATCAGGGCTCCTCCCCTCCTTCGTTTCCAAAAGTAATTTTAATTTTCTTCACCTACTGCCATCTCTGAACCATAGAAGAGGGTTCCACTTCACAGCAGATCTAGTATTTTCAAGTTTCTGTATCACAATTAAAAGTGAAAATTAAGGAATACATGCAATTTTCTTTTAAAAAAATGATATTTATCTCTGTGATCCTGTACATCTCATATCAGTTCTGAATTGTTCAAATATCCAAAAGGTTAAAATATGAACTACACACTGCTCTAAAGCATTATATACTGTATTCTATGCATACATAACATAGTAATACATCATGAGTAGAGTTCACATTAAAGTTTTGCATCTTAGGTTGAAATGAGAAGCACAGAATTGACTTTATTCCACTAGTTTATGATCAAACAAAACTACTTGAATTTCACACCAGTACAGGAGGCATCTTGTCTTTACTTTCTTTTACGATCGCTGTTCTGATGAGTACCTCCAGTAGCACCACCTGTTTATATAGAGCTTGCAAGCGAGAAAGGGGTCTGACAGCAGAGAAAGTGGAAATTGTGGCTGATGTGGTCTCTGGATACAGATATACAGAGACCCTGATACCATCCTTTATGGGAATCCTACCGGATTCTAAACCGAATGGCACCGCTCTGGTGCTGCCCTCCCTGTCCCAGTACTTCAGTTACAAGTGCACTGGCATAAATGGTTAGTCATTGCAGACCTAACACCTTCCCAAAGGGGTAGAAGAGGTGCTGGAGCTAACCCTGCTGCTACTACTCGAAGCAGAATGGACAAGTAGAGATAGTAGGCTTTCATATTTAGTGCAATCTGGTTACTTCTACATCAAAGGCAGCACAAATTTAGGACAGAAGTTTCATTTACTCCAACCTGCTAGGGCTCCAGGAGTGTGTGTCCACACTGCAGCCTCACTGGTGCTCAGATGCAGGCAGGTGCCAATCCTACAGGCGTGCCAGGCAGGCAGAGAGAAGAAACCTATGGAGTAACTTGCACCCACGTTGGGAGTGCAGCGCTCTGATTGTGCCTTGGCAAGTGACTTCAACCTCTCTTCCATTAAATACTCAAACATTTTCAGGACACCAGGGAAGACCTGAAGTGCATAAGGCAAGTCAAATCTTCATCAAAGATGAGCCTACGCTGCACTAAATAACTAATCCATTCTACGTATTTTTACCAAGTTTGACCATAGTACCTTTTGTTGAAATATAGTACCATTTGTTGAAATTTGATTACATTTTACATGTTTCTTCAGTGCTGCATCATCTTCACTAAAACTGAAAGCAATCAGTTGAACAGTGACTCATGCAGGATTGATGGAAAAGGAAAAGAAATGAAAAGGGAAAGATCCTCCATGATTAAACCTGCAATAACTTGTTATACTGGTTTCACCATAGAATATACTGGCAACATGATGTATAGCAACCCTCTTCCCCCACAGCTGTAATTATAGAGAGTACACTTTCTTAATGGGTGCTATAAATTTTGGAATGAGAAGCCTTTCCAATTTTTTCCTCTTTTAGTAGCAGTAGGGCATCCACAAAAGCATCATTTCTTGTCTATATTAATATCTTTTAGGTGGCATGTCCAGGACTGAAATTCTGTACAAAGAAAACCAAATCTTGAGGTAATAAAAATCATCATAGCGGTATTGATACAATAACATTAGCATGTTAAGAATGTAAATCTTCTGCTAAGCCAATTATTAGGGCTTTCTTGCACACTTCTAATTTTTTGCTGAGTTGAGAGCTACCTCTCTGGATGCATTCAGGTAAATCCGTCTGCAAATAGAAATGGATTTAGCTATGTTTCAATAAGGATGAATAATTGCTCTTCTTGGGCTTGCCTTATTGAAGAATGATGGATAATACTCTTCTCCCAACTGATTGATCCGCCTCTGGTCTTTTCTCCAGTTTGAAGAAAAGGAAGGACAGTTTGTGTAACAAGATTCTTTGGTAACATCTCCAGAGAGCTTTGCAGAGCTTCATAGGCTAGCCTGCAGGCACCGTAAGAAAAATATCAGTATGTCCAGCTTGCAACACTAGTTTTCCATCCCTAATCTTGAATAAAGCAATGTCGTCAAATATTCATTTGTATTTGAACAGTTAAAAAAATCTGTTTGGTTTCTATTTTTTTTCTATCAGCAATAATATCACCATAGGATTCAATATGATGGTCAATTTGCTGTAGAAATAATCAGCTCTATTACAACAGTAGTCCTAATGTCAGTGCAGAAAGTTTTATACTGTACCACCACATATGTATCACAGTAGACTTACTTCCATAGGTGATGGAAATGCTGGGCATTACAAGGCTGTGCAGACACACACTGAACCAGTGTCTAATAAATATTTCAATAGCATGCAACAAGTAAAGTTATATTGTCAACTCTCCTTGCATAAACGCAGTGACTAATGGGATTAATTCTTTTTCTTAAAACATTGTCAGTGCAGTAGAAGTTTGAAGCAATGTTCTGTATTCTGTCTCCTTCTGATTGTACTTGAACTGAACGTGCCTTGAAAAAAAATGGTGATATGGATGAAGGCTCCTTATATCTTTATCCGAATCTATATCTATATCAGAATTTCACCTACACAAAACAACATATTCCATTAGTCTCTTGGGAGATTCCTTGATACAGGTTGCAGATTACCTTGCTAATGTTAGAAGGAAGTCTGGATCTGCCATCACTCACCCCTCATATTTTCAGTATTTGCAGGGCAAAAGGAAAGTGTAGGATAATAAGAATAGTTGTAGTCCACTTAGACTGCAGCTGCAAAAGTACTGTGTTGGTAGAGTGAATGATCCCTAACTGATCAGTGCACTGCCATAACTAGGTTGCTACTACTACCTGAACTTGCTGTTATGAAACCAGCTCAGTTACACATATGACCAAATAATTTCCGCCACTGTATTGCAGAGATAGAGTCTAGAATTTTCACACAATATTTGTGGTTGCTTTATATGAGGCTGTGGAGCAGGGGGAAGCTTCACAGCATTTTACCTGGAGTATTTTGTCTTCATTGATTTGAAAAGTTTTAGAGCTAGTGTTTCCCTTAAGATTTTGGTTTAAAATACCGTTTATCTAAATTGCTGTTGGTTGACTAGTAGTGTTAGAAGAAAAAACAATTTATCATGAAGGATGTTGCCTGCCTTTGAGAATGGCAAATGCCTGCTTTTCTTGGCAGAAACGATAAAAATGGCATGAATGATGAAATAATTGCTCAATAAATACTGGTTAGTTTGATATAGGTTTTTGTTCTGAGAATTGATTGTTTGGATAGAGTAATTGGTGTAATTCTTTAAAGATGTGACAAACCTTCTACTGGCTATTATTAAATCACAAGCATTTATTTGTAATATTTAATGGTACTTAAAATACACAGTCTCAGATGAAAAGCTAAAAAAATTCCAGGAACCATGTCAATTACATTGCTTAAATGAGGCTTGCAATCACAGTCTTACTTTTATAATCTTCGCTTATATTACAATGAAAATAGAGAATACTTCAAATCATTACAGTTCTGTCTTCGCAGAAGCCAGGAAATAACTTGAAGTTACTGGGAGGTCTTTAAGAAGTAGTTTAAAATCTCTTGTTCTTACTATTCGGGAAATGTGTTTCTTGAAGAGTTAGTTTTTAGAGTATGAAGAGATGTAAGGAGACAGAAATGCTTCATGCTATTTTGACTTCATAGGATTTAATTTTTAAAAGGATTTAAATCAAAGGATGTGAGTCAAAGGATCAGTAGCTGGATCAGTAATTATACTAACAGAATACTATTGTATAAATCTGATTTGGTCTGGCTTATATAATGTCATCTTCTATTTCCAGTTTTAGGCAGTGGCAAAATGATCTTTGATCACTTACCGTGCAGCACATTGAGCAGTAGGATTGTAATGTGTGTATTTATCTAAAGTCTAACAACAGTCATTTCAGTCACAAGTTAATGGGCTTTTAAATGTTTAAAATTTGAATTATGAAATGAAATGTCTGGTAATATACTGGACCTCTTCTTTAACAGTGTGCACACCAGCAAAATGGCTCCTTCATTGCTGGTGAAATCCAAAAAATAAAATATGTGAAAAATAGTCTTCTCTTTGAAGATAGGTAAAATGAGAAAATGTAATACTCTATAGGTTTCAGATGAAGAGCTGAAATTATAAAATAGGGTCTTATAAATTAACAGGCTCCAACTCTTTCTTCAATTTTCTTCTGAAAATTATTTGATTGTGATGAGCTTGTGTCAGAAATGTTTCCTTGTAGATGACGAGACAAAAGAAAAATGCACAGAAACCACCCAAAGAACAAGGTAACCAATTTCCTGACATCACAAAATGCTCTGCTCCACGCAAATAACTCTGTATTCATTTATTTATATGGGAAATAAATATGAACTAAAATATCTACTACTTGGTGAAAGAGGCAAAAGCGATGGAGTTGCCCAGCGTGGGTACTGACAGCCAAGCATTAGGGGGGTGGCATAGGTATAGCTGTGGCATGGAAGGTCACTGAGGTACCTGGAAGCAAGGCTTGGAAGCAGTGCAGCATAGGAGAAGTCCCACTTAGTTGCTAATTTTCCATTTAAGAGGTTGAACTGCTAGATTATTTGTATAAAATTTGTCTTTCAGCCACTCTGGGGAGCACACAGTGCAGAAAAGCCTAGATAGACCCTTCTCAAGGCTCTGGCCAACTCAGGGTTGTGTCTCAGCTGCATTTAAGAGTTTGGCCTCCAGCTGCATCATCCTGTGTTTATAACTATCTGCACGGGCTAGAGGTCCTCTCGCTCATCCCTAGCCCTAGGCCCTGAAGAAGCAGCTCTGTGAAAGGGGGGAAGTGCCTCCTTGGTAGGGTGGAAACATTAGCCTGGCTCCTGCTCCCCATGGTGCTGTGCCAGGGCTGGCTGTGGCTCATCTTGGGCAGGGAGCAGGGCCAGGGATAGAAAACCCACCATCAGCATGGGTGCACATTCTCCCTTCATCTCTGCTGTGGTATCAGCAACAATAACCACACTCCTAGTACAGGAGTCTTCCTCTAAGGACCCAAAGAGGAAGGATTTTGGGTGGGCAGCTGAGTCCCGAGACTGGCTACAAGCAGAGCCTTGCAGGGTTCAGTCGTTTTGATGGAGCAGAGTTATGGATTTAACCCGGGGCTCTATTTGTAGGTAAATTATAGCAAGCACTTGGATTATGTGCAATCTTCACACAGTTTTTCAAGAGAGTTGGTGGGGTTGGGTATATATTCTTGCCTTCAGGCTGAAGAGTTAGCTGAAGATGGATAGTGGCTTACTCACCGTCCCAACTGGAGGTCCCTCAGTGAGTTGGTAATCATCCTAGCCTGTCTCTTCTGGAGGGTGGCTCAAAGCAGGCTTTAACCTTAAATGTACCAAGAATTGTCTTTCTCTCCAGACTGATTAGTCACGCAATAACTGATGTTGCAGACTGTGCTTGCAGTGGAGTAGAAAGATTCAGCCAGGTGAAGTTCAATTCTCTCTTCCAGAGAAAGCACGAGTCTCTTCAGGGAGAAAAAAATAGTAATAATCAAAACCTAGTAATTCAGCAGCGTAATAAAACAACATTTCTAGCTGTGGTGAAAATTTATGGAATTATTTTTATTTATTCATTCATTTTCAGGTCCTTGTCACCGTTTAAAATAAAAATGATTTCATGTTTTTCTAGTAGTGTGGTTTCAATGCTGCAAGAGTAAGAGGCGATTGATCCACTGTTCCAAATTGGAGGAGCCTGACTCCAAAAGCTCTATAATTATAGGTTGGATTTATTATTAAATTTTGGCTTACACTCAGTGTTGGCAAATACTAAGTATGATCTTGTCTTTGAAAATGCTATGTTAAATGAGGCTTCCTAATCTTATCAGAGGAAAAGAAATACCACTTCTTCCTGCCTGGTGATAGAATTCAAAATTTATTATTAGAAAAATTAATTTCAAAAAGAACAAAATCTTCTGAAAAAGCAAAGTTTGAGGGGAGAATAAAACTTAAGATGTTAAAAAACTGGAGGAAAAAATAATTTCACAATTTCATCTGAATTGCCACAACAATTAATAAAGTTTATTTTTTCGTATTACAGAATTCTGTTAGTAATCATGTGTGTATAGTAGACATATTCTGGTTTGGGTTTTTTTTTAATAATTTTAATTGGAATTATTTAGAGGTGTTTGAAATGCTTTCCATGTTCCAGATTATATTATTTCCTAGTTATGCAAACAATCTGTATTGCGATGTTGGGAAATGGTTTAAAATAACAAAACAGAAAATAAATAATGAAGTAAAGAAAAAAAAAGTTAATTTTTTAAATGGAGTACATAAATCAGTGTCAAAAAAAGGTTTTGCTTTGAAAATTTTCTCAATAGAATTTTAATGAAAACTTGAAAGAAAAAATCTGGGATCAAATTAGAAAACATTTTAATATTTTATATTAATATGTGAACAATTGTAATTCATATCTGAAAAAATGATTGCTTGAGAATACTGACTGGGAAAAATGAAGTGTAATTTCCTGCCACTGGAGACAGACACTTGCTTTATTTAGTGCTAAAGCAAAACACCTTGCATGTAGGTTTAATCAGTGTTTTTTATGTTGTTGTTACAATTTTGTTCATCTTCACTTTCTCTGATCTTCCAGCTGAGAAGAACTGAACAGAGCTTCTTCTGAAGCCTTTTAGTAATTTACTGTAATCAGAGTGCAAACTAATAAGAGAAACATCTTCCCCCATTGGACAATGTGCCAAAGGGGTACAAAGAGAATACAGGCCTCAGGCCGCAGCTCCCTCAGGAGAACCCACCCGCTCCGCCGGGGGCTCCACAGGGAACCTCTGCGGGGGGACGCGGCCGGAGCCCTTCCTCTTCCTCCTCCTCCTCCTCCTCCTCCCGCTCTCCCCTCGGGGCTGGCAGGGCAGTTCCTCACACGTTTCCCCTCGCCCCTCACCGCCGGGCAGCCCCTGCCCCTTCTCAGCCCCTGGCGCTGGGGCGCTTGGAGCCGCTGGGACCGGCCCGGGGCAGCGCGGCCTGGGCCCGCCTCACAGGGACCTGGGCCTGCCTCACAGCGACCCCTTCAGCCCCTCATAGGGAACCTTTCAGCGACTCACAGAGACCCCTCCAGCCCCTCACAGGGACCCGCCAGCCCTCGCCAGCTGCTGGGCCCGGTACAACTCTTCATTTAATCATGAGGTAATAATCTTTTTCTTCTCTTTTTGTATTAATTATTATTATTTTTAATCTCAGTAGGGTCATGGCACACGGTCTGGGGCAATAGGAAGCTCTGGGAAGGTGTAACAATTTCCTAATCATTCTTGCAAAGAGCCCCCCTGGGGGAAGAAGGCCGTGTAGCATGTTTTCAGAAGTTTGGGGGTTTAATTTTCCTGTTACATCCGCCTCTTCTTCTTCAATATTTTGACACCGGACTACAGTGAGAATATTAAAGTGTCTCAGAGAAAGAGTTACAAGGCCAGACTTTTAAGAGAAGTCTTATGAGGCCTGAGGTGGCTCTTAGGCCAGAGCTAAGGCCTGAGGTGGCTCCTGCAGGCCCAGAGCTGCCCAGGCTGTTTGGAAGCAAGCTGTTTTGCTAGAAGGTTTAGGGAGCAAACACCTGGGTCCCTCGAGCACCTGTGGGGGCTCCTTGGTCCTTCCCAGGCCTCCAGTGGCCCTGGCTGCCCCACAGGCATCTGCCCTGCTGGCCCATAGGCCCCCGAGACCCACCCCAGAAAGTTCATTAGGACGCTTTTGCATGGTGAAATAACTCGCTTTGAGAGAAAGCGGATGAACGACAAAACCAATCTTTTACGCCTGTGTAAGCCGAAAGGTAAACAGATTTTTTTCCCATTGTGTATCATTTCGTGTTCATTTAATATAATATATTAACTGTATAATCATATTTAAATATAAATAATGTAAATATAATGTAAAGCTTCATTCCTTTGAGGTGTGCTATTTATATTTTGTTTAGGGCCCAGGAACTCTGCAGGCTGAAGCTGTCAGGTTCTCTATATCCATGACCCCAACTGCCAGTACAGAGACCACTTTAAAATCAGTTTTGTAGATTGCTGGGTATTTGACTTCCTAAGGCCCCATTTTCAAGCTCCTTTCTGCAACTGTGAGAATGGGAAACTTAAAATTATAATGGGACTTGGAAAAAAGAGGGCAGAATAGTGTTATAGCAGAAGAATAGTGTGATGGCAGAAGCATGTAGGATGGGCTTCTGGTCAAAGCATTGAAGTTTGTGTGACACAAAGCACAGTCATGCTGCTTATATATATATGTAAATATTTATGCTTGTAGATTAGTATCTCTCAAGAGATATTTAGTTCATTATTTCTTATATTAGAGTAACCTGGCAATATATGTCAGAATATGCCTTCATGTTAAACGAACAAAATCTCAAATTGTGAGAAAAGGGCCCTTTTAATAGTGAGGCTCTTCCTTTTACAAACAGAAGGCATAATTAGAGATTATCCATTACAAACAAAAAGCATATTTAGAGATCATCGAAATGAAGAAATTAAAATATATGACTGGCTGGATGCACGTCATTAGACATGGTTTTGGGGTGTTGCAGTGCATTAAACATTATGATTTTCAGAAGTGTACTTTGTCCTGAGTACAAACTGTGGAGGAGACAGCCCAAGTGTAAAATAACAATATCCAGCCAGAGCCTGCAAATGCTAATAGTTATTTTTTTCATCCAGAAAGGAGGCTTAGTCAATAATTAAAATAAGCAATCCATATTTGACTTAAGATAAAAAGAACTAAAATCATCCGTTTTTTTCACTTGGCTTTGCTGCAGCATTCAAATTTAAGCACAAATGGAAGCATAAACATGCTGTCTTTGAGTGCTGCTTTTACCAGTAAGGCACTTAACATGCAAATCTGGAACATAAATTTAGCTTACAAATGGCATTGCACAAAGATTACTGTTACATCTCCTTCTGTAGCCAGAAAGAATGTGGAAAACTTGTTTCAGAAATAACTACAATTCAAGGAGAAACTGGCACAAGTTATTATAGTCTGATCATAGAAGCTTGCACCTTAAACTGGTGCATAGCATTGCTAACTAGTGCAGACATAATTTTTATTTCTTTGAAGAGAGACATGATTGAAGCTGGATGATAGGTAAATTTAAGAAGATGCGCCGTATTTCTCATGAGAAGGTCCAATCATGTATCTGGAGGAGGTGATAGTAGGAGTTTATAAACTCGATTCGCCAGATTTTCCGCTCCTCTCACTTGTGACTTGAGGCTCGTCTTTTGTATAAAACCCTGCTAATTCAGAATTCTCCCTTTGCTGGTGATGGAGTACCATTTTACAGTGCATCACGGCAGCTGGCACGGATGTCTAGATGAGCTGTAAAGGCAGTGGGAAGAGAGGCCCTGTGTGTGTGTAGATGCTCGATGTGATGTGCCCTCCACTTCTGTCATCGGGATATGAGTAAAGCACAGAGACTTCCACAGGATTTCTCCGTGTAGTTCCATCAGGGAGCCAGACGTTATGTTGTGTATGTGTGTTCTTGCTTGCATGGCAGTAAGTTTCTAGCAATGGGCTGGTGTAAATGAGAGATGTAGTAGGTCCTTTTTTAAAAAATACGTAACATTCTTACCAATTCCTTGTTAGTGCTTTAATTCTCTAGAAGTAAAAGCCTGGGAATTCGAAGTTACTCTTCCAGCTCAGTGGAATGAGTTTGGTTATTCACAGTTTGAGCTCATGTAAATGAAAAAAATAGTTGCTATAGTCTTGTTTTTTCTTGCTTTGGAAAGAAAAATGCATTTAAACCTCCCAAATTATTTGGAAATCACTATTATTGTGATGATTTCAGTATATCATAAGTATACATTTTTCTAAATCCTCCATTAGTGACTACCTTGTTCTGATCAAGGAAGAGGACAGTGGGTAGTATTTTAATAAATATACTTAAATATAATTAAGTAAATATAAATTCATATAAATTAAAATATAAATATAAATTAAGTAAATATACTTAATAAATAATGGATGTAGTTAGTGATTTTGGATCAGATCCCTATTTTAACCCTCTACAGTATAGATCTTAAGTTCCAAAGATACTACATAAGCTATTGCTGTTTGAAATAAGGCCACAAGTAGTTGGTGTAAAGCATCAGAGTTTTAGAGGTAGTGAACTGACCTGTAGGAGAGCTGGTTTGGATTCAGTCACTGATTCTTCCACAGGAACTTCTCATGCTCTACTTCAGCTGCTCCTGGTTTGTGCTTTAGCATTGGTTGTATTCTACAGGCTTGAACAGCTAGTTTCTGCATGGGATCCCAATGAATTACACCACAGCCTAGTATAAGAAAGCATGCTAGTGGTTGTTATTTATTCTCTGCTCATAATTACAAGTATTTTTTTGTATGCAATGCTGGTTAGGAACTTTCAAGGGTCCTTTCTGATGTAACAGAAAAGTGTGCAAGTGCAGATAGAGCGGTCTTTGATAACAGCCTTGATAGGAAAGGACTCAAACATGAAACCACAGCCACGAATGATATTTACTGCAGGTGTTGTCTGAAGACTTCAACAAAAGAAAACTTTTTAAAACTTGGAGCATTAGTTAGTGTTAGAAATGGGTTTGTTCAGAACTGAACATTGAAAGTAGGTTAAATTAACAGTTACGGCTCTTGAATGTTGCACTTCAGAGGCTCAGTGGATTCTGCATTCTCTAAGTTAAAAAGTTTTCTCCCCGTCTCGACTTGTAGCTCACATTATTTTTGTGAGGTCACATCTCACTCTTGGAAAGCACAACTTTGTAACAGTCATCTATCATTCCTTCTGAGAATACTTAGAGAAAGAATACTGTACCGTTTAATAATTTGCCTGTGAAGTTTCATAGTGGTTTTTTGTGGGTTCTTTTTTCTTTCCCTGAGGAAGTATCACTGTTTAGCTGTCATTTTGATTATCTCCTCTTAGACTTAGGAAGCTGCTAGGCAATAAAAGTCTCTGTTCAACTTCCGGATTATCACCAGTGTCTACTGAAAGACAAAAATGCAGAGGAAGGGGAAAAAAAAAAAACCAACACAACAACATTTTGCTCTTTCCACTTTTTATCATTACACATTAACCTTTCTGACTTCCTGATATTGATTCCTTGATTGTCTTGGATTAACGTAAGAAAAGGTTTTCAGAACTCACAATGTACATAATGTATTTTATATGGTCTCTTCATTGTTCATCTGCATTCATCTAATATCAAAGGCAGTCTGGACTTTTTCCCTTTTCTCCTTGTTGCTCTCTACTTAGAACACAGTCTCTTTCCCTGTAGGACAGTCACTTTGTGCTGTTGTGTTTGCCTGCTTTTGTCTTCAACTTACTGATGACTACAAAGATTTATTTATTTTTCTATAGACTTGAAGGACACCACATAAACATAAATTGTGTTGAATTACATAATAAAAAGCCCATTAACGTGAATACCTTCTTTCAAGGTTGTCATAATGTGTCCATTTGAAAAAGAAGCTAGTTCAGTCCCGTGTTAAGTGTGATCGTTTAAAATGTAATATACCTGAATTGGTTTCTTTCTGCATGTGTAATGGGCTATTCTGAACTTTGTATCAAGGTCATTTTTGCAGAATACCTTCTACTGTGAGCCAACCTAATAAAGCCTTACTTATGTTGGCTTTAAGCTAACTTGATGAGTAATTTTCTTAAAGAATATTCTTACGGCTGCTAAACTTCATTACTTATGAAAATGTTGTAAATCATTCGTCTGCTTCTTGGTACGGCTTCTGTTCTTCTGTGGTTACCTGCTCTTTATTGCAAGGTGGTGGAGATGGAAACCCATCTGAAATAGCACTGAACCGAGTTCTACTCCCATAGCACTCCTACATGGTACGTAGAGACTTTGAGCTGCCTTAGGCTAGGTGAGTGAAAGCGGTGTGATCTTTGTACCTCTCTAAAGCAGGGAAAACAATGCTTTTCCCACTGAAAAGCAAGCCTACATCAGCAGCAAATAGATTTAGGCTAAATACTTAATGAGTTACAGTCTGGTTCTGTCCAGTTGGAAGATAGGAGATAAAGTATGTAAATCCTTCAGAAATCTTGCTCTATTGCTGTGTTTTTTTCACAGAGCAGTTTGTTTTCTATGAGTTCCTGACAGGGGGTCTGCTGTCCACTTCTCTTTTTATACTGCATATAACAAAACCCACAGAACGTCTTGTCTGTTGAAGGACATTATGGTTATTAGTAATGAAATTAATAAACCCTTTAACTGGATACATCCAGGGAATGTTATATTCAAACATTTATACATGCAATAAAGATTTGAGTATGTAGCAAGTACATTAAAAACAGGCCTCCTGCCTATTCTAGGCACTACTCCTACACATAATCACATCACCCAGAGCAATGCAATTATGTGTGTTCTAAAAGGACGAGTATAATAAGAAACATAATAGAACAATCTTTTTGTAAACCCCAAGTCAAGAATAGCTGTCTTTAATAATGCTCTGCACTTCTTTGCTTTTAATATAAGGTGTTAGAAGCTCATGATGTAATATAATGTTTTACTCTGCTACAGGTGAGAAAACTGAGACTAGAGACTGCCCTGACTTAATCAAATAACTAGGCTTCTTGCTTTGCGCTTTCCTGCTTAAATAGAAAACCATACTGTCTCCCCCATATCATTTGTAACTCTCTATTAATATATTTCTTATTCAGCAGTAAAGTCCATGTCTTAAACGTATGTATGTGCAGTTTGAAACTGGAGATGTTGGGAGCTGAAAGCATGCTGCGGGTTACTGCTTATTTCCTCACGCTCCCAGGGTTTTGGTGTGGAGCAAGATGTAAGAAAGGTGGGTCTGCAGCATGAAAGATTAATGCTATTTTTGTGTTGTGTATGATGAGGCTTGGCCTCTATGAAATGGTATTCCGAGGCTCAATTACCTCTGTGTATGGAAATATTTGCACAGATTCCTAGAATTATAGAACAGAAAATGTGTATGAAATTAAATCAATCCTCTTCCTTCTCTCCTTGAAAACTCTTAATTTCCGTAACTTCTGGCTTTGTAGCAGTCTGCATGACAAACACAGTTCTACAAATAATTTATTCCAGCTGCCTGTGGTATCATTAAATGTTTTTAGTTTTCCGGATTTTTTATTGTAGCCTAAGCAATTCTGAAAGTACTTTTTTCAATTTTGCATGCATCTGCAAAACAAATATGTATCTGTAGAACAAATTATTTTTTAAATGCGTTGTTGCAAATGGATAAATAGATACAATTCACAGTTTAGAGAAAATTCAGGTAGAGAACCAATTGAAAGTAATTTCACTGTTCTGAATTTTAATTCTAAACCTTCTTGAAGAAAAAAGGAAAAAGAGAGATGATGGCTAAATGGCAGCAAGGGAAGAAGGATTCTTTCTTGGAGGAGGTAGAAGAGCTAGGATGTTCCCTGCACCTTAAGTGATATAAAATGTTAAAACTGCTATAAATGAAATGATAAAAACACTTCCTTTCAAGCACTGAATTACTGAAAGCAGTTCTGGCTTGTGGCTGTTCCCATCCGTTCCCAAAGGGAAGTGCAGTGTATTATTTCTGAGTCTGAAAAGTCGGTTGGGGTGAATTCCAGCAAAGGCACTGCCTGCAGATTTTGGCTAACAACCTGATGTTTGATATGAACACCACCACGTGAATTCCTAGGAATTTTTGAAATATCCTGTAAGGAATGTGGGTGTGTCATTGTCTTCAGACTAGCAAGCCATCTCCTTTAAGCATCGTAATTACTCGGTGACTATGAAGATTTTCCCATCTGTTTTCTGCAGGATTTTGTTATTCTGATACTGCTGATGAGTCTAAAATTCCCAAAATATCTGAAGTAGGAAATTTTAGGGGAAATTGTCTTGTTTAGATTTCTTTTTCCTCAGTGCAGTCCCTTCTGAATTTGTGGTGTTGTGAAGCTTCTCTTGTGCTTGTGTGTCCGATTCCAGGTTAAAACTGCTATAAACATCTTGTGCACGTCAGCACCATTGGTCACTTTTGCTACTAGGTTGTCTTTATGACAAGGAAAGAAAACCTGAAGGTGATTAAAAACTTCTTTTGTAGCCCTTTATGAAAGCTGCATCCTGTTCTGCAAGCAGTGCCAGCCCTCTCTTGTAATTGCTTTCATTCCTGCTGTTGGCTTTTGGGCAGCACTTGGACTGAACGTGATACATCATTCCAGTAACCAAGGCTTGTCTGAGGAAACCTGCTGCGGAATGCTTACAGCTTCATGATCATATAAGCTGTCAGAAAAAAGAAGAAAGCCAAACTAATAATTCAGGAGAGCAGGAGAGTATTTGGGAAATCTTGCCTGGTACCTGCTTATCATGCATTGAGTTTCCCTAGAGCAGTTCTGTTCAGTGAGAAACTTAAAAGCCGGAAAGAAGCTGTGCTCGTGCTGAGTGATCTGAACTCTTGCTGCCCTTGGATGCTGTCATGAGACTGTAATTTTACATTTTTGAAAAAAAACATTCAAAACCCAAACATATGTGTTTTTAGAGATAGTATGACAGGTGTTTGGGTTTTTTTTAATTATTATTTTATCTTATTTTCAGCTTGTCTCCTCTGGACAGAGTAAACATTTTACAGGTTTTATTTGCATTAGAAGATTTCATGCAGCTAAGCAGTTGGTTTAGGTTTTAGAAGGAAAATAGTTTTGGCGATTGTTTAACATTCCTATGCCCAGTGTGATCTGTCTTTTTTAATAGTAAATTTATGAAATTACATGGACAAACTGACATGTTTCTGACTTTTACTAAAGATGGTGAAGGTTGGTTAGAAACAAATTTATGCCAGTACATTGATGGCTCTGCCTGTTTCTTTGCTAGCCTCTGTGAACCAGGAGCCAAAAGGAGTGGTAGCTGCAACTGTACTTGCTGTGTAGCACAGTGGACCACCCGAGAAGGAAAGATTTTTCTGGTGGTTTATGCACAGAATTTGGCTGAGAATGTGATGTTGTATAAATGCGTGAGGTTAATCTTGCCTTTTCCAGCAGAACATTTCTTGGTTTTGCTCTGTGTTGATTTTCATAGCACCACCTAACTGACACTTTGAAGGTATTATAAAAGTATGAATGATAATTCATAATTCTAACTGTGAGCATACTGAATTGTGGTTTTATTTTCATTTTGTGAAACTTGAAAATTAAGACTTTTTGGGTTACAGCTCAGGAAAAATGAGATATCCTTGCACTGAATGTCTAGGCAGAAATTGAATTAAGAATTCTGTTATCATCTCCGTAATGTCCTACATTTGGTTGACTCTCAATAACATTTACTGAGCATGTTATTGATATTTATAGAATGTCTAATTGAGATGTTAGATTCCCCTTCTTTCTGCAATAGGAATAAAAGTCTGCTAAATTAACAATGACCAAAACATCCATTGAAAATGGATTTATCAATATTAAGAGCAAGGAACTATCATTTTAACTTAGTCTGACCTTATGCATAACACAAGGTATAAAATTTTCATCTGATAATTGCTACATTAAATTCATAATCAGGGGAAAATAGAGGGTATTCTTCACATAAATACTTCATTCCTTTATTGAAAAAAGTAAATGTGGAAAGGTATCCACCATTCCAGTACCCTTGCTGTTGTTGAATTCCTTTCAGCTGCTAGCTTGTTCTGCACCTCTTACTACTGGCTTAAATCATGCTCTGCCATCATCTATATTTTTTTCCATGTGGAATGACGTGCAAAGTTTTATCAAAATTATCCTGCTAATACTGATGTTTTAACTCAATAGTTGACTATTTTAATCTGTAGGTATGTTTATGTTAGTAATAATGTATTTAATGAATGAAAATTCTTCATACAGTGGTGTCCAAAGAGAAGGTGGATTTTGAGGGAGATTTTGTGTTTTATCACTTAAACACCTAAGTTTAATATATATTATGCTTTTTATATCTATCATGATTTTTCTTTCTTGCCAAGCAATATGTTTGTCTAGCAGTAGATCGAAAAAGAGCTATCAGTATTGCTACACTCACTGGGGCTCTGCTGAGTTTTTACATAGTTCTGTTATTTATGGATTTTACATTTTTTATATTTTACTTTGTGTGGTTCTTTTATGTATTTGACTTCAAAAGCAATAGGTGAAGTACAGTGTCCTGAGGCATCATTATCCTGCATGGTCATTCCTGCACTGATTTCCAAGGCCCTTAGGATTCCTCATTTGCTATTGCACTTTCTCCAAAGATACTTTCTGCTGCCTCTTTCATTCCTCTGACACTGAACATTTTAGGTCTTTCCTTGTCCTTTCGCTTTATATATGGGATAACATATGCATCACCTGAGAGGGACATTGATAAACACTGTATTAACATTTTAATATTTATAGAGCTTTTCATGTGCTATTTGCTGTGGGTGTTCCATAAGTATCGTTGTGAACGTTTTGTAACAGCTCTTTCTCCACTGTGCTGTTTTATTTGCTTCCTTTTCCCCATGTTGAATTTAAAGAGTGAAGAGAATTTCACTGTGGTGTTTGTGAGAACGGTTGCTTTCACCGTGATCTGAAGTTTCAGGTCTGCACCTGATTTTATAGAACTAGGGAAGGCAACTCCACTGAGAACCATGCAGCATATGGACAGTACTGGAAACTGTCTTTACCAGTGATGACACTTGACATTGATTATTTGTCAGGTGACACAAAGAAATATTGGAAAAAACCAAAAATATGGAAATGGGTATGAGACTGTAATTTATCCAGTATTTTTTTAAATAAGTCAGCTTTAAAATGAAATACTGAAATTATTTGCAGTAGTATCTGTGGTACAACCACTTCCCAGTTGAGTTCTGCTTGGTGTAGCATATGCACAGGACATGCTTATAGAAAAACTTCTTTGAGTCAGTTATGATACTAAAAGTTTACTACAATTAATTTTCAGTCTGCGTTAATCTTTTATCAGCACCTAAAGTAATTCAGAATTTTGTCATACTTTCATAATACAAGATATAACATACACCTTTCAAAATACTCTTAAGATATTGCAGTCCATTGAAAGTGAAGATGAATTTCTAAGTCAATCTTTAACCCAATCTTTTTCTTATTTCTTTTAAATGCTAATGCAAAGCTTCATCCAGACTTAAGCAAAATAATGCTTTTCTTGTACTAATTTTATTGCAGCTTTTATTGTGATTTCTCTTGCAAGGCAGACAGGCCAACCCAGGGAAGTGGTTGAGGCACCATCCCTGGTGGTATTTAAAAGATGGGTGGACGCGGCGCTTAGACACATGGTTTAATGATGGTGTTTGTCAGTGTTGGGTTGGCAGCTGGACTTGATGATCTGAAAGGTCCCTTCCAACCCAGACAATTCTATGATTCTGTGATTCTAATGTGTTTGTATATTTGTATGTATTGTCTGATACCCAAGACGAAGTGTGAACGAGAGCAAAGGAATGGAATGGAAGCAGAAGCCTCTCCACACCTGTTCTGAAAGGCAATTTACAGGCACTTTTTTACGTCTTGCTTGGCGATGAAAAAGGAATTGTCAGACAATGTAACTTCTACCAGCACTGAAGCAAGAAGGGGAAGAGTCATCCTTGCATTGTCAGGCTTGCTGAAATGCTTTGGATGCAGTCCCACCAGTCTGGAAATGCTTTTTTCCCTAAGTTGCCCAAGACAGCGCAGCTTTCCATTAACCAGGCGGAATCAGACTCTTCTTTATTAGTATATTTGGACAACACTGTTTGATGCTTTTCTGCTCAACATCTAAAAGCAAGTTAGAAATATTTCTTACATTTTTGTCTTATATTGCAGAAGGTTGTATGGATTGTTAGTCATACTTAGTTTACATAGAAGTAAACAGAAACACACAGAGGTGTAAAAGCCAGATTTTCAAAAAGCAAGATTTAATTCTGAGCATCTCTGCTTTTTGTTTAGTAATATAAGCTTATTCCATCCTAGACTGTTTGGGTTTTTTTATTACTTAAATTGTTGAAGGAAGCAGGGAAAGCATTTGGGTTGTTTATATTTATTTTTTATGTTTCTGTTTTTTTCTCCCAGGAGTTCACTGAGTGGGAGATTTTTCTTGTGACTGAAGTCTACTAGTTTGGGTTAAATTATTTCTCCCTGTGTTTGGAGACTGTTAATGTAGTTAGTTACACTCTGTTAGGTTGGTTGTGTTGCTAAAGTGGTTTTTTCATTCTTTTTTTTTTCTGCCTTGATTCATTCTGTTCATGAAAATGCCAACCTGCAAAAAAATGAATAGCAGTCAGCAGAGACTGTCATTTAGCTCAGTAAGGAGAAAGTTCTGATTCTGAGACAAAAGCATCTACGTTCTCTGCTGCTTCTTGCCTTGGTCTCCGGAATGCTCCTGGAGTGCGGGACAGTGAGATCACACGGTGGTGGGTAGCCATTACTCTGTTACAGTGCCATCTCCTAACACTGCAGCCTGGGTAAGTGCAGTGGAAAAAAAAAAAAAAAAATTTACACCCGCTTCAAGACTTGCTAGAGCTTGACTTTTTGCTCTTTTTGGTAGCGGGTGGGAAAATCTGACAACTTCTTCACAGGAGTTTTAATGATTTTGCCGTAGAGGAGAAAAGTAGTTTTCAACAGCAAATGGGGGTGTTTATTTAAAATATCCTGAACTGTCACTTATTCAGCCACATAACAAGGTTGTTGAGGATGAATTGACAGAGCTGTGAATCAGGATTTCCTGCCCACCTGCTTTTCTCCCTTGTCAGCCTTGTCAAATTACTCTCGCTGAAATCAAGAAATGTTAAGTTCTTTTAAAGAAGTGATACATTCTCTGTGAGCACAGTTCCTTTTTCTTCCTGCCTCATAAATATTTAAAAGGTGTTAATCTTTTTTGTTACCTGACTAATAAGCACTGGGCAAGAAATTTGTCAATGCAGTTTCATTACTGAACTTAGATCAGAGCTTTTTGAACATCATTGCAGTTATTGGGTAGAATTTTAAGAAATAACCAAATGACTTTGAAACAGATTCACCATTTGCACTCTTTAGTGACCTTAAAGAGTGTGTAAGGGATAAAATATTATTAATGCATACATAACTCAGAGTAGAATCACAGAATTATAGAATCTTCTAGGTTGGAAGGGACCTTCAAGATCATCTTGTCCAGCCATCAACCTAATTCTGACAAAAATAAACACCCACACAACAAACAAAATGCAACACCATCACTAAACCATGTCTCCCAGCACCATGTCAACCTGTCTTTTGAACACCTCCAGGGATGGTGCCTCAACCACCACCCTGGGCAGCCCATTCCAATGTCTGATAACCTTTTCAGTGAAAAAAATTGCTAGCTTTTTATCGGTATCTCCTTGCCCTTACTTTCTGCAGACGCAAAAATCTGAGAAACAAGAACAATGCCTTTTAAACATTGATTAATGAATTGTAAAGTTGGTTTTTTTTTTCTTAGTTCTTCCTGCATCTTCCCGTTGCATCTCCTGCATCCCCTTCTCTATAATGGGTGTTACTACAGATTTCTCTACCTCAAAGGGTTCTTCCATCATTGCCAGTGCCAGGATTAGAGGATGCATAAGGCTGACAGAGGAGAAAGGGAACTGCAGGAGCAGAAGAGAAAGGGCAGGACAGGTGAGATAAGTTGGGAATAGGGGGAGATCATGAGTTTTACATTTTACATCCTCACAGAAGCTGTTTGAGGTCGTCTTGGAGATAGTGTTTTCTTCATCCCCAAATCCTGAAAGTTACTAAACTATAAATATATATCAAGAGTAAGTAGGGAGTGGTTGAGAGGGAATAGCTGTATGTAAGTATTTGGTGTTGTACTAGAAGAATCAGAGAAAAGAAGACAACCAGAATGGAAAAAAGAGTATGTGTGTTGAGGAGGGGCAGCTGGAAAGAAATACCCCTTCTTCGGAATGTTTGGAGTCCATTTAATAAAAAACAAAAAACAGATAGAAACCAATTCTGGAACAGCTGTAAAATGTTTACAAACAGTCTTGAACCCTTCAATATTTAACATAGATTTTCTCTGTGGAGGCTATGGCATTAAATTAAAGCACAGGTCAGCCTGTGCTACCAAGGAGCAGGAGGTATGCTACCAGGCATGTGTAATTGGGCATGTTTTCTTCTCTGTACCAATAAGACAGCTTGCAGTTTCTAATTTTAAAAATTAAGATTATGTCAGTCTTTGGGCTTGGAGTCTGCATATGGAAATGGATGAATATTTAAAAAAAAATCATGAACTGCCACTAAACTCGATCATTTTTCATTTGTCAGAATCCACCATCTCTCCTTAAAAAACCAGGATATTGAAACTGAAATACAGTAGCTTGCCATTCTGAGTAGTCTGATAAATTACATGGACACCATGCCAAACTGACATGCCCAGTCTTTATTGCATTTGGATTAATACTTTTATACTTTTCAATTTTGTTATAATAAGTCTGACTGGAAAAATCAAAAGTACAGATGTGCATCTCTACAGCTCAAACGGTATGGCTGCCTTCCAGCCTGGCCTGCTTTCTTCAGCCTGAGAGGAAAAATGAATGAGGGAAACTTTAATAGTTGCATTGCAGCAGGAGTTGGGTACTTCCTGCAGGATCGATGGTTTAGATTGGCAGTGATCCACTGTAGTGACAGAAGGTGTCTGTAATAAAATCCAGCCTGTGAAACTAAACTAGATGATACGGGTACACATATAACTACCCATTAGTGATTGAGGGTGCCATCTCTCTTAAAATATTGCAGAACCAACCCTTGCAATCACATTTACAGTCTATTGTAGTGCTGATAGTCAGTTGTCAAGCCGTGTGCTTTAGCTGCTCACGAGCAAGATGTATTTTGTATAACATAACCCTTGGAAATAAGTGTCACTTGCCGCTCTAACATGCTATTTTTGCCATTTTCTTCTGACATCAGTAGCAACTTCCCAAGGGCAGGCTGCTAGATAAGTCTGAAGAAAAATATAAATATGGACTTCCTAAATAAGCACGTATTTGAGTTTTTAGCATAAAACACTGCACGTATCAGACCCACGCTTCCCATCTCTGTCTGCCTGCCTTCACGTTATTTCTACTCATTTGGCTACAGGCCCTGAAAAGTAATTGCTGATAAGAAATGTTATTCAGGACAGATAGAAATGTTAATGATTATGTCTCTGTTACACCTGAGATTATGTAATAGCCTCTGTTTTACAAGGGCTAATTATGCAATTAGACAGTGTGATATGGATGAAATACAGAAATCATAAAGCCAAGATTAAAGGAAGGAACTTCAATGTATACATTTTGATAGAAATTGTTGGCTTCGATGCTGTCTGAGCATTTAAAGTTGCAAAACAGTAGCAGTGTGGGACACTTTTTCAATGCCTGATCTGTCAGTAAATATTTTTTTTTAATGTTTCATCCTGCCTACTCTCCTAAATTCCCTATTAATCTGTTAGATTTCCTTTTACCTATTTACAAGAATTGACCCAACTTTTATGACATAAGGCCAAACAAAATATTCCTAATTCTGAATGAAAATCTGAATACACAGAAGTATTATGCTTAAACATCACATACAGCAGCCAAGAATTTGGTAATATGGGTTCTTAGATTGCTAGAACAGCTTTTAAACTGCTGACTGCTGAAAGCTAGGGAGGAGAAAAACTGCATTATATCCACCTGTTTTGTCCTTTTTCCCTAAGCTTCAGCTTCAATTTGGTGCCAGAGACAGGATATTGGCCTGTGTCTGTTGATCTTTGGTCGGAACCATAACAGCTGTTCTTTTTAATTTATTCTTTAGCTCTACAGATCTCTCAAATAAAGATGCATAACTTGCATGTTGCATAGTGGAAATAATATTTAATGTCATCAAGTTTAGTAAAAAAATGTTTGCTAATGTCTCCCAGAAGTAGATAATTATATATATATATTTATTTATTTAGATAGCCTTAATGGAGGGCAGAGCTTGGACTTGGTAAAGTGTTTTGAAAACCTCATGATGGGCCTTTTGTTTATTTTTTAAGTGTAAACTTAAAACTCTCTAGTTCACTGGTGTTAATGCTGCAAGGCTTGCTTAGGAAAAAGAGGTAAAATGACTCCATATGTACATGATAACACCTAATATATAGCATGTAATGGTACTGACTCTTTAGGCTTAGGTTGAATCCATTCTGAAATGAAATTTTCCTGTGTAAAAGCTCGACTACACTTCACTTAAATTTTATGCACTTAGATTTTATGTAAAGCCTATAAAAGAGTTCTAAATTCTTTTTCCTGATCCTTCATTTCCTTTGAAGACTGTGCCTACTGCTAAGTCCCTTTTAAATCTGAGTATTAAATTTAAATGAACTCTAGGGCTTTTGTGTTTATGGGAGTACGTGTTGGATTCCCAGTAGGTATCTTGGTGACTTCACCTAAGTGAACTTGTAAGAGAATGGCAGAAATCCTCTTCCTTTCTGATCCCTTACAGTCAATTTCCTCATGCTCTGAAGTCTCTGTGCCAGGAAATATCTGCAGGCAGAAACTGCTGTGAATAAGGTCCTCTGCTTCCTCTTTTGGTTTCAGTCATTTCATGAAATGGAAGAGGAACATCAGCTCCTCGATGTTTGAAAGACTTTGGTCCTTCATTTGAAGCCATTACTGTACAATCATTGCTTTTAGACAGAAGTGTAGAATCAATTTTTATTGTCTGTTAAGAGTTTTTAAACTCTTTAGTGTTACTGTCTGTGTGGCAAATAGTTAAGCAAAAGCTTTTATACAAATGCTTCAGATTTGCCTAGGGAAAACAGTAGCTGTCCTGAAACTAAGGGTGGGATTTTAGAACTGTAGGCATCTGATGTTCTCCAGATACTAGTGAATAACAAAATTAATCCAATAATCTGCAATTCCTTAAAGAAAGAAGATGTTACAGATCTTACTTGGTGAATTAATTGGTTTTACATGTAAATGTAATCCCTTTCTAAAGACAGATTTGTTCCTAAGAATACAATTTGAAGTAATGAGGTTGCCTAAATCTGATGGTTGCACCTTCCTCATGTTTGAAAGCTTCAGAGATGAAAGAGAAATTCATGATCGTTTTGCAGTCAAGTTTAAATAATTCATTTGCTTGCTTACTATTCAAAGCGTTCTAATGAAGTGAAATATCTTATCACAGAGAAGTCTTCACAGCCAGAAATATTAAATGGGACTAGGAAATACAATTTACGGAGCTCATTTCTGATCATCCCATTCAGATGCTATTCTTGGTGTTGTGGGCACTCTATTGATGTATAATTGTCCAAAGTGTGCTGTGCATTTGAATTGTTTACTCATTTGTTGTGCAAACAGACATAAGGCATAATAAGATCTTTGATGTGAACTGGAGAGGACGTATAGATGAAGAACTATAGACTAGAGCAAGAGTTTTTCCATAGTTCTGTTACTGCAGATACAACGAAGCTTCATGCATCTGAAAGCTAATCAACACCACACTCTTAGCTGTCCAGAGGGACTGCACGTTGGCTGTCATACTGGAATCAGTAACAATCTTGCCTGGCCTTTGTGAGGGACAAGATTATCCTCCATAAAGCCATATGAGTTTTAATAAAAAGGGAATATTTCCATGGAAAATAATGCAATACAAGTAAAATATCCTAAATTCAAATACAAATTCTCTGTTTAGTACTTCGCTTTTTTGTTTTTCTCAGTGAAGAGATGTTTATTTTTTCTTAGTGCTAAGAAGTCAAACCTGTTTCCTGAAAGCAGTATTTGAAGGGGTAGCACACTATAGATGTAACTGCTGTAGCTAGTGATATAACCACCAACAGACATAGGTACTAGATTATATTTTCATAAAGTGGAGACATAAGTGTAAAATACGTTCAATGATTTATCATCATAGATTCCATTTTAAACACTTGAATATGAAATTTCTTCCCATTTTGATGGAATTTGTGACGCTGCGCAGTTGAATTATTTTAGTCAGAGCATGGATGAAAATGTTGATACAATTTAATAACTTCTTAGCCTTGAGGAAAACACAGTGGGAGTGTGATAATGAAAATGTTGAGTCTGATTTGTTCAGAAGTGACACTGTGATTGGCACGATGAATGACTGGTTGCTTCGCGAGATGAGGCTTTCCTTATGAAGAGCTGCTTAGGATGGCAAGTTAGTGTCTGTCATATACAAGGGGGTTTTCACAATTTAGGCATTTACATTAACAAAATATGTTCACACTGAGCAGGACAGAGTTTATTAGATGAAAATGAAGAGCAAAAAGTTAATTTTCTGCAGCAAGGTACATGCGATACCACTGTTTCAGACACTTTGGATAAACTAAGTGAGAAAATCTTATACTAGAAAGGACAGACAGGATTTCAAAGGAAGCATCAGGAAGTAGGGATACACTCAACAAATCTGAAAATACCCTAGAAATCAGTCCCTAAAGCTACCTTTTCAAAGGCAGTTGGGAGCATCTTTTGAATTAAATAATTTATTTGTAAGTACGTGGATTTGTAAATCTTCTGCATAATGAGCTTCACTGAAAACAAATAATTTTTGCAAGTCCTTAATCGTCTCCTCAGGAAACTAATGGACCCGCATACTGCACAGCATCCCGATTGTGAACAGTTTGATATTGTGTTAATTACAGTATAGTGGACAACTATGTTTTATTATTTGAGCTATTTTAATAATGCTTATTTTAAAAGTAGTAATAAAATTGGCTACTGATGGTCTTAATGCCTTCCAGAGGATGGCATTAGAATTGTAAAATTGTTTCCAACTGAAACACTACAGTATGGAGTACAGTAGGACTGTAATTGTCCCCAATATATTTGTTGTTCACAGTGTCTGCCTCTGAGCTCCCCTGTTATTCATAGAGTTGAAAGTTAAAGTTCACACTACCTGTTTGGGGTTTTAATGAGTGGTGTTCTCTATGTGATATTGGTTCTAAAATCGTAATGTAAGAATATGGTAGAAATGTTTCATGTTCTTAATAAGTATGACCAGAATAAATCTGTGACTTTATGACCAATTTTATTTTTCTTGAACTTTTGAAAAAAATGGCTGCACTTCAAAGTATTTTTAGGAACCTGCCTAATACAAATGTTTCTGTAGTTATTATTGACTTCCATCCTTTAATTGGAGATGTGAGCTGCTGCAGTTCCACAGCATGAGCACTTTCCTTTTTAGAACATTAAGCAAGTCTTCTGCATTCTTGAGGTTTCGAAATAACAGTGGCTCTTCTTGTTCACGTAAGGAAATTTTGTGAGGTTGTGGAGAGCAGTATCCTATCCCTCTGGCATAATTCTCAGTTACTTCAGGCTTCCTTTCTCAATTACTTGTTAGAATATTTAGGAATTACAAGATGTATTTAAGAGAATGAAACAAAATTTGTTTTCTTTTTTTTTTGGCAGTTTGGGTTTTTTTCTTCTTAATTTATGATGGCTAAACTTGCAAAAACATGTTTGCAAAATAAATTTGAAAGAAATTGATCACAGAATCACAGAATGATAAGGGGTTGGAAGGGACCTCTGGAGATCCCAAAGCAGGGTCACCTAGAGCTGGCTGGACAGGAATGCATCCGTGAGGGTTTTGAGTATCTCCAGGGAAAGAGACTCCACAACCTCTCTGCTTCATTAGAAGTCTCTTCTATTTGTTCATAAATTCACATAAATTCACTTCTAATTGTTTAGATGAAACAGTATTTTAATTTGAAGTAATCACAGGAATACTTATTGCGGGGAAAAAAAAAATTTTATTTTTAAATTATTGACGGTTATTGAGTAAGTTGATGCAGGCAGGGCGCAGGAACAACCACAAAACCATGGATTAAGGGCAAACAACATTTTCTGAAAACATTTTAGAATCATTTTTTTCTCGTACAAGGAGTTAGACCAGCACAGAGTCCCATTATCAAAGTGTCCGCATGCAGATGTGTTTTGGGGTATAAGCCTTCGCAGATGTTGGTGTCAGGTTTGCTCAAAGGGAAACAAACTCAATTTGATTCAATATGGTCGGTACAGAAATAAGAATGTGCTGGCTCACAAAGTTCTGCCTCACATAATATAAATTGGAGATGTGAATAAATGATGCCGGTTTTGGCATAAATGAAGAGTTTTTGAGGTATATAGAAAATTTGCCCAGGAAGGCAAATTGGGAAGGCCATCAGAAGGAAATGTTAAAAATTACAGCCAGCGTTTGGGCAGTTGATTCTGCCCGAGAGTTCTACACTGCAGGGAAAAGTAAAATGAGCTTTCAGCCTGATTCTAATTGTCCCTGATCAGAACCTGCCTGCTGTAGGGTTTGGAGCCAGCACGGAGGCACAGCGTGCACTGCTGGCTCCGTCAGCCAACACCTGTGCTCTGCCTGAATGATCAGCCCTGGTGGCTGGGCAGGGATGGACATGCTACCTGATCAAATAATGCACGTCAGACCCGTGTTACAGTCAGTGTCACTGGTGGCCAGACAAAACGAGTGTCCATGTACAACGCTCCAGCAATCACTGCTGTGCCTGCGCTTGGTCATTGTTAATTGTGACTAGTGTACGGTGCTGTCTCGGTCAACCTAACGGGAAAACACCTTTTAGATGAAGGTATTCAGTAACAGTCGTTACCTCTATGATTTAATTGGTTGGGTTGAAAAGGCTGATCTTCTGATATGTATGCTTGATTTTAATTGTACTTCACGATTCCAACTGCTGTGAAATTTGTGATAGCCTGTCTGAAGGCTAAATTATGCCATTGTGTTTCACGCCAACTATATAATACTTTCTATTCAGTGGGAGTTCAAGTTATCCCGTTAGTAGCAAGAAGCTCACTTTCAAGGTAACACTGAATGAGGATATAAGTTGGATCTGAGAGATCAATTCAAATGTTTTCACTGTGTAAGTTAACAATGAGTCATTAGAGAGTGCTTGAGAAGAAAACAAATGTGGAAGGTTAAATCAGACAAATTGTCTGAATTTCTGAAACAGTAACTCTTGAAAACCTCTTTTGATCATACCTACATGAAACTATTTGCTAAGGTATGACAGGACTGCTCATTATTTAAAGAACATACCTTTACATTCATAAATAAAAACTGCAGTGCCAAAGAAGCATCAGTGAAGGAAGGCACTTACTGAAAAGGTGGAAGAATGCTTTGTAAATAATGTTTTTTAACTTTTCTGTTGAGATGAAGTGCATGCACACTTTCACCGAGTTCAGGGTTATATCGCACAACATGCGTGGGAGAATACATGGCTGCATGTTTCTGAAGTTAAACATGCCTACTTAATTTTGTGTGATTATGCTTCTGCAATTTGGCGAGGAAGCTGAGTTAAAACAAATGTCTCTGGTGACCAAAGGAAAAAAAAAAAAAGCTACTGATTAATTGAGATTCTAGCTGAGCAGAGTGTTCTTCTGCTTGGCAAAAGATTGCATGGTAGGGAAATTAAACGTAGGCAGTGAAGAAGTTATTTTTCAGTGGAGACGCTGAAAAGATCTTTGACCTCACGTTGCCCATAACTGTTAGTACAAAGCACTACTGATCATCTGGGATCTGAAAGGCTGCATTTATCTGGCACTGAACCTCTTCTAATAAGTTCTGGCTTTGCATGAGCTGGCTTGCAGTTACTCTGCTTCCCACTGCTTTCGTTTAATGACAGCCATGCATGCTACTGCTATAAATATCTCTGCATGATGGTTTACACTTGGCCTTTATCTTCTTTTCCAGACCTCTGGAGTTAGTTTGAAGAGGAGAAGGAAAACTCTCTGCCTAATGTATTTTAAGCATTAGATCTCTAGTTTTCAGCACATGTAGAGCTGTGGGATTGTGTTTAAAAATTAAATGTAGTCCAAAAGGTATTACTCACCTCCATCATACCTGAAGCTGTCATTTATCATTTAATAAAGGTACTGTTGAGACATTCCTGTAGAGAAGAACATCAAAGAGAGCTTTAGGTATGAGTGTATTTAAATAACGTTGAAGAAAGTTTTTATCTATTAAGCCATTGTTGTGCTGGATGGTGAAAGTAATGAATGTATTAATGGAATAAAAAAAGCTAATATAATTCTTTGAAGGTGATGCAAAGCATAATTACAGCTAGGGAGTTAAAGGATGAATAAAACCAGTGGTTTGGAAAATTAATCAATAAGGAATCTTTTTTTTTATATCCGAAGATTTACACTAATAGTTTTTTTCTGGTGTTAAGAATAAATAAAAGTAATTTCACCTACTTATGGCACTTAAAATCTAGAATTAATTTGTTCAGCAATGTAGCAGGGTTCCTTTGACATCCTACTTTTCTTTCTTTTTTAAAAGTCACAATTATTGAGAAAGTCATAAAAATTTGTTGACCATGAATGAAAAAACTCAGTGTTTTGCAGGAGAGGATTTTAATTTGGGATATACCTTTTTTTTTCACAAAAGAGCGTTGTTAATTTTTCTCCATTGACAGAACTTTGTGGGTCAGAAGATTAAAATTTCAGCCCACTTAAATCAGGCCAGCATGATTATAACTGATAATCAGCACTGTTTGTGATGGCCATTGACTGGTATCTGTCCAAATTTGTGGTAATTGACATGCGAAAAGCTGAGGGACTTGGGTCTTGTTAGTCTGGAGAAGACTTAGGATCTGATCAACGCCTATAAATACTTAAAGGGAGGGTGTCAGGAGGACGGGGCTGGTCTTTTCTCAGTGGTGCCCTGGGACAGGACAAGAGGAAATGGGCACAAACTTCAGTATAAGAAGTTGCACCTAACCATGAGGAGGAACTTCTTTACTGTGAAAGTGGTGGAGCCTCGGAAGAGGCTGCCCAGGGAGGTGGTGGAGTCTCCTTCTCTGGAGACATTCCAAACCCCACCTGGACACGTTCCTGTGGGACCTGCTCTGGGTAGACCCGCTCGGCGGGGTGGTTGGACTAGATGATCTCCAGAGGTCCCTTCAACCCCATATGATTCTATGAGAACTTCTTTTATGTAGCTAGTGTTTGCTTCTTTTTCTCAAAGCTGTGGCGTTCTCCTGTTGTAGAAGATGCTTCTTCAGGTGAGAGGTGGTCAGTGCTATTTACTGCTTCTTCTCTACAGCAAGGGTCTATTTTTATTTTTTTTTTCTGTAATCATCTAGTGACTCATTATACATTATACATGGTGAGAAATGGGAAAAGGAAATTTTCTGGCTTATTTTATTAACTGCTGCTGAAAAGAGAAGACTCGCTTAATGTGTAGTTATTTGGGGTAGGAAATGCGTTTCAAACAAGACGCAGAGTGTCTCCTTTATTAAGCAGCACTCAATTGATCAGCCACACCACCTCAGCCTCACTACACTGCTGATGGCACTCCCTGGCTAAGGTTTTAGGATTTCTGAGGGTTTATTGTACGCTGCCTAGCACTGTGCTGAGCTGTACGTTGTGCACTAATGTGTCCTGTGTCGTTCTTTATTCTGGGACGCGTTGAACTTCCCAGAAGGTGTATGAGGATAGAGAGGAAGGACCCTATCAAAGGCAGCACTGGTGTGTAAGGCTGGCACAAGGGACACAAAAATGTACTTAAGCTGCTGACTTCAGTTTACGAAATGGAGAAAAGAAAGCTCTCTCACACGTAATCAATTTGTAAGGGGAAATATAGATGGAAACACAAATAACATGAATATAAATAACAGCTGCATGTATCTGCTTCTCTGTTGTTTTGAGATTAGATCAGAAGCTTTGATTGAAGCCATTTGTTGCTTCTACGCGTGAGGACACTGGTGTACAGTTTGAACACTGCGTTTAGAAAGAAGCACAGGTAGTTAACTTGCCCTTACATCAGGGGTGCAGGTGTTGTGAAAAACACATGCCAAATGGAAGCTAAAGCCATCAGGACAATGCCACTGGCAAAGAAACTTTGTGTTGCTTGCTCCTGTTCTGCAACTGCACAGAGTCGGGGTGGATGACACACGCTTACGCATCCGCTCTCACTGCAGAGTGCTTACAGTCTGGTAGGGGGACTTTGGGGAGAGAAAGAAGAGTAGGAGGAAGGACCAATAATTTCGATTGTTTTGCTCAAAGCTAAATTCAGTCCTGAGAATGTGTATTCAAAATGACTGCAGGGGGAAAATATATATAATTGTAATTCCAGCTGTGAGATACCTGACTGGTACGTTCGGCGTTTGGGGCTGGTAGCTGTCGTGGGCTTGAAGTATTGCTTTTGTTGTGGTAGCTGGTGTTAGTTAATTTGGATTTCAGATTTTGGCCTTAGCTGATATTGATCTTACTTGCATTGTTTTTCTTCTTCATGCTTAATGGATGCTCTTGGATTAATTCCCTTTCTAAATAATAAATCTTGGTAGGTTTACTACCTATTATATAGGGTGCCATGTCTTTTCTCTATCTAATTTCTAGTTTTTAAGTGAGGTACCACCTACTTGTGCTTAAAATCCGACCCTTTGCTCAGGTCTGGTCAGTTTTATTCTACTGAAAACATCACTCATACCTACAATTTTATATTTTAATGCAATTTTTACGGTAGCTTCAGTTTGACAGCTTTTGGTGTCTGTAATGTTCTGGCATTTTAATATGTAATGCAATTGTTAATATGTTGGTAATCACAAAATACCCTTAAAATGCTGTTCACTGGACTGCAGCTTGGTATTACACTTTCAATGCTTCACTCTGTAACGTTCTGCAGACCTTTTAATCTCCCATGCCTCTGATCCTCATCTGTAAAAAACAAAAACAAAAACAAAAAGAAACAAACAATAAAAACACTCAACTGATTGTTTTCTTCAACCTTTCCTCCTTTGTTTTTTGAATATATCAGACCTTGTACTTAGTGACCACCTCCTTTCTTCTGACTCAGTGAATCAAATGAGCGAGGCTGTCTGCAGTGTTAGACTTCGATTTAACGTTGATGGTACTGTTTCTTGTGTGTTTGGGACCTGTTTTGACAAGCACTTTAGAATGTGATGTAGTATGAAACCTTTCATTTAATTCTTTTCACTGTGTTTTTTCTTCATAGCTGGAAGTGTTCTGGCTATTTAATTAGATAACTTTTAGTATCTGGTCTCTGTTGCTTCAATCCAGCAGTTGGTCTCAGTTATAAAGTTTAATTTCATTTGCATCAGTTGTAAAAATTGTATTTTTTTCCACTAGAATTTATGCAGTGAAAGTTTGACAAAAACCCCTGGCCCACCATGGAATGATTCCTGTTCAGTTCTGCATAAATACATATTTCTCCAGCTACTTCTCCCTGGGGTACTTCCTCATTTTATGAGGAAAAAGGAAGTTGGAAAATCTAGTTTCTTTGCCTTTGATAGTATTAGGCAGAGCGAAGAACTAATGTAATGGTAATCGTACTGTGGCGTGGTGCTTTTGCAGTGCTGCCTTTAAATAGGAAAGACCAGCAAAGGCTTCATTCATTTCTTACTGCTTTTAGAAAGGTATTTATTATTATTGTCCTGGAGAATTATTTTTTGCCAGTAGCAGTTCTTGAGAAATAACATTTTGGGATACAGGTAGTTAAAGATAAATTATCTGAACTAATATTAAAAACTGTTTTGATGAGTATGGATTGTGATCTGTTTGGGTTTTTGCTAAGCATCATATGTGATGTTATGCAATACCGTATGATATATAGCATTGATATGCCTGATGCCAATTGATGGCAGTTTTGGTTAGATCTGGGCAGCTGGAAAGCTAAGCTATCCATTTGAATGGAAATCTCTTAAATCTTTTCATCTGCAGGTATAATAAAAGCTTGCTACACCCGAGAAAGAAAACTGCTAGTTTTCACTTATAATTTGTGTTTGCTGCTCCCAGCTGCATTAGTATTCAGAATCAGCATCAACCATAAAGTATTTTAAGATATTTCAAACAATCAAACCCATTATTTTACTGAAAGAAGACACTGAAGTATAAAACTAGCAGTGTAAAATAAAATGTATAATTGCTGTCATCGTTGCCCGCTTCAGATTTTAAAAAGAACTTGTCTTTGGTAACGGAACACAGTGTCTCAAGATTCTCAAAAAATGAAATGCTAAATTTTGTTTTCCTAAAAGATTGTGAGGGACAAATGCCTGGTCATTCGGGCTAAAAAAAATAATGCATTATTAGTAACATGACCCAACAATTGTAGAAAAGTGGAGGGTTTTCATACTTTTATAAAGCTAGGGAAACTTAAATGTTTACATCTCTAGATAATGCTTGGATCCTTTGAAGGGAGCCAGCTGCAGCAGACTCTGGTGAACACAGAGAAACCTGTTTTGTGGGTCAGGGTGGAAGGTCTACTGTCACAGAGTCACCTGAAGGATAAACATCTCTGCGGTACATTAGGAGCATGACACCATGCACTGAATGAATGGGATTGAAGGAAGAATGTAGATTCATAAGATATGGAAGTGTACGAAAGAATACGTAGGCCGACTTTAGTAGCTACCATGTAGTTGAGGCTGGCAATTGCAAAGGTTTGTGTTTCCTAGCACAGCTGTGTCCTGAAGGCAGACTGTAATTCCCACCTAAGTTACCGAGACTTGGTGAGGTTATCCCTAAACAATTGCCTTTCTAAAAGAGAGAAACAGAGGTCTTTGGTAATGCCTGTGGAACCAGTACATACTATTATGCACCACAGAAACAAAATAAGCTAACATTATCAATAAATAATATTTCAGTCCATATTTCTTTGCATTAATGGTGATGATAAACCAGGCTTTCAGGCTTTATAAGAAAAACTGGATAAAATGTATCTCCTTGTTTCTTTCCACTAGTATTCTTACTGTATAATTCCTGTGCACGTTTTCTGGACCTTTTTGGATGACTCAAGTATTTTTGTGCGTCCAAAAATTATAAGCAAATTATCTAGAGCAGCTATACATGGAAAAGCATGTGATATTCCATGAGCATTACTTGATATTCCCCAGAGGTCGGTTGCTGATTCCAATTCTGTTTAACGGCTTCATTAATAACTTAGATGATGGGAGTATCAGTGTGTATAAATACCTGATGGGAGGGTGCAAAGAGGACAGACCGAGACTGTATCCAATGAAAGGCCAAGAGAGCACAAACTGAAACACAGGAAATCCTTTTAAACACAAGGAAAATCTGGTTTTACTGTGTTGCTGATCAAAGAACGGCAAAGGTTCCTTAGGGAAGTTCTGGAATCTCCATCCTTGGAGACCTTTAAAACCTGACTGGACTCAGCCCTGAGTAACCTGTTCCAGCCGATCCTGCTTTGAGCAAGGGCATTGGAGTGGAGTGTCTGCAGATGCCCCTTCCAGCCTCAGGCATTCTCTGGTTCTGTCCCTCAATGAATTTCTGTGATCTGGCTTCTAAGAGCAAGGTCCAGATAAAATTGGACAAAAGATGTTGGTTCTGTCAGAAAAAAGAATAGTCACTTTTCCCTCTACTGAAAGGCAGTCAAGGAACCGCAGAAGATTTTGGGGGTGACATCGGGAGGGTATTTGGGAGGAGAAATGAAAATGTGAACTCCATTCCTCTTGTTGCAATGATGGTCCAACAACAGGAGCATTCATTTTGTGCTTTAAACTAATCAATGGGTTGAGTAACGCCTTCTAACTCAACTAACCAAAACAGCGCTCACTGGAATCTCCAGTTTTTACATGATTGAAAGTTGCTCTTTCAAATGAGATGGATTTTTAATTAGAATTACGTTCATTTTTGAGTGGTATAATTTGTCACAATATGACCTCATATTTCATAACTTTGAAAGCTGCCTAATTCTATTTTTTTCCACTGTAAAGGAAAAAAGCCGAAGGTCCAAGAAAATGTATGCTAAGAAGTCACTGACATGACGGATTTCAATATCTCTAAGTAATTAGTGAAGTTATGCTTGTCTCTTTCATTAAAAGCACCATTAGACAGCCAGATGCAAAAGATGACTGTGGTAAATGGTTTTTCAGGTAATTCTTGATAATGTTAAATGTGGTTGTCATTTCAATTGATCACTATGCATCTTTTCTTAAATATCCATCCATCTACTTGAGCTGCCTACTCAATAAATTGTATGTGGAAATCATTAGGATAATTTAAAGAAAAGAATCCCCTCAGTTTAACTCGCTGCAGAATGTTTTCTTTGTTTCTCTGAGGTTTTTTTTTTTCATGCTCTCCTGAGACTGCTGAAAAAATCTATACTACAGACATTTCTCCCTCCTCTTGTTTTTTAGCACATTTCTTCCTATTTGAGATTTCTTTGGGAAATGAAGCATACAATCAGTGTGCTGAGTAGAAAATTGTAAATCTGTGCGAAGGGCTGTACGTTCCCTGCAGTCTGTGCTCATGCTTCCTTCTGGTGTGAGCGAGAGAAGTGCACGGGGAGGTTGTTGGGGGCACTGATTGCTGTCATAGCGCAAGGCTGTACTAAAGCACACCTTCCTTTCTGTAACTCTACACACTCTAACTGAAAGCCCATAGAATTTGGATTATTCTTCAGAAGGTTTTGTTGTCGTGTTGATTTTGCCCTGTACAAAAGCTAGAGTGGGAAATGGACTAAATCAAGAATTTTTTCTTCTTGACCTTTTGAAAAAAAGGTTCGCTGGTCTCTTGCCTTTTTCAGTGTTGCTGTTGTATAGGAGAGGTGATGTGCTGATAAAGAATACGGAATGCCACGTTAAGGCTGATACTGAGTGCTTGGGTAATGCAGGCAGGGGTGGAGCGAGAGGAAACAACATGGCACAGTGACATTCCCAGCCTGGCAGCAAATTCAGTGTCAGGCATCCACTAAGCACAGTGACATTCCCAGCCTGGCAGCAAATTCAGTGTCAGGCACCCACTAAGTTTAGCGTGCACATTGCTTGTGTGGTGAGAATTGCATTCCCATAAAGCCTTGAATGTACCCTACAGCTTTGGGAGCTAAAGTGCTTCTAAATAGTCGAGTATCTCACAATGTGTCTTCCTCACAGTGTGTCTGCAGACTGTAGCATGGTGTATCCTCTTTGACAATCAAGACTTCACTCTCTCTTTAACCCTTCTGAATTCCTCCCAGTGTTACACACTGGGCTTTCTGCGTTTTCTTTGGAGTAACACCTGGTCACGTAGTGGTGGTCGGGGGCTGCAGTTCTGTAATTTCTAGCTGTGTTAAAGAAACTCTGACTCAACTCTTTGTTGTTGCTTATGCTTGTTTGGCTGAACCCAGAAATCGCAGCCTGCTTTTGGTCCTATGCTTTGATATTAAAAGAAAGACAGTTCTCTCCTGGATGGAAGCTGTCATCGGTGCTTAGAAATTTTCCATTGTTTCCTTTCAGAACATGCTGTCTTCCTCACTTTTTTCCTTTATAGTTGGCTTTTCTTTTGACAGCCTTTTTTTCTTTTATCTAATGGTGTTTAAGCAGGTAAATACAAGACTCTTTGAATAGCATATTTTATTAAAACAAAACAACCTAATTAACTCATCCTCCAGTTATGTGCTCCAGTAATCCTTTAATGCAGACTCCTTACAAATAATGTTATTACAGATAGGAAGAACCAACATAAATCAGAAATGTCAGGTGCTTTTTCAAAGAGATTTTTTTCCTCCAGATTTTAAAGGAATCAGTATTCTAAATGTCTGTTGTACGTCTTGCTAATTTCTTTAACTTTGTTAGCTAGAAGCTTTTATTCAAGCGGCCTTTAAAATTTGGAAAAAGCAGAAGAAATAAATTAAGTTAGTGTAACTTGTTTCAGTAAATTAAGCACTTTACACAGATGTAAACTTATGATCAACTCATATAAGTTCCCTTATATGATCTTTTATAAAGCATTTTTTCTAAATATTTGGCATTAGTTCTACCCATATGCCTTTGGAACACAAGAGTTATAAATTACATTGGAGAACAGAAAGCTAACTACAGTGACCCATGGGGATAATCAAATGGGGAAGATATTTATTTTGGTCTAAAATATCCTAAATTGAGGTATATGGAAGAGAAAGAGAACAGACTAATAATGGTAAGTAATAGTAATTCCTTCTGTGAATATTTGATTCCCCTAGAGTGTACTAGAACTTTTCAGTGCTTTCGGTGCTGCTCAGACCCTGCACGACTGTGTGCATAGAGCTGCAAGCTGGCTCATTAAATACAAGAGGAACAGAAAGCTGAGTTCAGGGGGAAAAAAGGAGTCTTTTGGGACCACAGGTCTGGAGCAGATATGGGAGGAAAACTGAGGCTGGCTACAGAAAATGGTTTAAAGAGCTAGAGTATTTAAGTGAAGAGAAAGTGGTGAAGAGCAGGCAGTTTGGGACTAAAGCTAGCGATAATCTATCTGAGACTAAAGTTAAGGGGCTTTTTGACAGCTGGCTGGGAAAGCAGGTAGCTGAGGATGTGCAGGCTGCCTGCTGAGGGAGTCTGTGTGGTGGATTCATATAAATTAGGAGTGGGAAGGGGAGGGCAGAATTGTGGTGAATGCGCAGAAGAGTTGTATCCACTGAAGTTCGCTTTCTTTCTGAGCTCTGCATGGACCATGAGATTTCAGAGACTTGCTGTTCCTCTGTTGTCAGGACACCTCCATCACAGAAGTACTTGATTTTGTTATCCCTCTGCTGTGTTTTCAGTAGATACAACTCCTTTGAGAATGGAAGATTATAGCAGAAATATCTGTGTCCTTTTTGCCAGATTTTTGTTTGTCAAGATAGAAATATTCCCTGCCACCCTGTGTATTTCAATGAAATTTTGGAAGCCTGGAAGGTCTTTAGGTTCCTTGTACTTTGTTCTTTCTGACTTCCCCAAACTTCTCTTTGGCAAGCCACCTACTTGGTGAATGTGCTGTATTCGTAATGTGGATATTCCCACCTGGTCACTCTGTGGCAGCTTCCTGAGCCATGAAACAGCTCACAGGGCTGGCTGCATCGTAGCAGTGCCCCTGGTTTTCAGGCATTACTGGCACAGTTGCTTTTAAGACAAGGCTGTCATTTGGATACAAATTCCTGTGAACTTGAATTGGGTGGAAAATCTTGCAAACTTGAAATATGTGGGTCTTCGTGGGTTTGGTTTATTTTATTTGTTTGTTTGGGTTTTTCAAATCATAACATGGAGGAAGAGGAGGCTGTCGAGGTAGGTCTTCTCTCTTTTTTGTAAGTGATTATATAGTGGACGGGATGGTGGATGGATACTGCATGAAGTAATTGCCCTAAGGATTTTCTTCTTGCCTTTATGCCTCTTTGTAACACTAGGTAGTTACTGAAGCCATACTTCTTGCGAACAGTTAAAAAATGCACTTTTCATTTTTCAGAGTAATGGCTTGAAATTTTTGTAGGAATATCTTGCAGAAATGCTGAGTGCTTATAAGTGAAGCCAATGGGAATGCTAATTTGAATGGGTGAAGTACCATATAGCAATCACCTTCTGAAAAATCATTTGCTAGAGTTATCAAGTTAGGTGTAAAAATTAATAGGACTTTTTTCCTTAGTCTGTCTGTGCCTCAACTATCGGTAAAATGGAGTGATACCATCTTTCATTTTGCTCGCCATTTTAGAGATTGATTAAGTCTTGTGAAGCAGTCCTCTGTTCTGAAAAGGGCCATTGAAAGTTCAAGACAAATGAACAGATTTAACAGGTTCATCACAGGTTTTAGCAGTTTGCAGCAAATATTGACCAGCTGATCTTTAATAACTTGGCATTTATCACATGTACGGAATGGCACAGGGCTTCTGGGAGAGAGGGGAAAGGCCGTCATTTAGAAACTGCATAATGTATATACACAAATGAGGTGAATTCGTGGTTGAGTCGAGTACCCTAGCAATGATGGGCTTTGACTTCTTAGGAGTTTGACAGCTTTAAAATCCCATTCTTTTAACATTCTTTTGGTTTTGTAAATCTAAACCTGTAGTCAAGATGCAGCTGTAAAAGCAAGTACATTGAGGTCTTATTGAAGGTGATGGAAATATTTCCATCCTCTGTGATCTTTTCCTCTAACTTTTCACTCATCTGTGATGAATGAAATAATAGATGAATATGTGCATGACTAGCTTCAATGTCAGCTTAGAAATGGAAAAACTTGTTCCTTTATTCCTCCACTGAAACGTCATGCTCTGGCTGTTCTCATGTGGCACTCAGGTTGCATTAGTTTTCTCATCAAAATATTTATGTGTGATTGTGGTGTCTTTTCAGAATTCCTCATGCTACTTACTATTGCACTCCCCAGGAACGTGCTTCAACAATGCTCCTGCCAGAAACACAGAAGGGATGACATGGGTGTTGTGTCATGCATTTGGCATGTTACAGTTAGTGTGACTGGAACAGCAGTAAAACTCTCATACTGGATACTCATCACGTTGCTGTGATTATCCATCAGTGGTATTTGCTTTAAATTTTTTCTGGTATATTATACTAAGAAATTAGTTGTCTCTAACCTCTTTTTTTTTTCTTTCAAAGAATTTGTAATGAAGAACAAAACTGATATAATTGATTGGGATTTAAAGGGGATGCAAATAAATACTGAAATAAGCATTTGAATGCAGGTTCCTCTCTAAGTGATGTACATGGCAGGTCTGTCTTGGGTGCCTCACACTCATCTTTTTTGAGAAAGATTGGTACACATTGGAAGTGCATCTAAAGAATCCTAAAACAGACTAATGATAATTACATAATAAAAGTCGACCGTCTCTTTAGACAAATAATAATGACGCTCTCATTAATGATTGTTGCAGGTTGCAAATCTTACAAATTTTAATTCTGTTCCCTTTTTGCTCATGCATTCTTCAGGGGGGAAAACTATCTCAAGTTCACTATACTAAACACAATATATTTCTTTTGCCATCAGTTTCTTTATCTTTTCATAGAATCATAGAATCATCTGGGCTGGAAGGGACCCCCAAAGGCCATCTAGTCTGACCCCCCCGCAGTTAGCAGGGACACCCCCAACTAGACCAGGCTGCCCAGGGCCTCCTCGAGCCTCCCCTTGAAAGTCTCTAGGGAAGGGGCCTCAACCACCTCCCTGGGCAACCTCTTCCAGTGCTCCACCACCCTCATTGGAAAGAACTTTCTCCTCATCTCCAATCTAAATCTGCTTTTCTTCAGTTTAAACCCATTG
>JAOQGH010000012.1:54235337-54257505 GCA_025769975.1 Gallinago jamesoni
CGGAGCCTCCTCTTCTCCAGGCTGAACAACCCCAGCTCCCTCAGCCTGTCCTCGGAGCAGAGGGGCTCCAAACCCCTTATGTAATTTCTTACAAGCTCGACATACCCTTTGTTCATTGATGCCTGGCATCATCTTTAATTTCAAATAGAATTTCTTGCTTTCCTTTCTTCCCTTTTTTTTTGTAACTCTTGCAAAAATACACAGTTGTTCTGTTTTCTAACGTCTTTAAATTCTGCCATTTACCTATACTGTAAGAAGAATGGTATTATTTCCAAGTCAGATTATTTAATAATATTAATATTATAATTTCTGTCTAATATTGGTGGAGAGTTTTAATCCAGAAAATTCTACTTTAATCAATTATATTATTATAATTTTACATCAAGAATAATAAGGCCAAGACTTGGCATTTTTTGTAAGTCATATTGAGTCACAAATGCATCCTTTTTTTTATTTGAGAGATAATATACTTGTAATGATATTCAACAAGAGTGTGGGACTGCAGAGGTGTCCCCTGGCACAGTAAGAGGAGAGGGTGGTGTCTGCTCAGTCCCCACCTACCTTCTCAGGTGAATGTGTCCCATTGAGTGCTATTATGTAGCTCCTATTTTTGTTGTTTTCTGGCAATTCAAATTTGTACACTACCTTAAAATATTATATATGGACCTGATGGAGCACGGCTAGAGCACCACTCCTATGAGGACAGGCTGAGAGAGTTGGGGTTGTTCAGCCTGGAGAAGGGAAGACTCCAGGAAGACCTTGTGTGGCCTTTCTGTACTTAAAGGGAGCCTACAGGAAACGGAAATGGAAAAGCGTAGAGGGGTCCCACCCGCAGGGAGGAGGAGACAGGAGAGATGACCCAAACCTGACCAACAGGTGTATTCCATCCCATCTGCCCCATGCTCAGTATAAAAGCTGGGGGATCAAAGGGTCAGCCCTCTTTCTTCAGTGGCTGACGGCCGTGTGTCCCTGACTCCAGAGCTGGCATCCAGTTCCCATCCATCGCAGAAGTCTGGGACTTCCCCAGTGTCTGTCGGTGTTGTCATCCTGGGAGCTTGATACAACTTTGTATATATTGTATCTAGTTCATTATTTCCTTTTTAAGTTTAATATTAATATTTCATTAAAGTAGTTTAGTCCATTCTAAACTTGTAAATCTCTTTATCTCTTCCCCCTTTTCTCCTGGAGTGAGAAAGTGGGGGAGAGCATCTTTCACTATCATAGGCCAATTTGGCCTAAACCATAATAATTGGGGACAGAGCTTTTAGCACAGCCTGTTTCAATAGGACAACAGGTTTTAAACTGAAAAAGGGAAGATTTAGACTATATGTAACAAAGACATGTTTTATGATGAGGGTGATGAAACACTGGCACAGGTTGCTCAGAGAGGTGGTAGATGCTCCGTCTCTGGAAACATTCAAGGTCAGGTTGGATAGGGCTCTGAGCAACCTGATCTAGTTGAAGATGTCTCTGCTCATTGCAGAAGAGTTGGACTAGATGGTGCTTAAAGGTCACTTCCAACACAAACTATTCTATGATTCTATTAATACTCTCCAGGAAGCCCTCCCATCAGTTGTGTTCTTAGACTCAGCCCTAGATTGTCCCATAGGAGCATGTTGCTAGCACTTTCCCAGGCATCCAGAATGATACTAGTATTTTTGTTGTCTTCGGATGTGGTGGTGGTTTTAACTGTGTGGAGACACATGCCCAATGTAAGATCATTTGCTGACCTTGACTGAGGAATTGTAGAGTCCCAGGTACCTCTTTGTAGAGGGTCAGTCCTTCACGGTCCCAGTCTGCCCATACAGGATGAACCCCCTGGAGCACAAGTTACCTCACAACCTCTGCTTCCTTTGAACTGCCAAGAGAAGCAGGAAGAGGAATCTTAGCATAGAGACCAGAGCTGAGGTTTATATGTACTTCATTTTTTGTGGTAACAAAGGCTGTTTCGCTCTTCTTAAGGTTACCAACCAGGTCCTCTTTGCCATCCAGAAATAGTGTGTGGGCAGAAAAGAACAGCCATCTTTCCAGTATTTCCCATGCGGAACAGTAGCTTCAGTTGCCTCCCAGCACATTGAAGTCAAATAGCTGGCCAAATTACTAGTTTCTGATAATTGTCAAATAGCTGCTTGTGACAGGTCATTCCTGCACATTTGCATTATTGATTGACTACCCATGAGCTTGCACTGGAAGTCTGAGTGCTACAAGAGTACCAGAGATTGATTGCTTTGGTCATTGGGGCAGGAAATATTTGGAGGCTGTGATGCATCAAAATCTCTTTGCAGACTGTCTAGACACAGAAAGCTGAGATTGAATTATATGTGTCTGAATGTCTGTTATTTAGAGGTCTAAAAGAAGAAAACTGTGAACTAAGCAAATACCTCGAGGAAATCAGGGATTAGACGCTATTGTCTACCTGCCTTAATTTGGCCTTGTTTATCTTCAGAAATATCAGAAGTACCTGCAAACAATAGTTTCACCCTGTGGTAGCACTAATTAATCTCAGTGTGAATTAAGCAAGAGGTCCCAAAGAGCACCTGAAAACTCTGCAATAGGGAAGGGCTGACAAAGTCTGCAAGTGTTGGCCCTGGGTCATGCTTTTCTAGCCCACATACGGGCAGCAGCATGGAACATGAGGTGATTTATCTGTTCCCATTGTATTTAAGCCTAAAAATACCATAGCAGCATTGAAAAGCTATTCAGAAGTCTTAAGCATTGACTTCTTTTCTTTTCGTTTTTCAGGATGCTGACAGTCTCCCTGCTGATAGTTTGATAGATTGGATGTTTTCTGTAACTTTTGTTAGCAGGTTATTCTACCCCTCTCCAGGCCCATTCTTCCCTCCCTTGATTTTTGTCAGATTTACATCTGTTTCTTTAGCAGGCTGCTATAAAAATGTCTTCAAGTCCATTTACAATGTATGCTTAATACCAGCTTCGGAACACTGAGCAGAATGCAAAATGACCGAACTATTTTGAATACAGTAAACAACTCTGGATTTTTAAATTCACCAGGATCCTTTTTGATTTCCTCGTTGGAGAATCCCTGTCTTTGAAATTGTTTGTGCTGTGCTTTGCCTAAGGATGTGTTTGCATACTAAGGGCTTTGATTTGAAGAGATGAATAGCCTTATGTGTTCGTGTTTTGCCTCCATTTTAATAATATTAGCAGGAAAAAAAAAAGCGCAAGGGCAGTTTTAACTGAGTAATTTAGCATACGTTTGCATTGAGCTTTAGTTCTACTGCATTGTGTAGGACAATGTAACTCAAGTAGGTGGCAGAAAACGTGAACTGAGGATGGTCAGAAGAAATGGGAACTTAAAGAAGATGATCTCTTTTGCATCTGTGCAACAGTCAATAACTGCAAATTAGTTATAGCTTGAGTGACAGACAAAACAACATCAAGTGTGCTCTAAAAAGGAACTGTAAAAAAAGGCTGCATATTAGTCACTCCAGCTGTCATCTTTGTATAATAGACTCAAAGAAATGTGTTCTCAGACCGTGGTGATTTTTTTTTTCTTTGTTTCTGTCAACATTGTGATACTCAGGATTACATGGCAGTAAGAACAACAGCTGCATGAAACATTTAGTGACCTAAGCGAGTGCTTTTTTGTTATTGAATTTCAGTCTCTTTGTACTTCAGTAAAATTCTTTCACACCTTAAATGGCTATTGAAGTTGCATATGAAATAAAATCTGTACTCGTCACGGTCTCTTCAGAAGAGGTTGAGTTTTGGTGCTTTGTGTTGCCCTTCTGGAGATGTGTGATGGCTGAGGGACATGCTACAAACATAGGTAAAAAGAAATCACTTCTGGACATCTGTCATATGACATCAGACTTATTTCTCTAGGTTCTTACCGTGCTCTGACCGAAAAGTAAAGCTGCCACTGTTAAAAATGGGAATTTATCGAGAATAAGCCCTTACAAAATCCTGAAAACTGAATTTAACTTTCTTAAGGAAGGAAACCATTGAAATTGCCATTTTGTATTTCAACTTCAAGGGCTATGTTAGTGATAACAAGACTGCACGTTGTTCAGAAACCACTGTGAGCCAGTTGATTCTGCCTGATCAGTCTTGCCCACCTCAAATCGTTGACTACCATGACAGCTTAGGTCTGGTTGTCAGGTACAAGACAGCAACTCCTTTTAGGTCATCCTGTGTCATACTGTAAACCATCAATAACGTGACACTCTCCAAAGGAAAAGGACAGATTGCATGTTGCTCTTCTGAAGGGTGGGAAAGGCATCTACAGCCTTTGCTTATCTTGTGGTGACACGTTCTTGCAATGTTTTTCATTTTTATGGATTGGTGGTATCCAGCAGGATTGTAATTTATGTTGTTTTTTAGTTTTAATTTGTGTATAACTGTAAAGCTCTGGTGCCTCTTAGAACTGGTAAACAATGTAGGCAACTCTGTATTAAATTTTCAACACATTATTATGATGTTGCTTCGCAATTTAGCAGCATTAAGGCTCAGTTTGACTCCATGTTTTATATGCTTTATTATTTTTATGTCAATTTTACCACCAGTCCATTCAATTGGAATTAATGAGGACTGAGACTACATCTAACGCATACTTTGTAGAAAACTGCTGAAATTACTGCTCAATTAATTTGTTGCCCACTGTAAGTTTTTACTGTATCAGCTATGCTGTGTCTAGTGATTATAAATTTCATAGTTTTGGTAGACTGCACTGAGGTTCTCTGAGGAAAATGGTGTGAGTGGTCTAGAGGAAATGCACCATAGTTTTCCTGGTTAGAGCAAACCCACAGGTTCCATGTTCCTCCTTGACTACCGTCATGGATTGTCTTGGGGCTGGTGGTGGTTGCTGGGGGGTGTGTGTGGGGGGGTGGTGGGGTGTATTTTTGCATGTATTCAGGTGGAATAAAATCATCTAGTTCTGAACCGAGTCAAATATGAAATGCACATGGGCTTTTTTCTAGCTTTTCCGTTCTGATACCTTTAAATAAAAATTTGCTTAGTGCTAACAGCTGTCTCCTAAACTGATAATAGGAGCTGGAAATACATAGTGCTAACCTTAATTACATGCTTCAGGCTCTCATCTTTTGCAGCGGCTCTGTCAAATGCAGACTATATTTTGTCTGAGATAGGAATGTTTAATCAGATCAGCATGAACAAAGTCAAGCTGAGGAATTTGCTCTACTGATTTTTTTTTTAATGTGTTAGAAAATTCACGTGCAACTTGTCTATCTCGCAAGCGTCACTAGATAAATGGTCTTCATATTTCTGCAGGAGTGGAATGATGTGCTTGTTAGGGCTTTCTTAGCAAAACTGCTCCTGATAATTTATGGTTATTTTCATAGAATCATAGAATGTGTTGGGCTGGAAGGACCTTTAAAGGTCATCTAGTCCAACCCCTTGGAGTAAGCAGGGACATCTTTAACTAGATCAGATCGTTCAGAGCCTCATTCAGCCTGACCTTGAATGTTTCCAGGGATGGGTCTCCACCACCACTCTGGGCAACCTGTTCCAATGTCTCACCCCCCTCACTATAAAGAAGTTCTTCCTAATGTCTAACCTAAACCTACTCTGCTTCAGTTTAAAACCATTTCCTGTCACTACATGCCCTTGCAAACAGTCCCTCCCCGTCTCTCCTGTAGCCCCCTTCAGGTATTGGAAGGCTGTTATAAGGTCTCCCTGGAGCCTTCTCTTCTCCAGGCTGAAAAATCCCATCTCTCTCAGCCTGTTCTCATAGGAGAGGTGCTCCAGCCCTCTGAGGATCCTTGTGGCCCATTTCAGCTAATAATGGTTTGTCTTAAATGATTGTCTTCCTCTGCCCTCTCCATCCTTCAAAAAACTAAGCTAAGTTTACTTGGTAGGTACACACAATTTATTATACTCTTATTTTTAAAATCACTCTTTTATGTTGCATTTCTGGAACAGCTATAATAAGATTTGATGGTGAAATGCAGATAAGAAAATAAATCAGTTCTTTTCTCTGAAAAGATTAGGGATGTGCACAAATCCCATGTTCATATATAATCCTATAGCTTCAATTTGAGAATAACAACATTTCAGATCATGACATGCCTAGTAGACTGACTGGAAGTGAGAGCCAAGCATTACTTAGAAGAAGGGGTGTAGAAAACAAGGGACAATCAAATAGTCCTCTGTTGTCACAGAGGACACACAAATTTGGCAATTTGCATTAGGATACTGGTTGGGCCGCTTCCTACTGTGCTCTAGAAAGGCGGTTTCAGAGCTTGACATCATTATATTATATGCCCACTTCCCAAACTTCTGTTCTTGTGTCACTATTTGTCTCCTGTTTTCTTCCCCTTCTTTGGGCTTACCTAGCCATGTACTTCTAAAGAATAACCACGTTACATTTGCAAACTTGCTTTGTTGGGCTAAGCAATCCAGTTTTCTTCCTGTTTCTTTTATGACATTGACAGTTAGTTTCTTTGGTCATCCTTGGAGCTTGCGCCCAGTTACTCTGATAGAGGTGGTGGTGTTTTTTTTTAATATGGATAATTGTAATCAGATGACATGTTTCAGATGAAATCTCTCCCACACAAGGGGTTTTGTAGAAAGGGTTTAATAGCTGTCTGCTTCTATCAAAACACTTCTCCTGATGCATCTTAAAATTTCATTTGCTTTTTTCACAGCTGCATCATGCCGGTGATTTAGTCACCCTGTGATCAATAAATACAGCCAGGCCTTTTTATCATTTTTAGCTGATGTACTCTCATTCTGTATCATGGATTCATGTTAATAGCCCCTTGCCCTTGTTCTATTACACTTCATTCCATTTCAATTACAAATCTCAAAGCCACCTAATTTTTCCAGGATAACATTCTGTTCCTCCTTTGTCTTGATGTCTCCCAACTTCATGCCATCATCCATTTTCATCGTAGCAAGTCTACTTTTTGTGCTAAAGCCATTTAATAGAAGCATTATCGAAGATTTAGCCACGAGGAGTTCAGGTTTCCTGCGTGCCAATACTTAGCTTGCTGACACATCGTCCTTTAGCCAGTTTCTTACTCACTTAGGTAAGCCTTCAGCAGTGTGGTATGTTTTATTTGTAAGTTACTATGTATTCAGTGTTGCTAACTCAGTGTCTGTGGTTAAACAGCGAGAGAGGGAGACAGATAAATAAGTCCACAGGGGTAGCAGAGACTAGGAAACTAGGTTGCAACAAACTCGGTACAACTGCTTTAGTTCTTAAGGAAAATTCTCCTCATTTCTGTCATCGCTAAGGCTGGTTATGTGTTTGCCCCTACTCTTTTTGGCAGTTTTGGTTTTGCCAGAGGATGCTTTTGCTTTAGTGCAGATTCTGTGGTAATGCTGTGCAGGGGGCTGTCCCCCAGCAAGCCCCCACGGCCACTTGCTTGCTCGCTGCCCTCTGCTGTGGGACAGGGAGAAAACAGATGGAGACAAGACTCACAGATCAAGATACCATCAGTTTAATAGGTGGGGCAAAAGCTGTGCACACAAGCAAAGCAAAAAGGTGAATTTATTCACTGCATTCCATTGGCAGGGAAATGCTCAGCCTCTTCCTGGGAAGGCAGGCATCAGCACATCCAGCACAAATGCCGTAACTGCAAACATCTCCCCTTCCCACTCCTCTCCTTGAGCTTTTATTACTGAGGACAACGGTATGGAACATGCCTTTGGTAAGTTTGAGTCAGTTGTCCTGGCTGTGTCCCCTCCCAGCTTCTTGCCCACCCACAGCCTCCTTGCTGGGGGGCAGAGTGGGAAAAAGGGGAGACCTTGATGCGGCGCAAGCTCTGCTCAGCGGTACCCAAAACCACTGGTGTGGTATGTACCCTGTTTTAATCACAGATCCAGAATAAATCACCGTACAGGCTGCTATGGAGAAAATTACCTCCAGCATGGGCGTGCCCATGAAAAAAATAATATGAAATTGTACAGATTTTTTTTCTAACCAGAAATTTTGCCAAACTAATTAGTGTAGCAAAAATAAGAACAATGTAAGCTTTATGGGATGGGGAGATACGCATCTACAGGAGAGCTTAGACCTTAAAACAAAGACTTTTTTCGTATACTTACACCATTTTTTCTTTCTTTTTGGCTTTGATTATTGAGTCCATATCTAAAAGCTGATATTGTCATAAAATCCATGTGATAGTCATTTTTTCAGTTTCCTAGTGAGTACAGTTCAATTTATAGACTGTCACTTGTTAGACTATACATAGTTTTTGTTCTCCCTCTTAGTTGTTTCTCATTTCACCGAGATGTTTTAGACCTTCCTCATTCTTCACTTGACTAGCAGGGAAAAGAGATTATTTTTTTCTCCAAGTGTATTTATGATATTAATGAGACAAAATTCATACTGTTTCTAGCTCCATCTCAAAAATCACCTTACATCTAAAATCTCAGCTGTTCCTTACAGACAAGGTTTCCCAACAAGATTAGACCTTCCCAACTAGCAGAGATTAAAATAATTTTCTAGTCAGTGATTGCAGAACTGATGGAGTTTCGAAAGTGATTAAACTGAAGGAGATGCTCTGGGCAACTCGAAGAAGAGCATCTTGTGATAAAACTACAGCCTTGGCTGGCAAGTCTGTTGTAAACCCATAAATCTGCAAGAAAGGGTTGGCTGCTCTGGGTTGCGAGTTACGAACTGTATCGTGTTCAGACTGAGGGCACGCGGAACTGCCCTCCCAAAAGTAATTAAATGGAAACACTTTGGGCTAAGCCTGGATGAAGATCTGGCTCTACCCTGTTGCCTTCTGTTTAAACCCTAGCAGGGAACTGACCTTCCTGCTGAGCAGCTGGTGTTGATCTGACATAGCCATAAACCCTGAAAGTATATATATTTTTTTTTTCCACTTACATTGCAAGCTTGCACTTAACGGTCTCACTGAGGTATGGCTGAGGAGGAGAGCTCACAAAGTATTTCGGTTCAAGTTGGGCAATTTCCTTAGTGAAATCTTTTTAGCACTTTCCTAATATTTTAGGATCTCTACAGAAGTAATTAATTTTTATACATAAAAATTATTTCAGATACAGAACTCTGGCCTCTTTGAAAATCTTAACATATATTCAAGTCCGTAAGAAAACTAAAGGTATTCATTTCTATAAAGATTTTGTGTTTCCTTAAAATAGTGGACGATTTGGTAATACAGGTTGTTTAAAAAATATTTATGAATGACTTGATTCTAAAAATTAGCTGGTGTTAAATATATCTAAAAAGCAGTCTGTGAGCTAGCAAAAATCGCTCCTGTGGTGTACTGAAGGAAAAGAGAGTCAATGTCTGAAAAGGCAGAAGGAGCCGCAGGTTGCTGCTGTAGCTGTAACGGCTGATACGTTGTCAGGTTTGCAGCCTAGTTAAACTTTTCACTTTTTTTTTTTTTACAATGGATGTTTTCGTGGTTGAGATGGATATGTGCAGATGTTTTTTAGTAGCTACAGTGTGGTACAGCACTACAGTTCTAGAGCCTGGTTTGTCACTGAAATGTAGAGAAGGGGCTGTTACCATTCTTTGTTTTTGTTTGTTTTAAGGGCTTTGAGATTCCAAAGGGGCCCAATCCTCAGCTGTTAGAAATCAGTGACGTTTCATTTAATGTATTGGGCTTACGAATGTGACAAAGATGTAAGATTCCTGTTCCTTGGTAGCTGGATGCCCTTCACCCTGAACTGTTGCATGTTCTGTTAATTCTAAACATAAGATTTGATGAGCTACACATTATTATGTAGCTAATATTATTGAGCTATGTGGTAGCTATATAGTAGTATGGCAGGTTTTATAAATGTATTTTCTATTCTTCCTCTCCTGGAAAGGACAGCTAGAGGTTGGTGCTAGCTTGGGAGACTTTGAGCTGTCATTCATGCTGGTAAGGATTTGAGAAGGGTCTGAAATGAGTGCCTGGAAGCAAACTAATAACAGTGAAAACTTTTGCTTATTGTTTATGATCCCAAGCCACTAAATACAGTAAGAGCTCTCCTGTGGTTAAATGTATCAAATACCTGAACTGAGGTACTTCTTTCAGATACTCCCTAGAGAACATTGCATCATGATAGACAAAGCCTTCAATCCAAAGCCTGAATATTTCAAAACTGAGGGGAATAACTGTGAATCCAAAGGGAATCTCTGGCTTAGAAAACATGGGATTTTCTTCCTCCCACAGCATTTAACCTTTCTACCTGAATTATTCTTGGATTAATTTCCAGCTGTGCTCTGAAAGTTGAACCTGAGAGCCTGAACACTCTGCCATTCCCAAATCATGCAGTCAGAAAAGAGCAAAAGTAGCCAGTGCTCTGTTGTGTCTTTCTGTTCCCTCATATGAGACTTCATCTTTTTGACCAGAATTCTTCTGCTGGGGTTACTGTTGACACAGAGCACCGAGCTGGAAAGCAGAGATAACGTGTGCCACTGCTGTGGCTTGACAGATATTCTGATTCCAACCTCTGCCCCTCCTTTCCCTTTTCTCTGTTGCACAGGTGGCAAAATCCTATTAGGACTGATTTAGTGAGTGGCAGAACAGGTTCATAATTCTCAGCTCCATTCCCTTTTGCAGCTTAAACAAGATTTTGAAGCATAAAATAAATTTTAATCCTTCCAAGGAAAGATGCTAATCTGAAACTGGCTGTTTGCTCAGTGTTGGGTTCCTGCTGGCTTTGATAACAGCTCATGATTTGTGGAAATTTAGCATGGATTGAGATGTCAGCTTGCAACTGGCACTCCAGGCTTCCTTGACTAATGGGAAGTAGGCAGGTAGTTGGGGCTCAGTGCCATAAAATTCAACCATGCAGTTCACAAAGTTCTCAGCTTTTGCATGTTATCCCTCTTTGTTACCCACTGGGTTTCTTGGAAGAGAAGTGGGTCTTTAACCTCTCCACAGTCTTCTGTTATCCATTTATTTCCACCCCATAGTCTTAACAAATACTTTAATTTCACACTTTTGAGCATGGTAAAGAAACAATTTTAGCTATTTGGTATATAAGCAACACTGTCAAAGAAAATACCCCAGAGCACTAAGGCATCCATAACTGTAATTTCAGTGTTAGAAGGTTGGTTTAATTCTTATACAGAAATTAGCAAAACCAAAATTCTGTTCCCTATATATTTGGGAGGGGAAAGAAGTCTAAGAACATTACCTGTCTGTCTGATTTAGTCTGCAAAAATTTTTTTGTACTTTACAATGATTTTGGAAAAATACACATCTAAATGTCTATATTTGAGCCTTCAATTAGTTGTGTAACACATATCAAGTCAGATTCTGTTGTCAGAAACGCTGGGGGAAATCTACGGTATTTTCACTGGAGATACTAAAATTACTTCAGTTTCAAGTTTTTTGTTAATGAGGTCAGGGATTTTGACATCACTTTTTAGTGGTTGCCTATTTGAGTAACGCGTAGTGTTTTCAGAGCAAGTTTGGGAAGAAGCTGTCATCAAGACAGGCAATTCTCGGAATGTTGATAAGATGCATGATTGACACCCCTATAATTTTGTTTGTTCTAAGCTTCTGTTTGTTCTTGGAGCTTTGCTGTTTAAGATGAAATGACAAGAGCTGTTCACGGTGCTTTTGGGGCTCAATTTGCAGAGAGCAGAGTCCAGCTTCTCTATTAAAGTCGTGCTTTCTCTCTCTTTTTTTTTTTTTTTAATATGATCTAGAGGCTTGTTTTGTTATTTAAAATCACTTCTCGTCCCAAAGAGAAAAGTCAGGAGTTCCATTTCTTCTCCATGCTGCTGAGAGCTAGCTTAACTTTTTCTCCTCTGTCATTCATTTACGTTATAGCACAAACCGCATGGATGAGAGACGAATCTGTGCTGGAAGATCTGCCAGTGGCACTGCTGGATCAGAGTTCATTTAGAGCGATGCTGGCCCCGTGAATCATAATGTCTGCTCAGCCGAGTGGGAGAGCAGACTGTGTCTGCAGCAGGCTCATATATCAATTTAAAGAGGAAGGAAAGTTGCCACAGAACCACAGTTCCAACCAGCAGCACCACATCACAAAAAAAGTAATCCTCTGGCATTAATTTCTTGTCAAGGCTAGTGATGGGTTACGTTTGCCAAATAAGATGTGCTCAGCTGAACTGTAGTATCTTGGAAGTGCGATGTCGTATGTCACTTTTTCTTTCTTTTTAAAAGAATGTTGCATGTTGAAAGTATCATTCTGTGGATACTTGCTGTAAATTAAGATAGCTATTCTCAGTAGTACAGACATTCATCTTGGCTTCTAAAAATCCCAAGACTATGCAATTCCTGTAGATATCTATAAATCCTGTTCGTATATGAAGCAACTTTTCCCTTTTCTGCTCCAGAAGAATGATGCAAAGCCTGTTCCTACCCAGGCCCAATCCTTATCGAGTGTTTAAGCGTGTGCTTAATATGAATTAGGCATGTACAAAAGTACTTTGATAAGCGTGATCTAAGCCAGCTACATGTTGGAACAGGTCCAGAGGAAGGAGGGCCACAAAAATGATGAGAGGGCTGGTGGGAGGTGTCCCTGCTCATGGCAGGTGGTTGGAACTGGATGATCTTGAAGGTCCCTTCCAACTCTAACCATTCTATCATTCTATGATTCTACATTGTTGTCGGTTGCCCTCAACATCCTGTATGGGCATATAATGAATTTTAGTGCAGTCTTATTTCACAAAGGGGAGCCAAAGATAAGGGAAGTAATTGTTCTGCTTGTGGATACAAGGTGAGCTGCCATTGACACCAAAGCTCAGGAGCCGCATCCTTCAGGCCATTACAGAGTCAGTAGACTTTCACCTCTCTTGCTGGTGGCTTTCAAATCTCCTGATGACTGAATGCAGGCTGAAAGTTGTAACTGAATTTCCTCCTTGTAGGAAGAAAAATGGTCCTTTGGGATCCAACACAAGGTGGAAGGGTAGACTGTGAGGGAAGCACTGCAGTCAGATTTTAAAGAAAGTTTTGTGTCATTCAGCAGAGTTATTTTTTTCTCCATGTGAATAAAGAAATACTGTTTAGGGATGTTTTCTTAAGAAAATATTCCTTGTCTGCAGAATTATTTTCTCTTGTTCCTATTCAAGTGTCAGGCAAGATTTATGGGCAAAACATTGTCAATCTTTTATTAAAAAAAAAACAAAAAAAAAGATGTTTTCCTCATACTACTACCACTTTTCTTTGCATTGGAGAACTGCAAATAATTATGCTATTATAAGTTCCCCAGAAACCCCCAGTTTTTGAAGTTACTGGATGAAAAATATCCTCTGGATTTTGTGTAGAAGACATATTTAGCGATGGAAGCTGTGTGCATAGAAACAGATCAACCATCTCTTTTTCTTTAGAGGTTGTTTCCCCAGGCATAAATGATAAAATAATAATGAATGCTTTTTTCATGACTGCTTAAATATCTTTCTTTTTCTCTGGCATTCTCTTTGTTATATATCATTTGTTACAATATCATGAATATCAGGATACCTGCTATGTTGTAGAAAAATTCTTGAATTAATTTATTGTTAAGTAGTGTGCTGTTTAAATTTCTTCTCACTTACATGGACAGAAATGAAGTGCTTCCAAACTCAGTGTATTAAAATCAGGTTAAAATTAAGAGGATCCAGGTTCATGCATTTATAAATAAATGTGAATATTCAGGTAAACACATAAAAGACAGTTTTTATTATTCATTTTTTCTTATGCTTTGTTACTTCTTTTTTTTTACGAAATTAAAAAAAAAATCAAATAAATTTTGCAACTATAACTAACTAGAAAGAGAAATGGATAAATGCAATATGAATGAGCAGCAGCAGAAAGATTTTAGGATGATTGTCATGACGAAGAAGGTGGTAAAGACTGTTACATTACACACAGTGTGGTACAAGTAATGTCAAGCTGCCTTTCAGGCACTGTATTTTTCATCACATTTACTGAATTGGGTCTGAACAAGTCTGAAATACGACCAAAATGCTTGGTCCTTCTACTGTTTCTCTGTGTTGCAATTAGTCCTCTTTTCAGCTCACATTTCCTGTAACTTTTCCAACACACCCTTTGAAACCACAGAAGTCCTTTGCTGATATTAGTATATTTTGTGACTTTCTGAGAGCAGGCTGCTGGTCTTTTTTTTTTGAGCTTTTTTAGTTTCTCTGTGTGGCATTCACAAACTCTCCTAGACTGCCCTTGCTAGGAGCCTGAAGTTTTATTCCATTTGGCCCACCCTGGCCCAGCCTGAACTGAGCCATTCTCTCTAGAGAGGCTGTGGATTCAAGAGGGAGCTGAAGGCTCTGCTGAGGATTTTGCAGAAGTATTTTTCACATATCGCTGGAAAATTTGTTATTTGCCGAGGAAGTTTGTAACTGGTTTCACTCATAATCGGTTCAAATATGTTCATTCTTCCCAATTAGATGACCAGTTCTTCTTACAGACAATATTATTGGTGAAAAAATAACGGAAAAGCCTCAACTTTATAAGGACATAAAAAAAAAAAGATATATATATATATATAAAAACAGAGAAAGAGACATAAACAAATGTGAGTGCCAGTTTCTGCAGAACTTCAGGGTTAGGCTTCAGTAAAATGGGTTGAGTAGCTGGGGCTGTGCTTGTTCAGGGTTCAAGTGAAAGATAACAAGTATTAGTTTATTTACCCTTTTAGAGAGAGAGACTATTATATAATTTTGGGTTTCAATGGAAATGAAAACAATAATAGGATGTTGGGAAATTCGTGTTTAATAACTGAGGGGTTTATGTTTTTTGTGAACTAAATTCTGTCTTAATACTAAAAGGAATGTATTTTTACTGCATTACATGGTTAGGAACTTTACCTCTTTTTTTCTGTGTTACACTTAGTCCTTTTCTTCACACTCTGGAAAAGAAATTCTGGTTTAGTTTCCATAGGGCTTTTGTCAAATGACACTGCCAGAGCAAATTTGTTTAAAAAGTCTGAAGTGAAGTAGGTAATACATCAAATATGACTTTTTCTAGATGACAGGAGAAAAGGAAATATCTGATATTTACTTCCAGATGGAATAACGAAACCCAAAACATGGCAGATGCCCTGTGAACTTCCAAACAATGACCTTCAACATAGCTTATACCTAGTAAAGCATCTGGTGTTGCTTGCTGTTCTCGATGGTGGAACTTCAACACTGTGAAATGATGTTTCATTCAGGCAACCCAGTCTGTTACAGCTGGCTGTTAGGTCTACAACAGATGAGAATCTCAGAGCACTTCCCACGAGCCTTTCTTTTTTTAACTTTTTTTAACTTTAACTTTCTTAACTTTTTTAACTTTTTAACTTTTCCATCTCATTTAGTAAGAATTAGGGTTTGCTTCTCCGATTAACAACATAGCATTCATTTACCTTCTACTTGTAAAAGATTTATTTTATTCTTTAAAAATGTGGTTCTGTACTGAATTTATTGACTTTGAGTGTTCATCAGTATATGACGGGAAACTGCTTTGGTATTTTGGAGATCGCTATTGTCACTCAAATGTGGGATGACAGAGCTAATGGATCTTTGATATAGTGCATGAGAGAAAATACTGACTAGAGGGCAGGCAGAAGGTCTGGATAGCTGCTGTGGAAGCACCTTCTTTCCTAAAGTGTCGGGACCCCGATGTGCTAAGTACAGGGGGAGCAGAAAGATGATGATAACCTGAGGTCTTCCATGTTTGTTTCTAAGGGAAGTAACACTAGGTTTAGTAAATGCAGGTTTTTTTTTTTTCTTTGCTGGGTGGTGTTTTCCTTCTTTTTTAGAATTGCTAAAATATGCATATTTTTTGAATGCATGAATTTTTAAAAACTATTTTTTATAATTGCAAACAGCCCTGTGGATTTCAGTGGAATTATGGATGCAGTGTATTGCTGCTGGCTATGTATAAAAAGAATCCAGAGCTGTTGCAGTGTCAGTGTACAATACACTGTGTATAAATTCAGTATGTTTTTCCTTGCTTTTAGAGATGGAAGTAACTTCTGACAAATTTTAACAATCAAACAAACAAAATGAACAGCCCCCAAATCAGCAGGGGGAGTTCCTGTGCAGTTTGCTGAGTTATCTGCTTTGAAACATGAAGTTGGGTAGTCGTGGCTCTGCAAAGCCTTTCTTGTCTTCGTATCATTTATTCTTTTGAACCCCAAAGATGCCACATTTGCTTTGCAGAGCTACAGCGTAAGTGCTAATCCTCGTTAAGGGGTTTCAACACAGATCTTCTAAGATCAATAGAGCAAGCAGCATTATGGGGGCAAAACCAAACCATAAACTGCACTTCTAGGTGTAATTTTTATTTCATGCAAAGCAGGTGGACAGAGGCTCGGTGTCAGTTTTGCTGTTGAGCTTAGATGATGTTAAATCAAGGTTCTCAGCCACATGTAGAAATTCTGTAGAAGTCTTCCTTTAACACTGAGCCCCTGTAACAAGCACCGACCAGGGAATGGTTACTATGCGTAAGCAAATCAGCTAGAGACAGAAAGAATTGCTTTACTTCCGCCTGCTTTTAAGTTGTTTGGTTTTTTGTTTGTTTGTTTGTTTGTTTTTAATTATTTTCTTTCTTTTCCAAAAGAGCACAAAGAGTAAATGTAGGGTGTAGGATCATGTACTTCACATGCATTGCAAGTCCCAGCGTTGTTGGCACTCGCCGTGCTGTAACAGTGAGTCTTGCCTGTGAGTTCACTTGATTTTTTTTGATGGAGAAAAACATTTTTGTTGATTTAATTCAATTAAAGTTCTGAAAGATTTTTAATGGAGTTGGAGGATGGTACAAAATAAACAGATTCTCCCTGTCTTACCTTCTTACTTTTTTCCTCTCATCTACCAGTCCTTACTTTTGTACAGATCCTGACAGAGAAAAGAAGTAATGGTAAGCACAAACTGTGAAAACAAAAACAAAAACATATGGGTTGAAGAGAAAATGGGATCTGCTATTTGTAAGCCCTATTTGTCAGTGTTTTACAGCAATCTAGTCTTTCCTTACATTTTCCAAGGCGTATTTCTGTAGCACAGCCTTGCGGGTGAAGGTAAATCTAAAAATTTTAGACCTGTATTGGCTGATAGCCATCACAGCAACCACATCTGTGGCTGATTATTTGCAGCATTTTATAATGTTGAATTAGTAAGTGGCAATAAGGAGCACAGATTAATATGAGGTGGAAATTGCCCGCGTGGTTCTGTATGTTACCCTTCAATGGCAGTAGCACAGCAGTCTGTCTCCTTTCTGATGTTATCAGCGAGTTCATTCTTGGAACAGACTGTGAAAGGATTAAGCCTTTTAAGCACAGCCGGCACACAGGGCTGATTAGATGCATTTCCAAGTTAGAGAACTCTCTTTCCTGTAGGTCTCATGTAAATCATAATCTAAGCAAGTTGTCTGGAAAACTAACAATGTCCCTTAGAAAATCCTGACTGCAGGAATACAGGTAGCAAGTTGGCAGCGTTCCTTCCTTTAAAGGTCCTTTTGCATGTCTTCTCTGATTCTTTATTCTTAAAGAATTAGACAAGCAAGCGATTTTTTCATCTAGTAGTTATTATACTGAATGCCAGAAGTACTTTTGCAAAAAGTGTGATGGACATATTTTGCCTAGAAGATTAAACACATTTATGGAGGCAGACATATTGCAGTAACATTTTTACTTGGATGCCCAGATTTGTAAGGTTGTGGACAGACTATTCTGAGAAGAATTTTTTTTTTCTTTGCTTATTTTGGAATTTCATGCTTGTTTTTTCCCCACATAGAAGGAGCTAGCTAAAAAATGTTACATCTAGCCCTACTTTTTTTAATGAAACATGATCTTGTATAGCATTGAGGAACAGGAAGGTAAAAATGAAGTAAAGTAGCATTAAGCAAAACCTATATACCATATGTCTAAGTATTTTTGTGGTATATGTTGCTGGGGTCCTAGACATCAGTTTTGGTTTTTTTTTAATATATCTGAAGTAGTGGGCTAGACAAGCAGAGGAAGAACGACCAGAAAATGGTTAAATTTTCTGTAAAATTATTAGAAGGCAGTAGCATCCTGCACAGTCCTTGTAGGCTTACCTATCAGTGGGCTTTCCCAACTGAACTATGTCTTTATAAAAACACTGTATGGAGAATCAAACCTTTTTTTTTTCTTTTTTTTTTCAGAACTTGTAATTTTGTTTAAGTCTTACTTATCTGTTCATTTTGCTTCTTTGCTCAGAAAAAATGCTTCCATCATAACATTTTTGTAAGGAAATTAATCTTTCTTGAAAGTATAGCTATTTATATATGCCTTCAGCATTACCAAATCATCAGTGCAATGTTGGTATTATTAGAGTCAAGATAGAGGCAAAAGAAAGGTGTTTTTTTAGTAATTCTTTGTATACTTCATTGTGACTATATATGAAATTCCCTACATTTCATTGTGAAAATGGCCTTAAACTATAACGCAATTCATGTATTTTGTGGTTTTGCTGTAATCACCCCTGTGGACAAACCTGGTGAACACTGAATACCAAGTAATTTACAATACCTTAAAGATGGAACAAGATAAGCCCTTTAATCTAACGAAGCTTTTGTGATCATAACTGCCTACTTTTTAGTAATTCCTTTTGCTCTGAATTCTAATTCTCCAACTGAAAGTGGCCCGTATCTCTTGGCATTAATTCCAAGGTGGATGTGAAGGAGGTAAGAGTGCTGAAAACAGCACATCTACAGTACAGCCATAGCAGGATTCCTTTAGATTTGTCTAGACTGTTCTTCTTCAGACAGTTTTTGTGAATAGGCCAAGGGTTCTTCCACTGCATTTAGACCATTTCTGATAACTGGGCTGTGTAATTCAGCTTTTGCTTGGGGTTGCCCAGTCTCTTTGCAGGGATGACACTGTGAATAGAGTGATTTGTGGAACGGAGGTTTACAAACAGACAACAGAATTTGGTCTGGGTCTTCCAGTGCTTTAACTTCATAGCACTTTTTTTCTATTACCAATTTTACATTTCGGCATCCAAGACTACTTTTGTTGTAGTAACAGAAGTCTCTCCAAATACACGCACACATGTTTCAGTGGAGCTGGCATAGCATGATCTTCTTTCAAAAAGAGATTAATGTAACACAACTTTTTTGTCTGCAGAAATTAATTGAACAGTTATGAGAAGATGGATTGCTACTCTGTAATAATTACAGTTGTGCTTAATATAATTAATACTCTATATTGGTGTGAAATAGCATTATGCTTTTGCACAATTAAAGTGTAATTGTAACACTAGATTTGTCTGAATAAACACTGTCACTACGTGCCACTCCCAAGAGCATCTGTCTCTGGTAATGATGCTCAAGAGCAAGAACTTTGCAATTCTGATCTTCACAGACATCACACTTAACTAACATCCTGTGAGAACTAACATCAAATCAATGGATTGCTTATTACCTGAGCTCTTTTGCTTCATTTTATTATTCCTCATAATGGAACCGGTAGTGTGAAAGATATATGAGATAAGTAGTACACGCCAGCAATTTGTTCCAAGCGTTGTCTGACTTGCCTGCTTGTGCATGAGGTTCTGAATAAAAATTAATCTATTTCTACCAAAGAATCGCAAAACTTTTGCTCATTTTGCTCTCTCTAAAAAGAACTGTGAAATTTTTTTTAAACTGTAAGAAAAAGTGCCAGTCCATAAAATTAAAACAGGAATTGCCCTCTCAGTAGAACTCAGTTTAACTGTTTGGCATGAAAAAAAAAACCAGTAAACTTATTTTTTATGATCAGATAATTGGAAAATGATATAATGGGGCCAGACTCAAACAGAAAAGACGCAATACTGTCAACACCTGATTTAATTCTTCAAGCAGTAGTCGTGCTGTCAGAGATTGTCCTGGGAGATTTAGGATTTGTTCATCAAAGCTATGTTACAATGACCACCGAGCAGACAAACTGCAGTTATCTCAGTTCTCAGTGTTCTCCCGAAGCCTACTTGTGGTAAGTAGAATGACAGATGTGATTTTCAAATTTTGAAAAGCATTTTCTGTTTCTGAACAAAATTCCTAGCCAGAGGTCAAAGGGTTGAGGAAATATTTGAGTCTTTGCTTTTAACAAGCTCCATGCTCCTACAGTGAGTTTAATGCTTCGCTGCAAAATTTGAGACTGTAAGACAGACTTTCTTCCTAAAATCACTACTGATAGTCCACGTTCAAGTCTTGCTGGCAGAAGGACAGCTGATAATGCAGCTTAAGTGGTTTCATACATTACTAGCAGAAGGACAGCCAGTGTTTATAGAGTCTTATTGAACTTGCTGTACGAGCCCCAGAGAGGAAAAAGCCCCATGGAAGTTCTTTAGCTGCCTGAGGAAACGTGGAGATAAAAGGGAAAAGGCCAATGGTTTTCTGTCAGTGTGACTGGCCAGTTCAGGTGAATTGCACTGTAAACCATGGAGAAGACAACAGCAAAGCTCCTTTTCAAGCAGTAGCATCCTGCTCATGTCAGGAAAGAGACTGGTTATTTCCCAGAAGCAGTTTTGTGACAAGATGTCCTTTGTGGAGCCTCTTGAGACAGCCCCTTGGCTGTCTGAAACGTTGGCGTGACAAAAGCATGCAGTGGAAAAGCTCTGCCTGAAAGGTTTAAAATAGGATGCATTATAATTTTGGTTGGGTATGACACCCAAGAATTTCATTAAACTGTTGGCAAAAAAACCTGGATGAAAGGGAGAAAGAGAGATGATTTATGTTCAGCTAAAGACATCAAGTGAAGGGTGGTGAAAGGGGAGAAAGAGCATACAAAAATTCTTTAGTCTAAAGAGTACGTGGGCTGAACAGACAACATATTTCTAGTACCGGCTACCATGGAGACTAATTTCTTTGCACTTGCCAAACTTCTGCATATCCTTACTTCTGCTAATCCCAAGTGAGAAATCTTGGAGCAATGGACAGCTTGCGTTTGTCAAGGGAGTTTGGGTGGCCAAGAGAAGAGTGTGAGATGTAGCACAGACCCTGCAAACCAAAGGTGCTAGTAGCGTGTGAGACCATGGTGGCACGGTAGAGGATAATTCAGTCATTTAGTAGAGACTTCCCAACTAGGGAAAGGCTGGGAAGACCTTCAAAGTACCACATGCTTTTTCTCCATCATTTTGTTCTCTGCCTTATCGCTAACCTTCTTCACTTTTTCCTTTCTATTACAAACCCTTGGAGAATAATTTGTATGGTAATTTTTGTGAATTAAGTGTCCTGGGAGATAGATGAACATCATTAAACTATTATCACATTTAACATTCCTTTTGCCAAAAGTGGAAGGCTAATTCTACTCCTTTAATTTCTTATGGATTGCCTTTCTTTTTTGTGATGGCAACAGCTGTCCAATTTATTCCCAGCTCTGTGGAGATATTTTCATTTTTAGTTTTAAAAAATATACAGTTTGTAGCAAGTTGGAAGTTCTTGCATATGAAGATGACTAGGATATCTAGAAAAAGTACTTAAAATTAATGTTTTTAGCAAGGACATTGATTATTCTTACTGTCGTGAAGGAGACTGCTTTTGTTCATGAACTTTAAGGTTCCACCTTGGTCCCCCATGATTGCCATCTGCTGATGAGCACAGTTATCTCATCCCTTTTTGCAAAGTATTATTAGATTCAGCAAGACTGTTTGGCTGAACTGTCAGGTCAAGAGCTGGCTCTGACTCTACTCACCATTAGGTGATTTCTGACTTGAGAGGATTACGTTTTTTCTTGTTTATAGCATTACATGTTCTTTCATGAGCATGTAATTGTGGCAGCAGCCACATTTCCACTTCATATTTCATCTCTAGTTTTTCTATTAATCATATTACATTTCCAATTAAGTTCTACTTATGAATTTGTTTCAGCGTGGTTCTTAGGGGAATCAGTAAATGTGTTTTATAATTAAGTGCTCAAATATTAGAATTTAATAGTTCGTAATTAGAGGGTTTTTAAATTAGAAATCTGTCTTCCTATACAATTTTAGGAGCTAAAATCTAATTTAAATCTTCACCTTAAGGAAAATTCATAAAATGAACTAAACTAAAGCAGTGAAATGCATTTTTAATTAAAGGGTGGAAACTGCTAATCAAGTACAACATAGGAACATAACCTAATAGTGAAGGTATTGTATAACATATAGTTTCTTTATGCTACAGAATGAAATACAGTGGTTTAAAAAATTAGATGAAACGTTACTTAAAGGAGTGAGTTTCAATTTGCCATATGAAGCGTCCCATGGTAGAATCATAGAATGGTTCGAGTTGGAAGGGACCTTAAAGATCATCCAGTTCCACCCCCCCTGCCCTGGGCAGGGACACCTCCCACCAGACCAGGT
>JAOQGH010000012.1:54257605-54268111 GCA_025769975.1 Gallinago jamesoni
CAGGGATGGGGCAGCCACAGCTTCTCAGGGCAACCTGGGCCAGGCTCTCACCACCCTCACAGCAAAGAATTTCTTCCTAATACCTAATCTAAATCTCCCCTCTTGCAATTTAAAATCACTACCACTCTTCCTATGTCTCCACTCCCTGATAAGGAGTCCCTCCCCATCTCTCCTGTAGCCCCTTCAGATATTGGAAGGCTGTTACAAGGTCTCCCTGGAGCCTTCTCTTCTCCAGACTGAACACTCCCAACTCTCTCAGCCTGTCCCCATAGCAGAGGTGCTCCATCCCTCTGATCATCCTCGTGGCCCTCCGCTGGACCTGTTCCAACAGGTCCGTGTCCTTCCTTTGTTGAGGACTCTGGAGCTGGACACAGAGCTCCAGGTGCGGTCTCAGGAGAGCAGAGTAGAGCAGAGGGGCAGAATCACCTCCTAGTGAAGTAGATGGTAGTATTCCCGTTATCTTCAGTCTTATTGTACAAATAAATATATCCCTTCCGAAGCGCATGAATAAGGACTAATCATATTTGCATTATTCAGCAGCATGTACACCGTCATCCAGATACCTGATGCTGAAGGTGTGTGTGTGCATGTATATCTGCAGTTATCTTCTGGGGTGCGAGGAGTCATAGTAATGTTGATTGGTGGGTAGGGCTGCATTCATAGTCAGAAATCCTATTTTCTCCTCCTCTGAAAGCTCACTGCATGCTAACTGCTGATTCTGTGGGAAAACCAGCACATGTGGAATATTGGCCAGGAATGGGTATTGAACTAGAAGCTGGAAGAATGATTTTCCTGTGCCAGCTAAAAAAGATTCCTGAGTTAAACTGATGCTGTTAATACTGGTCTTAAGATTTAAGCAAAACAAGCAATTGCCTACGATGGTATATTGATGGGATTGGCCTTTAGGAAGACACTCATGACGTTTTTGTGCCTGACCTCAGCTTGGCTCTGCAGAAGCAGCACCGTGAAGGCCCCAGATAACATGTACGTTACTGGGCACAGAGGCTTTCCCCAGTTCTTGTGCCTGGGTGGATACCGAGGCCACATCTTGATCCAATCTGAGCAGGTTCTCTCCAACCTTACCCAGGAAAAAAATACCTAGATGTGCCAGCTCAGCTGAAGACAGAGGTATTTTCAGGGAGCCTGACTGGAGAACCAGGGTATGAATTCTCCGGTGCATCCCTGCAAGTAGGTCTAGACACTGCTGGAAGCATTTTCTCCAAGTTGCTGATGACACTGAGAGCAAACAAGTATCCAAAACAAGCTCCTTGGTACCATACCCCAGGAAGAGGAAGCCCACGTCCCTGACTGCAAGTCTTGCTCTACCTACCCTGCTCCTGCTTCCTAGCATAGCTGCTGTGGGGAGAGATGCACAGAGAAGGGCTTCCATGTCAGGGAATGGGGTTCTTGAAGTCGTCTTCTTCCTTTCTGCCTTGCATCCCCTTCACCGGGTGGTGCAACATTGCCTTATGATCTAGACTGAGTGGCAAGGACCCGGTGGCACAGAGAGGTCTGAAGCAAGCCTTGTGTGTAGGGTCTCACTTGGTTATATGGGTGGGGGAGCTTGTTTGGTTTGGTTTTGTCAGCCTGAGATGCAGAGAAAGATGTTGTCCTGGGGAGGGACCTCCTGCCACCTATTCCATATAGCCGGAGCTACTCGGAAAGGGTGAGCCAGTCCTGAGTTTCACAGCCCCTGGGAAACTGGCACAGCAGGGACATAGATGGGATTTTGGCAAGTGGGTATGGCTTAAACTCCACTTAACCCTCCCAAGAGAGGGTTCTTCTAAATCTTAAGGAGTTTGTAGACTATGAACTGGCTTTTATACTTTTCATTATTTTCGCACAGTTAGAGGTTTGTGTAAGAAATACCTCAGGAAATGATGTTTGCCTCAGAAATCTGACCCCACCATTTGCCTTCATTTCCTTATCTTCTGATGACATCTCTGCTTTTCAGCAGTTTAGTTATGGTTTGTTCTGTAGTGGCTGATGGCCCAGGCAGGAGGTCCTCACAGGCACCAACACAAGCTGGTGCGTTCATGATGTTTGTCCTCTTGCTCCTGACTTCTTGACGTATTGAGGGTAAATCACTCAGATGTCTTTAAATACTTGAGTGATTTAAGGAATTTTTTGGGTTTTCCACCTCTGTATTACAGAAATATGCTGTAATTGCAATTCTATGGGTGGATGTAATTTTGCCTCATATTAAGCTGCATTGTGCTGCCAAAGAAGTGGAAAAGGATGTAAATGTAAATGGTAAACTGGGACACAGGATGTGCTGAAACCGGTATTTATTAATGTTGTTGATGATTTTGTTTTTGTTTTTTTTTACATTATGTGATCTGAAATTACTGTGTGCTTCTCTTCCTGTGGGGTGGGGAATTAGCAAGATCCTCGTTTAAAATTGTACTTTTGCTTTTTTGATTAGCTGAAATTTCCCACTGAATTATAGGTTGAAAAAATCAGTCATGACTGATGCTGACTATTTGGCCAGATGCTCAGCTGGTACACATACCACAACGGTACGGTTCACAGACTGTAATAAAAAATTACTTCTGTATTATGCCCTTCATTAATATTTCAGGATTCAGACAGTAAAGGGAGCAATTTATCTCAGTGTAAGTTAGAATACTGTTTAATAAGATTTTGCGAGAAGACAAGATTAATGTTAATAATGTTTTTTCATTGACAGGAAAATAGTGTTAACATTAGTAACTCACTCTTTTTGTTAAAAGTACAGCATTCATTTTACACCTATCCACAACAACAAGGTTAAACTGCAAAAAAGCACGGACTATAAACAAGGTCAGGCCTATGAAAAAGTAGGACACAAATCTGTTTTCCTAGGCTAAAATCTTATTAGAATGAATATTCCTACGGATCAGAATGAAGGTGATGAAGGCTATAAAGCTATTCAAGCAGAATAATTCAACTTTAGCGTCTCTCCATTACAGGAAGTGGCTATTTCTTTTTTTTTTTTATATATATATACTCTCAAACAGTGAAGTTGAAACTCAGATAATTAAGCTTCAAGTTTGCTATGTTTTGTAGTCTCCTTGATTCTGAAAATAATACCTGTAACTTCATTTAACTTCTCAAGTTCTAAGGCATAAATGAGTTTGGTAGAGGGTTTTCTGGAAGGTATATTGAGCAAAGTCTATATTCAAGAAAACAGTACATTTGTTGTGCTTGCATAAATGTTTCCCCTTCAGAATATATTTGGATTCATTAAGATGACACATAGACATGAATATGGAATATTTGATTCCTCTGAGATTCCTCATACACGGCTAAGGACTTTTCTAGGTTATAGCAGTATACATGCTGGCGCTAATACAGCACTGTTGTAGTTGCACTGATAATATTCTAATGAAGACACAAATGAGGTTTGTATCAATTCAAGAAACTATATTATCTAAATTAATCCACTTCATACAGCGTACTCTGCAAACACTCACAAGAGTAGTTTTGTGTGTAATTACTTTTATGCATATATTACGGTCAAAACATGGTATATATACAAGTTTGTGGGCACATACTTGAAAACTCTGAAATTTTGGTGTGTCCCAAAGCATAATGGCATATTGAGCCTCCCCCTTTCATGTATGTGTGATACAAAGTGTATATTCAGTACCAGCCTTTGTAAATTCCCTGTCAGTCCATGCGTGCATATCCACACAAACAGCATATCCAGGGCAAATCTCTGGCATAACAAGAACCTCCCTGACTGATGACTTCCCATTTTAAATTGTTCTGTGTTTGTATACAAAGAATACAGTCCTGACATACCCCACAGCCCCGCTGAATTTCTGGACTACCAGTCTGTATGGTTTTCCCATCTCTGTGAATATTTAATTAGTTCTGGAAGGAAGAGCAAAGAAAATCTGCAGCGATGGAAGAGCAAATAACTCATAAACTGATGGTAATAAAGCATCTTGTCTAAATTTGTAAGGAAAAGGACTTTTAATTTTGATTCTCACTTCTCAGCTGCATGAGATCCTGTGTTCATATGCAAAAATAGTCCTTTCATATGAAGAACATAATATGGCTAAAACAACAAGGGGAGATGTCCCTCAGTGTTTTTGTTTTCTGGCTCTTGTTTATTTTGAATAAGCAATTAAAAATATCAGGACATGTATGCCCAGCTGTGAAAATAAATGTTGGACACAACTAAGCACATAATATCAAACTTTTCCTTCCACTGTAAATGTTCAGTCCTCCCTGAACTCACTTAGTTACAAGCTTATCTAAGGGATAATCCTGCCTGTAGCCACCATAATTGTTAAATATCACCTTTGGGTGTAAGTCTCAGGTAGACAATGTTTGAACAATGTTTCGTGCAACTCTTGTCTACAAAGATTTGGCCTGATATTTGTACACCTGCACAGTTGTGTATTATGTGACCCAGAAGAGAAAATACTTGTTGCTGGGATGAGCCAATTAAGAATGCTGAAGAGTTTGTTGTCCATCCATATCTAAGAAGTTGGATTTGCTCGTAGGATTATTTTAGTTCAGAGCTATAGCTGCAGCTCTGTCTTTGATTGGAGTATGTCCATTTTTAAGTTAGGGGAGTTTAATGTGAAATACTGGGTACAAACCAGTAACTGCATGTGGTACGTGTGTGCGTGCACATACTGGGACCTAACAACGTTCTTTCCCCTTCGCCATCCACAAAGACTGCGGAGCACGTTTGTAGAAGCTGTCCCATGGACATCACTTGGGCTATCTAAGAATGGTCTTCCCAGTCTAATGATGTAGAGGAGTGGAGTTTTGTGAGTACTGTCGCTGTGCTCTGCGATAAAGCAAACATAGGGCTGAAATAATTCTGAGTATTCGAGGTTCTTGCTGTTTTGCTAATAGATGCCGATTCCCTTTATGGTTTTGTGCTTGCATTTAAAGATTCTGCTGTCCTATGGAAACACCAGCGGAAGAGAATGTATCAGTCCCTTAGAGTGTTAATTCTGCGAGTGCATATTGTGTGTACTTATGGATTCCAAGGAACAGTTTATTTTTTAGGAAATTATTCAGTCTCTGTGCAGAGGATCTGAAGAGGGTTACGATGGTCCTTGGGAAATGTGAGAGACTTTCTATGGAAGGAGGAAAATCAGATTACTTGCTTCTATATGTCTACTGAGCTTTGAGAAGTCCAATTTTAGCTCCTCTAAGATGGAATCAAAACTCCTGAAAAATTCTAATCATGGCCATAAGATTGGTGTTTGCTTGAAACAAACAGCAGCAGTAAACATGGCCTGCAAGATTTATTCGGGGAATAAGGCATAACATTTACACAGGAAGAGGGCAGCATTAGAGTGAAGAGAGATGATCAGAGCTGACCTTTGGCAAGCAGTACAAATTTCTAAGTATGAATGCCCCAGTCAAATAGATTAGTTTCCAGAACAGTTAATTCCTCATGAAAGAGAAGGTCAGACAGAGAGCATATGTGGGACCATTTTGAGTTTAATTTATTTTAGTGTGTTAAACAAAGATGCCAGATTGCCGTTTAGCAAACATTCTTTAAGGTAACTAATTGGTAGAGGGATAAAAAACATTAAACCTAAAACCAAATTACTTCAAAAACTGGTAAGGAAGTTGTACTGTAGGAAAACAAATTGGTTTGACTGAAATGGAGATCCTTGATTCGAGAAACTTGATTTTTCAAAGTCTTCCTTGGACTTTGGGTGAATGCCTTCGTGTAAATGTCATCTTCTGTTTTAGCTCTGTGAAATGGAAATGCCAATGAAGCTAATAATAATAATAACAACTGAATAAGTTATTCAGAATTTTTGGGGGTGTTCAAAAATCTCTGCATTTTTTTTGGCTTGGTTGTTTCAAATCTGTACTGGGGATTGTAATTTATGCTCCACAGGAAATGGCTTTGCTACGAATGTGATCCTTGTCTCACATGAAATGGCTTTGCTGTAAGTGTGACACGGTGACATTAATGTGAGCCAGTCAGCTTGCCAGATTGCTATTAGTTTGTAATAAACATTTAGAAAAATGAAGCATCGTTAAAGGAAATCAGCTGTTTCATGTAGCTGCTGCTTATTTATAGACACTCTGCTTACATGAATTAATTAGCCCCTGATTGGAGGAAGCACACTGTATTTCCACCTCCTGGCATCTTTCCATTCTCTTTCTCCTTTTGCTGTCCTCTGCTGTACTGGCATCCACAGGATAAAATGAGGAATTTTCAAAAACACTTGGTATAACACAAAGGGGATTGTAATACAGTTTTAATGTAGGTATTCCTCAGTACTTCTTCACTGCAGAAGACAGTCCTCTACTCCAGTAAAATTATCTCTTAATTGAAGAACAATTATTATGCAGGCTGTGTTATCCAGCCAAAAAAAAAAAAAAAGAAACTAGCCTGAGCAGTCAAACTGATGTTACATTAAATTAGTTATTTACTGCTGTGATTTTAATAGCATTTCAAACCCCTTTAAGACACTTGCTCGATGAAAGTTGGCATTGAGAGTCATCTTTCAATTAGTATGCCAGTCCTAGATTCATATTTGTCAAAACCTTCAGTTTTCTTGTTTGGTGCCAGTAAAATGACCGTCTGCTTTGTCAAAGGGTTACTCACGGCAGCAATTTGAGAAATACTTAGATATTCTTCAAGAGTATTCTTTATTTTGAAAAGTTCCTACTTTGCCCAGCTGTCAGTCAGTTGTGTACCTTTATGCTTAAAGCACATTGCAGAATGGATTAGATCAACTCATTGGAGCAAAGATGAATGCTTCTGAGGTAACGATGGTTAGTTCATGCCTTGTCTTCCTAAGGCATTCAAAACCTCAACTGCCAGAAAAAGAATTAAATTAATTCCATAAAAGATAACAATTATCAAAAAAAGTGGGAATTGAAATTTGAAGAAGTCGTTGTGCATAGCTGGGAATTCCAGGAAAGCAAAAGGAAATGCATTTGATTTTAGCGTGGAAAACAAAACAGTATTTGTCAGCAGTTTGCTCGGCAGAAGGCAGTGGTAAAACGTAACTGAGCTCTTGTTCAGAATCAGATGCTTCTGACTGTCACTCCCCTGCATTTTTCCAAAAGATTCTTGGGACTAGTACGTGTCTCAAGTAAATCAGAGTAACCACAAGAGAAGTTTTTAATGGGTGTTAGCCATTGATGGGAGTTTGAGCAAGGAGACGAGATGAGGTGAGAACCAAGCAGGATTTCCAGCCAAGGTACCACACCAATAAACAGCAAACCCCGAGTACTTCCAGTTAGTGGATGTTTCTCTGATGCACTTTTGGTCAAATATCAATACAAATGCCTGACGGAACAAATGCAGGTCTTAAGGAAAACTGGTAGAAAATGGGTCCAGCTACTGTTGGTTGTAATGGTTGCATTAGCAGGATTTTGTACGTGTCACTCAGTGCACACTGACACTGTTTAAAGGCATAGTGCATCCAGCAGCCCTGGGGGATAGGTACAAGCGTGCAAATGGATCTCTCCAGTCTCACTCAGGGTGTGGTATTTTTATAGATAGTGTCATAGCTGTGTTTGGAGTGTCATGGTATGCTTTAAAAGACAAAGCCCACCTTCTTAGAGTTCATATCTTAAAGTATCAGCCTAATGGGTAATGAGAATTATTTTTCTGGACAGAAAACGAAAGCATGAGTGGCCATTTCTAGTAATAATTTAATGCTTTAATCATCCCAGATTGATAATCAGATGTGTCAGCCTTTTCAGGAAATTAACATTCTCTTGAAAAATTTAATATTACAACTTTACGTGACACTGAATTTTTCCGTTACAACATGAACATTGAAGTTGTTTATTAAAACAAGGTCAGTATATTTAATAGAACAGCAGCAACAACAAAGAAATCTGAAATCAGAAATCTGAAATGACACAAGCAGGTATTCTTAGGTGGGAAAGCAGTAGTGCTTGGGGCAGGGGAGGAGAGGGAGAAGATAGTGTTTGCTTGTGATTTCTGTTTCTAAGAGACTTTTTCCCTAAAACATGGCTGAAACGATGACAAGTATGGTTCCACCGCTGTGTGTAGTTGATATTAAGAAGGCATATTTCATGAGTAGAACTCGAATCTGAGACCTGAATTCAAAGCTGGGTTCCTTTTGGCTGGTGTAAGGTCATCAGTTCTGCAAGACACTTTTGCAGACACATGTGCAACCTGCTTATCCTCATTAATGATGTGTAATGTATCCTCAGTAATAATGTTACACGAGACAACAAAACTATATGTTCATTTGGAACTGTATGTTGGTTTTATTGGGAAGCTTGCTGAATCCAGCTATTACCTTTTCTTGTCTTCTTTGTCTGGGTTTTGTTAAGTGGTAAAAATCGTAACTTGCCCCCGAAAGGCAGTGGTTGTGAAAGGTGGGCACGGAAGAACCTTCCTGCAGTAAGAACGTGTCATTTCTGTACGTCCCGTTGCTGGCTACAAGTGCAGCTTAAATGCATCATTAGCAATCGTTAGTGTGCAATGGTACAAGTTGCAATGTATTAAGCCGTCTCTGAGAATTAAAAAAAAAAACCTAGTTAAATTAGTACTCACTCCCAATGACATTTTTGAAGCTTTGACCACTGCTTAGATTAGGTTAGACGGTGGGTCAATGGTACGTCACCTGAGTTAAAAGTGATCTAAATTAATCTGTGTTAGAAGCTTGTATGGGTTTAAAAGATCCAATTAAAAGTATTGCAACTTTTATTCTGAAGGCGAGGGCTTAGAATCAGAAAACAATTATTCGTTAACGACCTGTAATTAATCTTCCTCTTTCTCCTCAACAGTTCTGAATTGTTTCTTTAAATTACATTTTTTAAGTAATAAACTAGTCTATCGTGCATCCTTATGCAGTCATCCTCCTACTTTAATGGCTTTGTTATTGCTTCTGGTAGTTTTGTACATGTCTTCACTCTTTTCAAGATATCTGTGATCTGTTTTCAATTTTAGCCATTCATTACCAGACATTTTGATTTTTAATCTCTCTCTCCTGTAAATCCCTGCAGCTCATTGGTATTTTAGCCTCTTTTTCCCTGTTCCATTTTTGCAATTAGGAATAATCTACTATGCAGAAGGTACAGGAAGAAACTCTCTAACACAATAATATTTACAGATGTCTTTAAATATATCTTATTTTTTTTTCCACCTGACACTTCAGTATTTCAGAGAATTGAAGTATTCCTAATGCTGTTGTTTTTAAAAAGGTTTTTTTCTCAGTTTTTTTTTTTTTTCCTTATTTATGAAGGCCATGGCAAGAGTATATAGAATTCTAGAGGGAAACACATTTTCCATCAAAGAAAAGCTGTATTTGTTTTTTTAAAAATATGGAATGAACTAAATGGAACAGGAGAAGAGTTTTATTTGGCCTTACTCTTTTTGCAACTCATATTTAGGCAGGTGATGTTAAAAATAGTTTTAAATTTTTTTTAGCTCTGTGTACTGTTGCCTTACTTTGTTCTGTCCTTCGCAGGCATTAAAGATGAAAAAGAATTTTCTGCCTGTATTGTGTATTAGAATAAACAATATACAGAAGTAACCTTGTACTTTTAATTTTTTAAAATATTTTCTGCAGTAATACCTCTTCTTTGGTACTTCTGTTACTTCTTGTGTTTTGCTGAGTCACCTGGAAGTAGGACTGCGCGTAGGAGGAGATGCGGTTTAGGGAAGCGCATGGATTGTTGCTAAGTTTAGCTCTGCATCTCATGTATGTACCCTTCTGCCTGCTCTTCCGCCTGGGCGTCCTGATTTAGGTCTAATTTTGTCCTGTTCATTAACACCAAATATTAGTGGGGGAAGAGTTTTCTGCTTTCTTCTCCCTCTCCTCCCCTGCCCCAAGCGATGCGCAGCCCCCAGTGGCATCCTGATGGAAGTTACTGGTGAGTTAAAGTGTATGTTTTCAAATCCTGGGTGCATCTGGAAGAAAGAAGTACTCGTGGTACTGACCTGTGATCCTCTTAGATGTGTTCTTTTGTACGGCCTTTGAATTGGAGCGTGGGTTGTGGTAAGTGGGGGCCTTGAAGTGCTTTGGGGCAGGGGTTCCTCCCCGAAGAGCAGGGAGAGAGCTGCCAGCGCTGTTGTAAGGCTCCAGCTGGAACTGTGGGGAGGTACTGTCATTTCTAAAGGATCAGTGAATTCAGAATAACTGAAAATGGGGTCTGTCGTTGCTTTCAGTTACTCATAGTCCACTGAGATCAGTTTAAATATTTTCACTGATTTCTGTGACATTTGAAATAATTTATGTAAGAAGTCTGTCTGGACCTTTAATGAAGCAACATAATGATCCAGGTTGGTTGTTTTTTTTTTCCTGGAAAAAGAACTACTAACTCTGACTCTGTAAGATAAGATAGTTTAATAGCCCTGGGACTTGGGAAGGGAAAACTGGGAGGGGTGGCTGACACACCAGGAGGCTGTGCTGCCATACAGTGAGACCTGGAGAGCAGGGCAGAGAGAAACCTGATGAAATTTAATAAAGGCAAGTGTAGGGTGCTGCACCTGGGGAGGAATAACCCCCTGCACCAGGACAGGTTGGGGGTGACCTGCTGGAG
>JAOQGH010000012.1:54291983-54303897 GCA_025769975.1 Gallinago jamesoni
CTCACAGCAAAGAATTTCTTTCTAGTATCTAATCTAAATCTCCCCTCTTTCAGTTTAAAACCATTACCCCTCATCCTGTCACTCCACTCCCTAATAACGAGTCTCTCCCCATCTCTCTTGTAGCCCCTTTAGGTTCTGAAAGAACACTATAAGGTTTCCCTGGAGCCTTCTCCAGGCTGAACAACCCCAGCTCTCTCAGCCTGTCTTCATAGAAGAGGTGCTCTAACCCTCTCATTGTCTTCATGACTCTCCTCTGGGCTCACACCAACTGGTCTATGTCCTTCTCATATTGGGGACCTTACAGCTGGATGTAGTACTCTAGGAGCGGAGTAGAGAGGGATGATCACCTCCCTCACCCTGGTGGCCACACTTCTTTTGATGCAGCCCAGGATGGAGTTGGCTTTCTGCGTTGCCAGCACACATTGCCGGCTCATGTTTGGTTTCTCGTCCACCAACACCCCCCTCTCCTCAGGGCTGCTCTCAATCCATTCTCTGCCCAGCCTGTGTTTGTGCCTGGAATTGCCATGTCCCAGGTGCGGGACCTTGCACGTGGCCTTGTTGAACTTCATGAGGTTCACACGGACTAACCTCTCAAGCCTGTCCAGGTCCCTCTGGATGGCATCCCTTCCCTCCAGAGTGTCGACTGCACCGCACTGCTTGGTGTCATCTACAAACTTGCTGAGGGTGCACTGAATCCCACTGTCCGTGTCTCCAATGAAGATGTTGAACAGCACTGGTCCCAGTACTGATCCCTGAAGAACGTTGTCACTGGTCTCCGCTTGGACATTGAGCTGTTGACGGTAACTCTTTGAGTGCAATCATCCAGCCAACTCCTTACCCACCAAATGGTGGTTCATCCATCATATCCATGTCTCTCCAATTTAAAGACGAGGATGTCATGCAGGACAGTGTCAAATGCTTTGCACAAGACCAGGTGATAGATGATGTCGATGATGTCAGATGGTCTTCCTTTATCTATCAATGCTTTAACTCCATCATAGAAGGCCACCAATTTTTTCAGACGCATTTTGCCTTTAGTGAAGCCATTTCTCTATTTTATATTTAGTGGGAGCAGTGGACTGGCACTCTAAACTCAGTTAATATGCTTTGGTCTTTACCCAGTGACCAAAATATCAAATTAAGTCTCCTCTTAACTCATGGTCTGCCTGCGCACAGCAATCAGCCCTCATTTCTGCTTGGGCTGGATTCCATGCAGATTTTGTCATTCTCTAGTGACTGCTCTGAGGAGGTTGTGGGGTGTGTTATACAGGACATAATCTGGTTGGTAGCCAGGCCCAACCTGAAGGGAAGAGATCTGGGAACATGAATCTGAAAACACATTTTTTTGCAAGGCAATATTCTTCTACAGAAAAGTAAGTAATTTCTACTGAAATAGTTTGATCGCTGCATTGAAATAAAATAAAGCAGTTCAGCTTGAGAAATCTCATTTCAGTTGAGCTGGTTTGATTGGAACTGTTTGAAATATTCTGTTTTGTCATTTTCAAAATTATATTCTTAGGAATTTGCATTCTGGTATTTCTATATTTTATTTTTTTAAAATACATCCCTTTTTTACTCCACTTTTAGGTAGAAATAAACAAGTTATGAAGTACTATTCCACCAAATGCTTCCAGTCAGTTATCAAAGGCTTATCATTTGATCAGCACAAAAGCTCTCTTTGGCAGTTCTACATAAAATAGCAGCTGCCGAGGTACAACAGAGAAGTTGCTCTCAGCATCCATTATTGCCACTCGCGCATCTGTTGGAGATCCTACCTTCCTGGAGATCCCACGTTCTTGGAGATCCCAGATTCTTCGTTGCTTTTCAGCAAAGACAGGTAGCAGATAGCTGTATATTCTTAAAACTTCAAGCTCATCTTCGCTGCTGTTTTTCTTACAGCAGTAGAAAAAACTATTTAGAATGACTCAGGAAGAGTTCATAGGAAAAAAAACTATTATTAATAGTAAATGGTGTCAAAATTATGCTCTCGGGTGATTTGTTTGCTGGCTATGTTGCTCCAGCCCAGGGCTGTTTGTTTTTTCCCGCGTGCAGCTTATTTCCTTTGCTGAAGTAATGGAAATTCTTATTTAGCAAGGAAATGGTGTCAAAATTACTAAAGAAAGGGAACATAAAGATTTCCTTTATTCTCATTTCTTGAGAGCAGCAACACGTAAAACAGAATAAACGGTGTTTTAGGAAAGTGTCTTTGGGATTCCGATCTTGAGAAGCCTGACAGTTTCACGCATTAAAGTTGGTACATATGTAGGACACTGTAAGTGGTCTTAGATGTAAAAGCTACTCAGATTCAAATTTGCAGATAAAATATGGACCCATGTACAACGTAGGTGTGGGAGGGGAATTTGGAACAGTACAGCCATCCCACCTGGAGTCCGGAGCTGTCTCTGTAAGGATGTAATTCTAAAAATAGGAGTGGAGGCAGCTGCAAAGATAGATAAATAATAGAGGTGGCACGGTGTTTCAGCTTAGTTATTCCAATCAGAAATACACGCTTGTTTCCTAAACAAAGAAAGGATCTCTGTACCGTCCCAATGAAAGCAGTCTGTCCTTCGGCTTTGATTGCCTGAGAAGAGTAGCTAAACTAATTAATGTAGAGGAAGAAACATCCAACATATTTAATTCTAACCAGGCCTAAACAAAAGAAAGTTTCAAAAAAAACAACAAGGTAATTTAGTTGAATCCCATTAGTAATTCAGCTGTGTGCTGTCAGATCCTAGTAGTGAATTCTGCCTGCAAAAGTGTCTTTATTCTCAATATTCAACGCACTGAGATACTACCAGAGGCTAGAAGCCCCAAAACAATCCTATCTTACTCATGGTAGTGCTGTGCTTGCATCTCAGGAGTTACACCTTGAATGATGAGAGGCTTTTTATCAGTCATACAGCAAGCAGCAAATGGCAAAATTATTTTTCGTTTCTTCAAAATATGTTTTATTTCATGCACACAGTTCTACAACTACCCTTACTTACCCTTGTCCTTTCATCCACAGCCAGCGCTAGCAACAAGCAAAGGGTTCCGTTCCAAAGCGGCCGTTCCTAAAAACACATCCATTCCACGTTTCGAGCTACCTACCAGAAAGATCCGACACTAACCATTCGGGATGTGACCGGGGCTGGGGAAGAGTGATGAATAGGAGAGGAAGGGAAAACCTTAGGCCTTTGGCAGAGATGGGGGAAAATCACTGAAAAGAGGTATTTTCCCAAATGTGGTTTTTCTTAGGCTGTGAGCGAAAGGTGGGAGTCGTAGCCTCAAGTGTGAATGCTGTCACTTTAAGGTGGCATACTCTGTTTATAGATGTTGGGTTATTTGAGGTCATTACTAAGAAATACACAATCCAGGTAGATTGTGAGAATCCCGTGCAATTCTTTAGAAAACATAAGACTAACAAGCTTTGTTTCCAGTGCTTTCGTGGTCAAACCTATGCTTCTCTGCTGCTTCGTTACCGGTGGGGTAAACGAGAATAGAGCAAAGCCATCTGGTTAGTCATTCTCTGCTTTGGCCTAAACAAAGCTCCTCTGCTTTCCAAATTTTGGGAAGGATAAGAATAGGATAAGAATCTGTAGAAGCCTTCAATCTTAAAACCAAAATATTTATATTGCTGTAGTGTCAGAATGCATTACCAACAGGTTTGGTATTTGGTGGATGAGACATTTAAAAAGGAGTTTACCTGAGTCAAGGTTTCCTTGCCAAAGGGTGACAAGGAATTTGTAGCTATCTATGTATTTTACTTGAGCTTTAGCAGGGGGAGAATGTTTATTTATATTAAACAACAAAACAAAACTACAGCAAATCACAAGTCTTTGCCAGAACTACTTAGATTTGACTAGTTCTTCTTTGTTTCTGCGAAATAGTGATTTTTTTCTGACCTCATTGAAGGGCTAATTCATAAAAGCCAGGAATCTATTTTTGTTCTAAAATTCCTTGACATCTAATTTATACTGCATTAATATAGACAGAAAACTTAAAAATGAAGATTCTTCAGAACATTCTGGATTCGCTTCTTCATGTAGATCTAGGGATCTGGAACTTTCTTTTTAATATGAGAATGGAGAAGGTTTTTAACCACTCAGTTTTCCCGAAGGCAATAATGTTCCTTACCCAGTATTGGAAGCTGGGATAAACTGGATTAGCTGTAATGAACCCCATCCTGAGATTTAGTCTGTCTTGTCTCAGTGATAAATGTGTTACCGCCACGGTTCTATCTAACACACCAGACCTTTGGATGTTGATGGATAATTTTGCCCTCATATTGTTGGATGTTGAAGAAAGCTCAGGTAGATTCTCTTTTTGTAGAGAAAATAAATAAAAAATGAGTGTTTTGTAAATTAAGTGTTCTTAAAAAGTTTGAGAAATCTCTGTACTTGGAGGATGTGCAGCCTGCTCTGGGTGGCCCTGCTCTGGCAGGGGGTTGGACTAGATGATCTCCAGAGGTCCCTGCCAACCCCATGTGATTCTGTGATTGTGTGATGTCTTTGCCCTGCCTGTTTCTGATCCTTTAGGGACAGATGCAGTGTTTTCATCTGAAGCACTCGCCACGGTTTTTTCCAGAGATGCTTTCTCTTACAAACACATGGAACTGGACTTTGTCCATTTTCGGTTTAGTCCGCATTTACCTGGTTTTACTATTGGGTATCTGGAAATGAAATGCTGGAATTATGGGTTTCTTTTATGTTAACTTTACAACATATGTGATTTGGCTACTTTTTTATGCATCGTATCAAGTGCTCTGTCCACTGCCTGAGAACAGAACTAACTTTTGATAGGAAATAGAGAAACCTGAGTATGTAATTATATCAGAACACTCATAAGGACCCATAGCAATGACGGGCATTTCAAAGGATTATTAATTTGATTCCTTTTTCCTCCCTCTCTCTATTCTCTCTTTCTCGTTGCTGGAACTCTGATGTTAGTTCCTAGAAGTTTCTGAGGGGTGTGCTCTGCGTCTTAGGTGATAATTAGATTTGTATTTAAAATGTAACACTTCCCCAAATAGTCTTGAACAACTTTATTTAATTCCTATCCACGTGGCTATCGATATGATTGCGGTTCCACGGCAGACTTTTCTGTTCTTTGGGCTCATTCTGCTCCCCCAACGTTTGAATATTTATAGAGACCTGTTTGATATTATTGACATGTATTTTGAAATTGGGGATCATCGTCTCCATCTGCCAGGCAATCTCTTGAAAAGGAAAATGGATTTCCTACAGAGTGTGATCCTGCCCTCTCTTGTACAGTTTGGCATGAAATTTCATCACACAGCTTTTCCTGTTCGGCTTGTGACCTGAATATAGATCACCAAATACATATATTTGTTCACGAACAAACATTTCTTTTTTTGATTAAACTGTTCTAAGTGAAAGGTCAGATAAAAGTTAGAAGAGGATTAAAGAAGAATATGGGTGGCACTGTGTGCAGGTCTGACAGGCTGCTGAGAGAGAAGCAAGTGGCTTTTGTGGTATCCTGGCAACCACATCCAGTGATCGAGTGGGTTGTCAGTCAAATAGTGGGTGGTTTATAATTTAATTTTGAATATATATATATATATTCTGAAGGCAATCAAAAGATTTTCATGAGGGCATCAGTAAGTTACATTATTTAAAATTCAGAGTTGTACTCAGTATGTACTTTTTGTCCTGTGTACACCTTGTCTGTTCTAACAGGAATATACTTACAATTCTAAAAGAGAGAAGAAAGCAGAAATATTTTTTTTTCTCTTTTTTTCACACTAATTTGCATTTTGGGTTTGCATCTGTTTAGGGTGTTGGTTGACTTACTACTTGCAGCCAGCTTTATTCGAACAATAATTTCATAAGATTAGAGCAAACCCAACAGTTTAAAAGCACACCTTAAATATTTATAGGTAGAGTTTTAAGAACATTTGTAGAATTTATAACACTCTTTGCTTGACTACACTCAGACTTCTTACAGCTATTAACTGAAAATTATTTTGAGGTATGTATTTTGGCATTTGAGTGTATATATAAACACCTACTAATGGGTGTATAAATATGTTAAACATATAACATATAAAGATTGTAATTTTCAGGCTGTCTGAGTAGCTACCTCTCTCTCATTACCAGATATTTTTTTTTTTGTGCTTCCTGATTTTGGACATGAAGCAGCAGGTTAGAGGAAGAGAGATGATTTTCCTAACGCCTCCTTAGGAAAAACCCATTTCAAACTCAGGCCAGCAGTATTATGTGCTCTTCACAAGAACTGCTTCTCTGTGGAAAAAGTACGATGAGCAACTTGAAATGCATAATGCTTTAAAAAGTATCAACTTGAATATGGAAAGCACGCAATTAAGTTGGAAGAACTTACATGGATTTGAATATTGACAAAGTACACTGCCTTCCTGTCATGCACTGCATTTTAGGTATAGCTATGCTTTTAGGGGGTCAATTGCTTCTCTGTGTGTGGATTGATGGATGTATTAGGCTTCAAGAAGCCAACAAAAAAAAAAGGAATTTCAAGCTGTAATGATTTCTAGGCATTGACAAAAAAAAAACAAACCCAAACGATCCAAACCAAACCAAAAAACCTCAGCTGAAATATTGTTTTAACTTGCTCTGCTACTTCCCATGGAAATATTGCTGCGATGGAGAATCCAACAGGCTTTTCCACCTCGTGATGCTTTGAATAGAAGCGTTTTACTGCATGAGGAAATCTGTCCTCTCGAGGAAAATAGTGACTTAAAGTAGCACGTTGTGCTCTTTATGAGAAAGAATGACTTCCAATGTCTTAAAGCCTTACTTTCAGCTTATAGCTTTGTTTTCATTACTGCTCAAAATTGGCAGATGAGAAGAAGATAAACAGAAATTGATTAGTTTTACAATGAATATTTATTTAAACTTTAGCTGGAAGAAAACCACTAGTGACTAGATCCCTCGTTGCAAGACACAGATGTGCATATTAAACACCCGACACTTCTATAGGAGGATTTCTAGGCAACATACTTATTCAACTAAGCTATCAATGGATTTCAAACTATGCTTTCTTTTGGGTGAGGATGTAGAGAAACTTAAGATTCTAGAGTAACCCAGCTGCGGGTTTTCCCTTGCCTTTTCCCCTCCCTTTGCTCCATCAGACCGAAGGCAGTCGCAGTTGCTGCTCCTGCTGTTTGGGTAGTGCTGGTAGGAGTTCACTGCTTTGGTCATGGATAATCCATCCGTTGGGCCAAAGCTTTTGTTTCAGAAGGTTGCACTGTGTTTCCATCTCGCCTCATGGACTTGATTAAAACATCGCATTTTGCTTAGTGTTGCTACTGAAGGTGCCGTAGAATCTGTTCGGGGTTTGCTGAGATCAAGCCCGTGGTGGTCAGCTGGCACTGGTACTGAATATAAGCTGCAGAGAGAGAAAATACAGGGATTTTATTTCAGTTGAACGGTACCCTCACCCAATTCAGTACTTCAAAGGGGAGCCACTAATTTTTTGCTAATGATTATTTGATTTTCTGTATTAAGTGTGGTGTTTCAGCAGGTTTCCTTAGACACTTCTGTATGCAGTTGTGCCGTTTTCAAAGCGCATAGATTCTTTGGTTATGGATTAGTTGTAGTTGATTTTCTTTATGCTGTGTCCATGGAGTTCTGAGACATCCAGCTGTCTCTGAAACGAAACAGAAATAGTCGTAATACCAAAGACAGAAAAGCTTAATGTGTGATCATTGATCTTGATCCACATTATTCTCAGAAATATACTGCAAACAGAAAATTCCGAATCTTTTAATACGACTGAGACCTTACTTAATCGTTCTGTTAATTTACCCAGAAACCAGAAGAGAATCCAGCTCGATTTTCAAAAAGACAGATGTTTAAAATAAAGTAGGGCTTTTGCTAGCGAACTGGCAGTTCTGCTCTCCTCCTTCAAGCACAAACCCAGGCAGGTAGATCTTAATTTACGTCTTCCCCTTCCCTGAACCATCCTACCAGCCTTCCAGCTTTCTGTAAAAGGAATCCCTCGAAACTCAAGCAAAATTAGACCTGCTGCCCAGCAGAGCTCCTGGCGATGTAGCTCAGCTGTATTCATTCCCTGCTTTCGGAAGAAGCTTTGCCTTTCCTGATACTCAAGGTCAGAAATCTTATTCCAGAAGCCACCTCTCTATTATCTGCTAATGGAGACGTATCCATATTTGGCATCCAGCTGTCACCAAGGGTAGTTTTGGAATGGTCTTTATTTAGTGCTAATATTTAAAAAAATTTTTTTAAAACATGTATGTTAGTATTAATAAGCAGGCAGTGGATTCTGAGATGTGAAAGAGGTATCCCACGTAAACAGGCTAAGTTTTTACAGAGCTCAATATAATTCAGTTCTCCTTCTGGGATTTTGATCAGTATTTCTCTTGCAGCGTGTGGGTTAGTAACATCAGTAAATACATAACAGAAGGGAGTGGAAAAGAACCCTGCACTGTAAAATGTTTATAATCAATTTTCTTTTGTGCATGGAAGGTCTTAAAGTTTTTAAAATTGGTATTTTCATTGATTGTGATTCTGTTTTGGTGTTTGGTGTTTTTTTTTTTTTTCCATCTTCCTTTTTTCTTTTGTGACACAGCAGAAGATAAAAAGTGAAGATAAAGCGATATACTGCTGTCTTGGAAATCTAAGCTGGTAACTTAAAGGTAGCTGATTTTGAAACTTTTTGTCTCTTTCTTTAAAAAAGAAAAGAGCCATTTTCTTCCTGCTTTTATTCAGGACCAGAAATGAGAGAAAAGTCAGTGACTCAACTTTGCTTAAGAAAATAATTTCCAAAGACATAGGTAAAATGAGCAACAAAAGGCAAGAGAAGGAATGAATGCCAGATCGTAGTGTCAAACTGCTGAGATGGATTCTGCCACGTTTCTGTTATCTTACCTTTTTATAAATATTTAACAAATGAGTTCCCAGAATTCCATACATGCTTTTATTGTTATTATAGTTTTAGTTACTTTAGATTACATTATGTGTGTGCAACTTATTCGGTGGGATAGAAGTTGATGAAAAAAATAATTTAATGCAAAGCTGAGTGAGGAGGGAAAATAGTTGAAAAACGGTACCCACGAGTCCAAAGAGCAACTTCCCCAAAGCTGCTGATAAGAAAGACCAGTTCCATATGTTTTGTTTCCACGTCCTGGAACCAAATTTACCATCAGATTTACCCAGTTTTTTCTTTTGTGGATGGAAGGTTCTAAATGCCTCCCTTGGATGGAAGAATATACCTGCGGAGAGAGACATCTCATTGCCACAGATCAGAAACCGGGTGTTTCTGTAGAATTGCCCTAGCGCTATTTGACCCTAGGTAAGCATGCACCTGGAGGTTTTTTAGATGGATGTAGTGTCATTGGTCCCAGTGGAGGTTTCTGGGCTGACACACAGCGAGACGAAAGCCTGGGTCTGCCCCGCTGTGAGAACGGCAGTGGCTGGTTTTCCTCTGACAGCTGTGTGGCTGTGAAAGGAATGCTGAAAGTCACAGATCAGAAGCTTGCAGGTACTTGGAGGTACTTCTTTGTTTCAGGTTCTTTATATGAAGGGCATCCCAGTGTTTAGTAGCCACGGTGACTTGGTAAGAACCGACGCTGACCAAGTCCATCTGGAATAAAGTATGCCGAAGGCTGGAGATGAGATCTTTCGTTTTCATTTCACGTGAACAGATTTCAGTGGATGCTTCCAGACATTCTGTTATCTCTGCGTCTTAGGAGATGCCTGGAAAGCCTAAGGTGCTGTCATAGTCATTGAAGCAATTTTTACTCCTAAATCCAAAATAAATCTAAATATTTTTCCCTGAAATTGCACAGGTTAGAAAACAGAGTTATACCACTCAGAGTGCTTTGACGTAAAGAGATGCATAAGTACTTGGTGTTGCTGTAGTAGCTGTTCAGATGTCTGTATGCTGGCTCCCAGTGTGTCTCCAGAAGTAAGGAAATAATTCCATTTCTGTTGCCCATTCACTCTTACCTGCTTCAAGTAATAGTTGGGGTTGTACAGAGGGCTCTCTGCTAGGGCTTCGCCTGAAATCATCAGTTTTTCATACAGAACCACGCACAGCTGTTGGATTTTTTCTCCTTACTATTCTCTTGGCATAGATTTGAGTCGGTGACTGGGGAGGTCAAAATGTACATGCAGAACTGTTGGTGCTCTGAGCCATTCAACTGCCTGCAACTGGATTTTGGGAGGTTTGGTACTTATTTGGAGAGGGAGAAAGAATAACAATCTGAACAGTCAGAGGTTTCATCTACTGCTGTTGGATGTATAGATGTCAAAGAGAGAAAAAGCTACTTTAATCATATCCTGTCAGCTTAAATGTAAGGCTTTTTATTTCCTGTTTTTCTGGGAAATTATATACAGTGCTGCACCACGCAATCATGTAAGTACCAGACAGGAAAACCTGCAGAAAACTGTTGCTGTAGCCTAGATTTTGAGCAAATAGCCTAGCAAGACATTTTCATTTTCAAAAGTCAAACCTGCCATTATATTTATGGCTTTGTTTAGATTCTCTTTTTTTTTTTTTCTTTTTTTTTTTCTTTTTGTGCATCTCCATCTAGAGTTTACAAAGAAAATAGACCTGCTGTGATGCGAACCCCAAAGGAAAGATAGGCTGCCTCTGTAATGTACTGAAATGTCAGGAAATCATTTATTGAGCCGCCGCTGCCTTTAGTGGCTGGTTATAATTTGCTTTGCTGTCTGATAATGTGTGTGTTTGTCGATCAATTATCTCAAGAGCTCTTTGGAGCCATAAGGTCATCTTTCGCATATTTGTCAGATACTTCTCTTGCAGACATGCCAAGTAGCACATTTTTCTCCCAGAACTTAATGGATCGTCCCTCAAAGTAAGTGAAGAAAAGGATTATCTGGTGGTGGCAAGACTCTCAATGACATAGCTTTGCCATGCTTTTTAATATGTTTATATAGATACATATAAACAGCAAATTGTAGGAAGGATTTTCACCCAAAAAAAGTAACCTGCAGCCTCTTACAGAGCGGTGATGGGCAATCCACTTGTGAGAACCTTTACTCAAATACCAGTATTTTAATCTTGATTGCCTGCAGGTGGACAGAAGAGTCTCATGACACCAGCATCATTTCTGTCTGTGGTCCAAGAATCAGTAGCCCTTCTGGGAGGAGTCCAGTCTTTAATGTTAGGAACAGGACTTGTGAACACCAGCATCCCTTGTTTTCCTCTTCAGACTGTAGCACAATAATGTGTTTTTACTAGGAGTTGAGGAGCCAGAAGGGACAAAAGGAGAACTCACAGTATGTCAAACACACAAAGTCATTCAATTCAAAATAATATAGTAATAACAATTTAATAGCACCTTGACTGGAAAATTTTAAGGCACCTTGTAAATGTAAATTGAGAGATGGAAGTGCATAAGGGATGATTAAATTAGACATGATTAACTTAGTTACAGAGAGCTAAAGTGGTATTTCATCTTGGTAATAGAATTGCTACTGAGAACAATCCTCAAAATCAGCTCTAGTTTACACCAGTTTTACACTAATATATGAATTTGTGTAAGTGAGCAGTGGATTTCTGCTGATGTGTGTAATATTATACGGCTGATACTTTCACAAGATTGATCCTTGACCCCACTGGTGGTCGGAAGGGGCAGGTGAATGACAAGCGGGGATCGAAGCGGCAAGGGGATGTCTCAGCCAATGCCCACATTGGCAGGTGGGGCTGGCCAAGATGGATGGGACCAGGCAGTGAAACAGCTGATGCTGAGACCTTGGGCTCAGTGCTCTTTCTGTTTTCAGGATTGGCTTTGGTCTCACTTCATGGGCAGGTACCATGGGCAGGTACACTTATAAGGCCAAATGTAGGGTGCTGCACCTGGGGAGAAATAACCCCCTGCACCAGGAGAGGTTGGGGGTGACCTGCTGGAGAGCAGCTCTGAGGAGAAAGACCTGGGAGTCCTGGTGGACAA
>JAOQGH010000012.1:54303997-54332168 GCA_025769975.1 Gallinago jamesoni
TAAACATGAGGAGGAACTTCTTTCCTGTGAGGGTGGCAGAGCCCTGGAAGAGGCTGCCCAGAGAGGTGGCAGAGTCTCCTTCTCTGGAGACATTCCAAACCCACCTGGACACATTCCTGTGGGCCCTGCTCTGGGTGGCCCTGATTTTGCAGGGGTTTGGACTGGATGGTTTCTGGAGTTCCCTTCCAACCCCATATCAGTAGTGATTCTGTGATTCATGGACCAACTGATTATTATTGGTGGAACATCTTTCACTGCAGCTCAGTCTGACAGTAGGTTTGTGCTGCAAGACCGTGCCACAATGTTAGTGGATTTCACTTGAAAAGCAATGTCTGATCTGAACTGATCTGAAGTGCAAGTGTAGACCTGCCCTAAGAGCAGGAGAACTGGGAATGCTGAAGGAAGAGGTGTGCTCGAAGTTGAGCCTCTCCTTTACATTTAAGGACTTTTTCTGCCCAGTGTCAGGAACCTGCACACCAATTAAAATCCTCCCTTTAAGGTGAACAGAGAGTCACTTTTTCTTTTAGCGCTGGGAGGGGAGCTGTAGATAACTCTTGTTAATATACTGCCTAAAGGACTTGCCGAAGAAAGGGGAAATATTTTTTTTTTTTCATTTTCCTTTCCTTTTTTGTTGTTTTTCCTTCCTTTTTGAATCTGGGGCTTTTTAAAGATGCGACTCAGAGCTCTAAGGCACAGCTTTGGGTGCCTGCCCTATTGTGCAGGTGAGTTTGAGCCTCGTGTGGCCGGGACTTGAACCGAACTGTGACATGAGGCAGGGACAGCGTGGGACTGAGGGTGCCACAGGAAGAGCAAGCAAACAAAATCTTAAGTGACAAACAAAATCCCAGATTGGATTAAAAGTTTCTTATTCCTGAAAGATTTTAGAGACGAGTCTTTGAAATATCTTCAGGAGAGGGGAGGGACCGAACCAGAAAATAAATCAAAAATGGTATTTGCGGCAGAAGATTTTTGGGTTACAGAAAACTAACTTTGGAGCTGCCAAGCTTCAGCCCTGGAACAGTATGTCTGATGTGTATTTATGGAGGGCACCCAGGGAAAAACGGTATCTTGTTTAGTGTCTTTAAAGCCTGATGCAGCCAAGGGCTAATTCACTTTGAGGTGCCTTGCTGGGCTGAGCTTAATTTTTCAAAAGCAAATTAATATGAAATAATAAAATATTAAGGTGGAATAAAAATAAATGTTTGAAACGTGCCAACAGATGAAAATAAAGCAGATGATTTCTGAATTTTGTGGGATAATTCCCATTTTAATTATGCTAATCATAATTGTTACTCAACTGGTGATGGGACAGTATTTTCTATTCTGTAGCAGCAGGTGAGCTTAGAGAAGGGAAGTAACGAGGTGATGCAATCGAAATGAAGGTCATACAAAGTAACTTTGTTTGCCAAACTAATAGTTCGATGTACCCAGGAAAATACCTTCTGTGTTTAAGCTTTATAAATATAATGCAAATGCAGTCACTCTCTGAACAGCGTCTTTTCTAGAATACTTGTATTCCTCTTGTCATGGAGCAGAGACATGCTTGGAAGTTTTGATCAGGGCACTTGGCTAGGTTTCTGGGAACAGATCTCGTAATTCCAGAGTTGTCCTCTTTTGGAGATGAGCCCAATCACGAATTCCCAACTTGGCTTGAAGACTAAATTTTTGAAGATAAATATTTGTGTTCAGTGGGTCGATTAGTCATTTGTTAAGTTCATCAAATAATTCTAAATATAAACTCATGATCTGGGACAAAACCACCTCAGTTTGCACAGGGATTAATGACTAGATCGAAACCTAGTCAGTATTAATAATTTTCTTACCGTTGAGAATTAATAATTTTCTTACCATTGGAAGTCCCCAGCTGGCAAAGTCGTACGAAGAGAGCGCTCACCTCTCTGCGCTGGGAGTGATGCCTGGTGGTAATCCATGGGATTTGCTGAATGGGTATGAAGTCTGTCAATAGGTCTTAGATTTGTGTCTGATTCTCTAAAGTCCTTCCTGGAATTTCCTTCGTGGATAGAACAGCCCTTGCCCCTACAGAAAAAAGCCCAGTCAGAGATTTAGATTTATGACAAATTAAGTCCATAGTTCAACTACTTTGTGCTTATCTCCTTTAATGGCACCTGAAGTCTGTGCTGGAGAAAATGAGTAGCTAAGAAAAGATGTAAAGAAATTCCAATTGGGAATGCAAACAGGTGCAGGACAGTGGTGGTTTTCTTCGGACAGAGGAGGGAATTTTAATTTGGGACGTTAAGTCAAAATTACAGCTTAAAGTCTCTTTGGGATCCTATTCCCAGTGAAGCATTAGGAACTGGGCTGTTAGCAGGAATGGCAACAATCTGAAGTGTCTGCCAGGAAAATACTGCTGCATTTTTGGGTTTTTTTTTGTTTTTTTTTTTTTTTTTTGAACCCTTGCTGTTTTACTGTAGATTTTACAGGTTACTAGTGCACATACACACTAAGAAGTTTCAGCTTTTAACATAAATTTTTTTAAAAAACAAACATTTCTAATAAGGAAAACTTAGTTGTCAAGTTGTTTATGACTTCTTTGCTGTATTTGCTCATTCTTTTCTTCTTACTAAAATGCTCCTTTTAGTTCTTTTGAATTTCCAGCTTATGCCTTGATGTTTTCTACTCATAAAAATGACTAAAACCCAGTGCTGCTTGGCAAATCACTGAATTGTCTGTAGATTAGCAACAAAACAGAAAGAAGATGTCTTCAGTTGAAATGCCAAGCCGGCGTTGTAATGAGTCACAGCTGAGTGATGCAATTTTTTCTTTCTGTGTATGTAATGGGCTACCATCCCTGCCTTTTTCTGCTGTCTTGTTTGTAGAACACCCACCTCAAAGAGGAAATCAATATATATGAATTTTATTTTAAAAATAAATAACAAGGCATGTGGTAAAGTTAAAGTTATGTGGAGTTCTGATGTCATCTACATTCTTTCATCAGAATGGATATCTGTGCCCTCTTTACCCTACCTGCTGGGGACTTTTTTGGTGTAACAGAAAAGTACTGCTTGTTGCTTTTTCTCCTGCTGATCGTGAATTCAGCAGGGATCAGCTCCTGCCAGTAAACCCTGCATATTTATGCTATTGATTTGTGAGGGAAGGAAGCCGAGGGCTTTTTGTATTGTGCTATAAAATTAATAAATAATGATTCATTAGGACAGCATCCTGCAGCTCCTGGCGAGCAGTGATTTGGTACGAGGGTGGTCCTGCTGTTCTGAGTGTGCCTGAGATCCCACGGCGGGGGGCACGGCCCGTGCGGTGCCACTGAGCACAGTCCTAAGCTCCGTCCTCTGGGGTTTGCCCTCTTCCAAGGGGGGGAGGTGGAGGGGCAGGGGGCTGGCAGCCTGTCTTCTCTGCCTTCTCCCTGGGGACACATCTCCCTCCAGCAGAACGGCGAGGAGATGTGTGTATAGGTGTGCTGGGAAGCCTCAGGGCTCGGGAAGGGACTCAGGTCCCGTTATCTCCGTTGGCGAAGATCAGCTTTGCCCTATGATTTTTGTCACCGGTAAAATTAACTGGACTTCACCAATCTGGTTCTGCTATGGAGTGTAAAAATTAGGAGGAAAAAGGACACAAGTGTAGCCCCCAGCAGAAGCAGTGGTCCCTATTCTAAATTATCCAATAGTGCTATAATTGCTACTGGTATTCTGAACTTTCACTTCTTTTGGAACTGTTTGGCTCTTTTCTTTGGCACTGATTGTGTCCATCTTTAGTATAGCCCTGATTCAGTCCTTCCTTGGGCAGCATTTCCTCCACATAGATTGTGAAAATCTGAGCTTCAAGGACACATCCGGGAATTACGGAGCAGGCATTACAAAATACGTTGAAGCTGGAGGAACATTTACAGCATGCATTAAGCTTGGCTGTATTGGAAATACATATTTTAACTCGAACGAGAGCATTTTTCAGCATTACCACCCAATGTAGTCTTGCAGAATGTCGTGTTGTAGCTTCATTCATTTCAGCAATTACTAGCGTCTTTAAATTCACAGAGAGTAAATAGATTGGAGCACGTTGAGGGGCAGCAAAAGTTGCATAAAATAAAAAAACAAAGTGATTTGCTATTTCGCGTGACTGACAGATCTTCCCAGATCACAATGTGTGAAGCCGACTGGTGGGACAGCAGAGAGACCTGGATGTAGAGGACAGTACCAGCTATGGACTTGATGGCCTTAGGGACCTCCAGTGCTTTGAATGCAATGAGAAAAATGGAGATACGTAAGTGTCTGGTGTCAGCTGTGGCATGCCGTACGCCTGAGGGCACTGTCCTTCCGGATGACCAGAATTCAAGTTAAAAAACTGAATGAACAGAAGGAGAATGTAGCAGCACACAGAAGGTATACATGCATCAAAATTAATAATAACACTGTCACTCGTTACGATTGGCAAGTTCCTTCTTTAAAGAACCGACTGATACCGCTGATACCTGACCTCTTTCAGTGAAATTTAATTTCCCACAGTAATATTTTCTCTAGTCCACTTCTGGACTGTAAAGTGTATGGCTTACATGCTTCTGAATCTCACTGCAATTCATCCTTGGTAATTAATCCTTGCTGCTGGCTTTGGAGGGTAAACGGGAGAATGAATAGCAGCAGCACTAGCACAGTGTGTTACTACTGAATAAACGGAGCAGAAGGAGGGAGACAGATTGTTTTTGTGGTGCAACAATGACCAAATATTTACATTTCCTGCGGTAAAGCGTAGAGCGGAGGAGGCATCTCCTCAGCGTGAGGGCTGAGGTTAGAAACTTCATCTTCTACATGTAATTGAGAGACTACCGACGATGTAAAAGGTGGTCACCTTCACCTTTGCTGTTTTATTCATAAACAATTTCTGTGGGGACCTGCAGGTTGAGGAGCCTCTGATTCTAGTGGCAAGCTGGAGAGCAGAACTTTGCTGAAGCTTTGGATGCTTCTCTAAATGAGAAAAAAGGGGTATTGCATGGCAATAGATTTAACCGTGCCGCTGAAGCATTGATGGAAAAGAAACATTAAGAAAACGGCCCATAGAATTTCAGGTATTGGAACAGGTAAACTAAATTTTATCTGAAAGGGACTACAAATCATCAGATCATAAAGGAAGGAGAGCACCAAATGAACTCTATATAAATGTATTTTATGCCTCCTGTCTTGCAAACTGTTGCCTTCTAAACACACAGTATCCTACATTACAATTTTGCGCTTGCTCTTTTTTGGAACTTCTTGCTAATTCATGCCTTTCCCCAGATGTGGGTGTTTTGGCCTTTTTTACCCACTGGCTTTTCAGCTGGGCTTTTTGTAACCAGTTCTGTGAACTGTCTGGAGTCACCCAGAGGGTGAGAGACGTAGAATCCATTTGATTCTAGAGGAAAATGTTTTGTAGTTTCTGCTTTCAGTTCATAATATCCTGCGGGACTAGTGCTGGAGTGTCCCAAACCTTCACTGGAAGATACGCTGCAGATAGAAGGGATCTGAGGAAACTTGGGAAGCTCATGGGAGACATCAGCTTTTCTCGGTGTGAGCAGAAGGAGTGAGGGCTCTGTCTAGATGTGCTGGGCTCCTGGAGCCATCTCCCAAGTCGGAGAGAAATTTTGCCCAGATCTGGCCAACTGCATTGCTCTCATGACTTATATTCACAATCCCGTGGATTCACTGCTACTATCCCTGAATGATAATTCTTAGAATTTGACGTTGAAGGCATAAACTTTTCCACTGATTGAAAAGTTTATGCCAGTTACCGTTTCATCATTCAGAATTCCAGGGGGGGGGGGGGGGTAATTTTTCACCATGCTCAGAAAAGTGTCTAAAGAAAACATTTTATTCTTATTTCTTTTAAGAATAACACCATTTCTGCCTTTGCCGTGAGGGTGTTTGTCTTCAGAGAGCTCCACTGGAAAAAAAAAATAAAGTAAAGACTTCTTCTCCCCGTTTGCTCCGTCGGCGACGTTGGCCTTTACCGGTAGAAGGGACCTGGAAATCCAGTGGCGATGATAAGGGACAGAGCGTACTAATGCACAAACATTCAGCTGCTCCCAGCAGGAAATGCCTTGTCAATCCCAGGAATAAGTAATGTGCTAAAGATTTCCCGTCAGGTGGCCGTCTTGGCCACAGCAGGGTGGAAACTTGCAGCAGGCGGATGGCCTTCCTTACTTAGGTCACCCGTGTTTGCTTTGATGAGTGTGTGTGGTATCCCTGCTCTGTGGCATTACACTGAATTGAGGAGACGCTGTAGTGACTGATAAACACGGACAAAAATGTTTTTCACCATTAACAGAGAAAATAACAGTCAAACGATTGGTCCCCGGAGGCATCATTTTTATTTTCATTTTTATTTTTTCTAGCAGAGCGCCCTGCGTTGAGCTGAAGGGCTTCTGGTTAGGCCCTTTGCAGTAGGAAAAAATGGATGGAACAGAGTGGTTGTCCCATGGCTATTGTGCTCTTATGTTTATTTTTATTAATTAAAATTTGTCGCATTCATTTGGGGGTTTTGTGCAGAAATTTATGTTTCTTCAAAGAGAAATGATGTTGCTTATCTTATGTCATGCTTTTGGACAACGTGTGAAAGCACTGGGAGAAAATACGCTTGTCTTTTACAGCCACTCTTTTGGCTTTTGGTAAGAATAGTATCAGTTTGTCTGGCATTTGAAATTTGCCTATTTTGAAGTGCATTAACAGAGGCTCCAAGTTGGTAGTAGGCTGTGAGAATTCAGCGCTGCAGGTTCTCACAGCTTTGTGTGTTTGTGCATGTAAACACTTGATTCCTTTCACAGAAAGAATGTTGATATTTAGTTTTTACAATCCTGAGGAGCTGCAGACACCTGGCAGTCTTCCTCTGCCTCCCCTAAGTAAATTCCTCTGTAAATCCACGCTGACTGAGCCAAATCATCTGCTTGTCTTTCCTGCCTTTGGAGATGCTTTTTAGGAGGGTTAGTTGCTCCATCACCTTCCCAGAGATCGAGGGGAGGCTGACCAGTTGCCTGGATCTTCCTTCTTCCACTTAACATCATCACGAAGTAGAAGTGTCAGGGGCTTTGAATTTTGTCCCTAAATGATAACTCTTAGAATTTGACATAGCAGACGTAAACTTTTCCACCGATTGAAAACATGCCTTTGTGCCTGTTACTGTTTCATCATCCAGAATTCTGGGGGCTAATTTTTTGCTATACTCAGAAAAGAGCCTAAAGAAAAGTTAATAACTTTGCATTTTTGTTCCCTTTCCCTTTGTATTAACACTGGTTTTAGGCAATGGAAGAGCTGCCCTACAAGGCATCTTCTGGGTTGTTACCTTAGTGGCCTGAGTTGTAAAATGCCTTCAAGCTGCCCCAGGCAGCAGCAAATTTTTCTGAAAGCCCTAAAGCAATGCAGTGTGCCAAGGGACAGTTTGAATAATTCCTTCTAATTGATAGATGGTTATGTGAGTTCCTATGTCCTGCTCGAAAATTTCCTCCTCTGCCTTTCTGACCTAGATCTGTCACTATTTTAATAATGAACTCCATTTCAGTGGTTGCTCCTGGGCAAAAGGTACACGTAAAGAAAATACAGTATCCCAAATTAACCAGTTTTCACAGCTTAATCATATGTGTGTTTCATAAACCACTTTTCCAAACCTGGTCTGCTTCTAGATTGGAATTTTGGAAGGAGGTCTTATGGACTAAGTGTAAAATCCAGACAAAAATGAGTGTGGACATTTAAAAATGTTTATTCTGATTTTACAAAGTACTGACTGAGATTACACGTGTTATAAACATGAAAATCATGAACAGGCTTGGTGTCTCGGGGTCAAAGTCTGGTTATACTTCAGTCTATGTGAGTTTCAGTTTCTTCTCTATCTGAGATACTTCAAAGCAAGCTGATGCGTATCCCGGGTGTTGACCTCTCCTTGATTAACTGGATTCTACTGAGGGTTATAAAAGAGGTCTGACATCCATATGCTCACGCAGGCAGAAGAGCATGACTTCAGAGCTATGGAAGCGATCTCCGAGTGTTGTTTGTTCTCAGAACATTCAAGTAATTTTTAAATTCATAGCATTCAAAAATTTTTAAAAATATCTTTCCCATTTTGTAAATGAATGAAGAAGTGAGAGGAGCTTTTGGGCAGGTAGCAGGAGTCCCATGGGCCTTTTCTGTCAGCGTGAGGCAAAACACAGACCGTTATTCGTGACCATCATGCGTTTCCATCATTAATTAGGACTACCACTGATGGTGTTACCCGCACAGCGTGCTGTGGGCCAGCCACAGCCTCGGGATGGCACGGCTCGTCTTGGTAGCAAACGGGCTGGGAACAGACTGTCCTGTCACTCCACTGAAATGTGGCAAGTTCTGGCGTTCCACTTAGATTATTTTTTTTCGGAAATAAGAAGAAATTCCCTCATCTCATTTTCATATGAACTTTTTGCAAAAAAAAACCCCACCCCATCAGTATTATATAGGCATGATAAATATAAATATCACTGGAATAGACAAAGCTGATTGTACTGGGTCAATTTTGTGACATGTAGAAAACTTTTGCCGCGCCAGCTGGTTTTTTCTTCGCAATTGAGATGATTAAACCAGTTGAAATGTTGGCTGCATTCAGCAGCAACTAAAGAGAAATCCTTTTTTCCTTCATCCTTCCCACAAAGACACAAATAGTCAATAGCAGCAATGAATAATTAAATTAAATACAACAGAGTGTAGTTGCATTTAAAATGATCAAAAACTGATGCTGGCTTTTTGCAGGAATACAGAATGGAAGAAAAGGAGGAGTTAATTTAGAACAGAGAAGAGAGGAGACATCCTTCTTCCTATTTTTTAACTGGTTGTTGTGAGATAATACACGCCTGTATTGCAGAAGGAACAGGAGACGAGCAGATATGTTTTGCTCCTTTCTTAGTAGGAGATACAGAAAAATGAAATTAATAGCTTATTCTTAACGTTTGCGTGCAAAGAACTTGGAAAACCAGTAAATTAAACTTAAATTTCTTGTTTTCTTTCTGAATATTGCTATGGTTGCAACCACAACCAGAGCTGAGGAGAGCTTAATCTCTGAGAAACCAGGCTTTTTCTCCTAGCGACATAGTCACTGGGAAGGTGCGGAAAAATAAATGTAAAGCAAGTTTTTCCCTTTCCATTTTATGGCCACGCATACAAATTCTTAGTTTCTGGATTTCTGTGTTCCTCCCATTTCATGTAGCCCTCAGCATAGAATCATAGAATGGTTTGGGTTGGAAGGGATCTTAAAGATCATCGAGTTCCAACCCCTCTGCCCTGGGCAGGGACACCTCCCACCAGAGCAGGTTGCTCAAAGCCCCATCCAGCACAGGAAGTATTGAGAACTAAGGTAGAAGAAAAAAATGTAGGTATAAGAGATTCTTCTGACTCCTTTTCGCTCTTGTGGGATAGCTGGGAGTTAATGAAGATAATGATTTATCTGTGTGTTTAATTTGGGAGGAAATACACCATGTGCTCTTCATATTTTTTGGTTCTTCTGTATTTTATTTTTTTTTTTAATCAGAGTTAGGTTGATGGTGGGACTGGATGATCTTAAAGGTCCCTTCCAACCTAGACCATTCTATTAATCTATGAATTCCCGTAGCCTACTGGGGTCATTACCTGGTTGGATGGATTCTCACTCAAACAGGGGGTCAGTAGAGGAGCTACAACCGTGTAGTTGTCACTTTGCTCTTATAAACTATGTCAAACTGGCTTACAGTGGGGGGGGGCAGAAGGACTAAAGACCTTCTTGCATCCTGTCCTGTGTGTGTGTGTGATAGCATTACTTTTGGTCGCGTTTTGTCTATATAGAATTTAGACTCCCTATAAAAAAGCAAAGGCACCACAATGAATACCATATAAAAAGGAGTTACTTTTATTGAGAACTTTGGCATAATGGGGCTTCTGGAATAAATCTTAAAATCACTGTAATGGAAATGTGCGCCTTTTGAGCTGGTAATAGTTTCACAGCTGGCAAAGGACATCAGAAAAGGAAGGCGCTCTGTGCTGTGCTTTCCCTCAGAGTCAAACAGATGGAAAATTCATCTGACTGAACGTGTGAACTTGGAAGATAGTGAATGAGACTTGATAGCCTTCAGCACACACATCTAGAGGATAAAAAGCACAAACTACTATATTTTGAAATAGGGAATTTAGTCTTGTGTCTTTGCCTGTGTAGAAGAGTGACATCAACTTAGCAAGAAAAATGATGAAAAAACTTTTTCCTAATTAAAATAATGCTGTTAGGGAATTTTCAAAACATTAGATTTTTCTTTTTAAGCAAGGATCATTTTTCATGAACAAAAGGATAATTAATTTATCTCTTACAACATTTGTGATGATTTTAAACATAAAATTACTGCATTGAAGAAGCATATCTCTACATGACTCAGAGAGACAGTAGAACTGAAGCCAGGTTGCTTGGGGTTTTTGGGTGTTTTTTTCGTTTTGTTTGGTGGGTTTTTTTTTTTTTTACACTGCTGAGTTCAATGTGGTTGGAGTTAATTTAGGATTTGTCACTTGGTTTTTTTTGGCTATAAGAAAAAAAATCCCTGCGGCCTAGTGAGATTTTATATTTTAATTAATCTTCATATTCCTCTATGAGGTTAGAAAGATAAGTACAAGTTAAATTGACTTCCCTGATGTAATCTTGAAAAAGTATTACATAGTGGTCAAGGATCAGGATGGAAAGCAGAAAACAAAAGAACAAGCTGTCATTTTCAAACATAGCATGGTCAAGAGGTTTAGGTTTGTTTATGGGTTTTTTTGCTTTGTTTTAAACCAGTATTTCTATTATAATGAGTAGATCCTTATTCTGGGGAACGAGGAGGATCATTTAGACAAGTGAAAATACTGTTTCAAGTGTTTATAGATGAAACTCCTCCTCAAGCTTTTCATTTGTTTAGGCATAGGTCATAAAATTGATCTCCATTAAATCTGAACCAGAAATAATATAGTCAATCCTGAGTCAATATTTATTCACGCAATGTCTTTTTGTGACAAGGGATGAAAAGATTAAAATGGTGAAATACATAATAATTCTTTTGTTTTGTGGTGGGTTTTTCTTTTTAACCAAATGTTCCATTTAAATACCTTTTTATATTTTATAGTACCCTTTAAAAGGGCTTCTAGATGAGATGCTTTTGGGAGATTCATTCTGATTTCAGTTGTGTTCGGTGGCTTTGCAAAATCATGAAGAAAACCATGGCCCTGAAGGAAATGAGCTCTGTTTCTCGTGAAGGTGAGTTGGAACCCATGAATGCAGGGCTGAGCTGGAGCCTGGCTCTCTTGTAGGACTGGGAACAGGGGAAAGTAAATGGCACAGACTTGTTCACCTGATAAGAGCTCTGAGAAGTGGTACTAGCGGTGATACACCGCGATCTGAGACACACTACTCTGGAACCTCCACACAGGTTTGTAAAAAGCAATTTTTCTCTCTTGTGCCCAATATAATACCTCCAGAGCAGAATTTGTATAACTCTTGGACTGCCAGAAAATGAAAATAGCACTTCAGTAACTCATCTTTTCAAATCTTTCAAAGTGCAGTCGGGTCTGGAAAGCTTTTAAGGCAAGCAAATTTTAATGGTTTTGCTCTAAAACAATACTGTCAGACTTTGAACAACCAATCTCAAAAGCACTCTCCTACTTGCCCTCACTACCCTACTCTTCCTGTGGTTTTTTAACAATCCACTGGAGTGAAATGGACTAAAATTGGATCAAGTGGCCTCATGAGTTGTTCCATTGACTTGTCATCTTTTATCACGTTGGTCCTTAATATAATTTCTCTTTATTTTTCACACACACACTCGTGTTCGTACTTGCGTTCTCTTTTTCCTTTTAAGTGGAAATCTCGTCTTCACCTCCTTCCCCTCATCCATCCCTTCCCCACAATCCCTTTTCAGGAGAAAAAAAAAAATCCTGAACAGGAGGGGGGAATCCAATTTCAGCATTATCACTGGTGGCTGCCTGCTCTAAGAGTTATCGTGGAAATATTTGTATTAGTACCTTCTGCTGTTCAGGTATATTCTGCGGTTTTGTCTTGTATAATTTTACATTTTTGAGCGCCGTTTTAATTCTTCTGCTTCAGTGTATCTAAAGAAACCTCACTGAATGTAGTTAATGTACAATCAAATCACACGCAGGCACACAAATAGAGGAACACACAAATACCTTTCCCCCTCCTTCCCTACTGCAGGCAGTAAAGGCACTTTAAAAATGCCTTTCATGGTAACAAATACACGGTTAGAAGGAATTGTTGGTTTTTAATTTAATTCCACACTCTGAAGTAGGTTACGGAATAGTTGCTTAAAATAAATATCTCGGATATTTTACATTTTTTCATGTAATGGTGCTTTATTCAGAAAATTATTGCATAGTAACTTCATTTGTGAGTTAGATTAATATCATTAATATTAATTTATATGCCATAATAAAATGCAATAGATTAATTATATTTAAAAGAAAACAAAATGAGGCTGTATCTGAATGCATGCTGTAGAGTCTAAAAACAGGCTAGATAAAATGTCACTTCCCTATTAAACTCATCTGCTTTTCAGCTTTTGGTAAAGGGCAAAACAAGGGCAAATGCCCATTTGCTTTCCGGTGCCAGATCAGCTTCTGCTGCTTTGTATTCATCATACAGCTCCAGCATAAATAAAGGCAAGGGAGTTGGATTCTCTCTCCTGGTTCGCGTATTAAGCCCCAGCTCCAGGTTTGAACTCTTCCCAAGGTTTCTTGAGTTTAGTGGATAAATCTTTGATCAGCGATAATGGCTAGAGGTCCCCAGCTGGTGCCCAGTTGTTTGCTGGATTACCGTTTCAGCAACGTCTCAACTCACAGTAGCTTGTTCTGAAGTCTCTCAGATAATATTTCCCTTCAAAGAATGGGCAATTCAAGTTCAGAAGCTATGCTGGGAGACGCATTGAAATGCTTAAGTGGTTGTTCCAACTTTTTTTGGCAGTAGAGTATAAAAATGCCAAGAAAATACATTCTCAAGAGATTTATAGTATGTTCTAGTTTTCTTTCACCAACAAAAATGAAAGATCGTCTTCCTCAGATTGTAACGCTTCCATTTTCAGTCCTGGAAAAAGTATTGAAATGGAGAAAGAAAAAAGGGGGCCAGGGAGAGAGAGGAGAAGGAGCATTTACTTTGCTTTTTGGAGGGGGAAAGTCCATTTGCAGATTTACACTGACAGTACCTTGTGTGTCTTTTCCAATCTCCAAGAAAAGGGAGAAACGGCCGAGCTGATTTTACCATGAGTGTACTACTGGTTTCAAGTAGAGAGAAGAATGGGTAAAGCTCATCTTTCTTTTGGCAGAGTGAGTTCTTAAATAGTCTTTCTCATTGTGTACATGTCCTCTCCGGTAAACCAAAATCTTAAATTGGAGACTAAATTTTCTTTTGTGGTCTGCAAGAATAGCCTTTTTCCCAGGTTTGCTTATGGTAACTCAGCTCTGTGCCTTGATTAGAGCATGATGCTGAGAGATGCAGTTAGAGCAAATATTTCCTCACACCAGAAAAAAGTACTTCAAGCTTTTTCGAATCTTCACAATTTGGTATGGCCATTACGTTGCTTTTTTTCCTCCCCCCCCTCTAATTAAATCAAAGGAAGTTATCACCTTTTGGCAGAGTGTTTTTCTCATAAATATTCATGTTGTCTGTTCTTGTGATTTACCTGTTTCTCTTTTTTGTTTCCTTGTTTGTGCTGATCATCTTTAACCTTCAGCTCTATACACAGCCTGCTTTGTGCTAATAAATAATAGATTTCTACTGCTCACATAAAATATATCCATGAATTTAGAAGTATTCTAAACAATTAAAGTCTAAATGCACAGCTATCAATTTCACTTTACAGAAGGACTAGCGTAAGAAAGCCTGCCTTTAAGAAAGGATATCAGGAGATGTTTCCTGCCAGAGGAGGAATGAATTATAAGGATAATCTTGATAGTCAAGGCCAGGAATGTAAATGTGCATTGTATTTGCCAGTATTTCTTAAATGACAGCAAGGTCATTCCTGATTTACTTGAAATACTTTACTAACAGTTTGTGTGTTTATGCATGTGCAATATGCATGAGAGCTCTGCCTAGCTGTAGAAAACAGGCTGTGCTGTGGGGGATATGAATACGTAGAATTTTTTTTCATGGAGTCAGTCGCTCCATGAGATGATTGCTGTTAGAAACCCTAATTGTGGCCTTTTATTATTCTGCAGTTTTTCATTGTGTATAAGAGCAGAATATAATTTTCTTTTCCTCTTATGTGTTGAGGTTAATGAAATCTGACATTGCAGAATTACCTGGTGCCTTCCACACTCCATTTTCCAGCATTTTTATAGGTTTTATACAGCCATCTATAGAAGTGTCATACTAATCCTGTTTGTTAGTTCTTGATACCGTCTTGTGATTCTGCCAGAATATTCCATGTTCATTCAAGGAGTTGCTAGATCTGACGATTTCTGCTATTTTGAATCTCACAGAATACTAAATCTCCACTTAAAGACTTGTAAATCCTGATGCTTGGCTCCTCCAGCTGGGTGAATGGATTGCACTATTTCCCTTCTGGTCCATGAAACCCAACGTCCGTACCGTGGGAACCAGGACGTTGCTGAGGTTGTTGCACGTAATTCTCTCCACACGTGGAGATGTATCTGGAGTATGCTCTGAGAACTTGCTGCTCCAAAAGGTTATTTTTGACTTTGTTTTGGCATGAAATAGATGACTGTCTTGGTTGTTGTCTGTTACCTCTACCTTTGTGACATTTGAATTAAATGTTCATGGTAGTTGCAGCGATGAGAAAATTATGACAATTTTGGACCCTAGCCTCTTGAGTGGAAGCTACCAGCTCACTTGAGACTTCAGATTCATAGAGGACTCAAGTCTTTCAGCGAAGATGACTACTGTTTTCTGCAATCTATCTAATCTTAAATGTTTTTTCAAGGCTGCCATAGTAGAGTTGTCTTATTAACTGTAGTAAAGTTCAGTTATTTCCAATGTGGTTCATATCCAGAGTACGTTTTTACTTTGTTTAGTCAGTAGCTCTCTTCCTATTTAATATCACCCTACTAAAAGTCCTTGTGGTTAACATTTTTGTCTTTATGTTCTGGCTGTGTGTGTCACAGTCAGCATCTCATCCTTACCATGGTACTATTGTTTTTTATTGGCCAAATGCAAGTTAGTTGAGTGATAAAAGCTATCTTGGCACACTCTCAGTAGCTTGACTGCCATTCTCCCCAGGCAACTGGAACCAGGGCTAAAAGCCACTGAGCCTTTGACCATCGCTGAGGAGATGTTCAGGTTGTTACATCTCACTTTAAAATTTCGGTGTGTACCTTTCTCGCATCAATCTCTGTTTTGCAGCCACCCAGAATCTTCACTATTGCTCCCTTGAAAAAAAGGTTGTATACTGTTATACTATTCCTTACTGATATGAGCATCTCAAGAGCTTCGTTTGTATGAAACTGTAACCATCCGACCAGTTACTTTTGCTTATTCTCACCATAGAAGATCTGGTTCTTGCCTATAACATTTTATGTCATATTGGCCACGCGATGACAGAGTATTGGGTCCCTATTCGTCAGGGATAGATCATCACCACATCTATCCTGTGTTCCTAAATTCAGTGAAAAACACAAACCCAAGCGATCTTACTGATTTAAATTCTCCTGATCTAGTGGAGGAACACACATTTCTGGAAGTAGACAGAACTTCACTGAAGAGAAACAACTTCATGTAGATTTGTGTTTGGCTGGTTCTGCTTTGGTTTTATTTGATGATCCCTCTGGCCCTGCAAGGGCTCTCAAAGATCCTACTGTGCAAAGCACTTTACCAGGATAAGATAGTAGGTTTTCCATGTTCCAGAAAGCTTATCATCTACGTTTCTTGGATTTAGAATCTAAATACATTGAAAATTGAGACTGATTTATATTAAGGACGCACTCAGCGTATTTCAGAAATGTAAAGCATTGGTATAAATAGTGCAAGAACTTGTAACACAAGCTAGGGTGCTTTTCTGGGAGTGCAGCCTGTTTTGTAGAAGAACAGTGAGAACAGACATTTTCCTACAATAGGAAAATTAGAAGAGAAGCCTATTTTTCGTGGTTTGAAAAAATCTTTTTAGCAATTGATTCTTTTTCTCTCTAATTAGTAAGTATCACAGATGGAATTGGAACTATTTCACTACTGATTAACTAATAAACCACACGTAAAAGGTTATGCTATCACCCAGTAGTTACTTGTTTGTGGTCTGTAGGGACCGCTTCAGTTATCGAGGCTCTAAAAGCTAGAACACCAGACCCAGGAAATCAGCAAATGCAAATCTAATTAAAAACTAGACACCTTTCAGTCCTTCTCAAATTTGAATAGGAAAAGATTACAGAAAGAAGAGGATTATAGGGAGGGAAAGCATCTTTCACCCTCCATGTCACATAAAAAGGAAGAACAACACTTAACAACTTGAATTTCACAGGGATAAATGGTAATGAACTTGCTTATCTACGAAACATTCCCACCTAGTGTTAACTTGTAATGCCTCTCCAAATGAGTGCAAGCTGACTATAAAGGACCTTAATTCCTGAGAAAAGGAAAGCCATAATGCTAAAACAAAGGGCATCAACTTTTTCTTCATTTCCAGTGACAAAGGCAGCACAGAGACATGCTAGAGGCTGTAATCCAGAAGGGTAAACAAAGCCCTTGCTTGGTATTAATTAAAAGGCTTCAGAACACAAGGAGTCTCAGACACGTAAAAAGGAAACTTTAATTGGATTAACTACTGAATACATTTAAAGTTTAGATTACTTTATTTAAAAAAAAAAAAAATATATATAGGCACATGGAAGGTTCATTTGCAACAGAAGAGTTAGAAGGTAAAATGACATTGAAAAAAAAGTCTTACTTGTGTTTGTTGTGTTTTTGGATAAAACTGGTGTGTGTGTGCTCTTGGCTGACCAGTAAATAATATACTTAGCTACGGTTAGCACTGCATTGTGGGGGGGGGGGTGGGTGAGGGGTTTTGGTCTTTGTCCAGGAATCTTTTCAAAGTGATAAAATCCACAAACAAAAGCATTCCCCGTGCCAGTAACCAAAATGACAGTACCCTGCTCTTTGTAGTGGGAAATTGAAAAATATTGATTTGGATCTGAGCTTCAGAAAGCCAATCTGGGCACGTTTTTGATCTGAAATTCTCATTCATCCACTTGGATGGATGGGACCGATTACAACCGACGCTTTCTTTTTTTCGGACTAAAGAGATAAATATTTCTTCTGTGCTGATGACCAGGTCTCCGTGCTGAGGGTTTGCTGTGTCGTTAGGAGTCGGAGTGCGGACGCCCCGTGCTGGGGAGACTCTCAGGGCAGCAGTGGAATAGTAATGCAGGCGGCTGCCCCACGGAGAGCTGGAAGCCCACCAGTACAACCTCTAAACAGGAGTTCAGACACTGCGCTCCAAGACCTGAAATCTGAAGAAAAATTGCCTGCTTTATGCTTGGAAATAGTATTTTCAGTGTGTCGGGCAAAGGTGTATCTTTCACAGAAAAATAAGCTGATATGTGATATCCCAGTCTAATGGTCTAGTTTTAAAATATATCATTTTGCATGGGTGACTAATTCCCCCGGGTATTTGAAAGAGTCGAACAACTGAATTGAGCCAATCTCTTTGCAGAATCTGCTGGTTTTCTACCATAGGAGGTAAAACTAGGAGAAACTCTGGTGTTTGCGTGGTCGTAAGTGGGACTTGAACAGGAGTCATCGAAAGCCAAGAGCAATCTTTTTTCCCGATCTTCCTGGAATTAAATAGTTTGCGAAAGGGGAAGAGAAAGAAGTAAGGAAATTGGGTAATGCTGTGGGAAAGGAGTGGACATCGCTCCTCCTCTGGTAGCTTGGTTTGGAATGGCAGAGTGGTTTATAAGTGTACCCCAGTGAACTTCATGGCATGAAAACTTGTGTGTAACTCCGTCTAGATGAGGACTTTAGTGCTTAGTGACATGGTGTAGAGATGTGGGGGTTTTGTTTTTGTCAGTGAGGTTGATGGTTGGACTAGATGGTCTTAAAGGTCCCTTCCAACCTGGACAATTCTATGATTCTGTGATTCCGTTTGGGCTTTGAAGGGAAGGTGATGGATGAGCCTAACTCAAACACGGGAGGTGCAGCGAGCATTTGGTGAAAACCCGAGGGGCTGACACAAGACAATGTCTCTATCTCTTGATGGTCTTTAGGTTCCAGGAGGTGAGTTCCAGTAAGAAGCTGCTATGGAGTCTCACCCAGCTCCCTAATCGGTGTCGTGCAGGTAGTTCTGCTGAAGGAGTTAATTGCTGCCCTTTAGTTGAGAAAAACTGAGGCAGAATCGCTGAGTCAGCACATTGAGTGAGGATGGTGGAGGCAGGAGAGCTGTCCTGGGAAGTGTGGCTTTTCTGTGAGGCTCTGTAAGCCTATAGATAGCTACTGGGACCCAATAAACGCCTGATCACCTCTCTACTCATTGGGGAGGGGAGAGGGGGGGAGATAAGTAATAGCTCTGTAGCTTGATTATATTTTAAAATATCTTACAAAAATGCATTGCTTGCTGCCACTCTGACCTCTGGTGCCGTGGGATGTCTGCGGACACTCACCAAATCGCTTGCTGTCTGAGGACTGTTACTTCTATGAGTCTGAAGGCTTCAAGAGATGACATCTGGGATGGGTTAGGTTTCTTCTTGTAAACCTTTCCACGACATGACTAGTCCTTTTGTCTGCTACTTGTGATACATCTTCCCTTCCTCACTTTAAGAGCTGTCTAGCGTCAGAATGTCTTTTTGCTCGCAGGAAGTTAAATTCATAATCAAACCCCCTTGATGATCTCATTGGTAAAATAATCCAGTTCATTTAATGTTCATTTCCTACATGGCAGGCTTTTTCGGTATGGCTAATGTAAATTATTTTCTGAACATTTTAGAGAGGCTCAGAAATTTTCAAAAGCAGGGACAGAACTAGAACCTCATTCCCACGGCTCTCGTTGTAATATCTCCTTACCCAGCACTGAGGTCCCTCCATTTAAATACCTGCTGATTTCCTGGTTCTGCTCTTCACATTGTTCATAGTCAGGTATTTTCCAGTATGACTCAAATGTTTGTTTTGGTTTGGTTTTTTGAAAGTCCTTTTTCACTTACACATTTCTTAAATTTACTTCTCCCCCTGAGTACTCTTGGCCTCTATACTTCCTTAAATACACTCTCGCGTGATTTTTGTTTAGAAGCTGGGTAAAATGTCTACAGGTTGGTGTTCTCATTTCTTGCAAATACAACTTGAGAAGGTCTGTGGGAACTGCAAATGACTTTGAACAAGAAATAAAAATTGGAATATTTTTATCAAGAACCCCTCGGGATTAATTTTAAAAAAGAAAAAAAAAAAAAAAAGTCTGTTTTCACTCACATGGAAAGTCTTGAAGTATCAACGAAGTAATCTGCAATTTCAGTTTAAAAGTTATTTGGAGAAACCAGTTTCCTAAATACTGTGCAGTGATAAAAAAATCTCCCTCTCCCCATTTTCAGTAGGGTCTTCAAATATGACCATCCACTGTTTGCAGGGCTTTGTTTTAACATCATTCATCATTCCTTTTTGACCTTGTTCCCCATACACTCTTACTGTTTTTTTAGATGGCTCAACTGAACTCCTTACGTACTTGCTCTAATGTCTGTGTAAATACAGCTGGTCCCAGCTAGATTAACACGGGAATCTGTGCTACTTGGATTTTTCGGTCACAGTGACCTCTTTTGCCTCTAATGTACTTCCTATGATCCAAAGTTTGATCGTGAATGAAGAGGGGGACACACACACCAAATGAAAATCCCCAAACTTTAATGGTTTTATGGAATTGGGACATCTTACTGGATCAGAACTGGAGCACTAATATTCCAGCTATTAATAATGATAAATAAGCCAGGCAACCAAAGAACACGGAAACAAATGTCTATCCTGTAGGGTCTGGTTTTGCCTGTCTTCTTCCAAAATGGATTTAGCTAAAGCTGGGGAAATCTCTACTGTCAAATGAAATAGATTAATCTTTGCTCTGAATTTATAATCATACTTGAGAAACAAAAAAGCTTTCTTTAACAGGATTAAAATTGTGTTATTGACATCAGGATTAATAATTTATTTGCATCACAAAACATCTCTTCTGCATCAATATTTTTATAACTGTTTAAAGAAGTTGCTAACTCAGAATTTAAGTATGATGTTTAAATAGTAATAAATGCTACATTATTTTAACTAAAAGCCACCATGCCTTTCTGTTCTCTTACTGTCATAGTGCTACAACTGTCTGTTAATACCAAGAAATATCTCATCCCTTTTGTTTTACTCTTCATGCCACCATTTACCCAAGCAGTTGATAGTTAAAGACGGAATTTCTGCAAAAATAACATCTCTGTATCAGTGTTATTTTAAAAGTTATTCTTACTGGTTTTCTCTAATTCCATAAAAGCAAAAAGGAACTGTTGTAAGTGGAAATAATGGAGGGGGAGGGAGAAGTCTGAAGCTGACATGCTGAAAGAAAAATGCCCTCCAGAGTGCCACGCTGCAGCAGGACGGGGCTTCATTATTTTATTCTGTCATGCAACCCAAGTAAGAGACCATTTCAGGTGCCATAAACAATCTCTCATGCAAGCAGAGCTGTGGTTTAGTGTATGTAAGAACTATAAAGATATCCTCTTCTGGAAAGGAAATGTTGTATGAGGAGTATTTCAGTTAATGTTTCTCTTTCTCTTATAAATGAATATTGCTGCTTTATGCTGCACCCTTTTTTTTTTTCCTTTGCCACTGCAGATAATAAATTATGGACTATAGTTCTGCAAAAGTTCTGAGAAGTTATTCGTGCTTTCTGTTTCTTCTTTTTTTATTGATAGATATATGTATTTATGAAAGTGGGGGGAGAGAAAATGCAGGATGGTGAGTTCCTCTTTAGAGAAGAGGGTGATGGAGTGAAGAGCCTGCCGTTCATAGCTGCTGAGATGCCAGTCACACTTTTCCCTTTGCCGAGTTGTCCACAGGACTGGGAGTTACTCTGATGAGCAGATTGCATTTATGGAGGGAAGGATGAGGGTGTTTCCAAACGAGTTTCTTATTTTTCCCCTTCCCCATCCCAGATACCTCCTTGATGTGAGGGATGGAAGTTTTGGCCAGGCACCTGAAGGAGCTGGCGTCGTGACACCGAAATGCAGGTAGTGTCTGGAGCGATAGAGGTGGTGGGGTGTGCTGCTCACTAAGAAGACAGAAATGACTATTCTGGTTTAGAGAGGACAAGCTTCTGAGAGCGGGGAGGAGGTGAGGCACTGGGCTGTAGCTAACCCGGAGTACCGGGGTGCCCCGGAGAACTGGGCCGTTTCCTTGAATCAGAGCTGGCCGGGTAGTCCTCTAAGCGGTGGCCTGGGAAGGAGAAGAGTCTTTGCAAGGTATCAAAACACTGGTTACCCTCAGGGGACTTGCTGGTGACAAAGGAAACACTGTTTTCGTGCTCACTCCTGGATTTCTGTTATGGACTGAAGTCTCGGTGTAGGGTAGAACTGAGCAGGAGTCCCCCAGGGCTGTCCCTGCCACAGAGGATTTCTTGTATGAAGTTGCTGTCTCTTCTGTCTCTTCCTATAATCTTATTCTCTTCTCCCGGGCAAACTCAATCGTGGTTTGTCCTCTTATGCTTTCCTGCTGGACAGGACGGCGCTGTCGCTGAGTGCCAAGGCTGCTTTCTCATCCTAGGAAAATTCTCCAGGTTTTCTCCCATTCTGTAATGGGACTGGTCAAAGACCTTTAAAGAAACCTCTGACAAAACCAAGCCCTGGACTCGACGTACAGCAGCATAGTTAACAACTTGACTATTAGGGTTGCAATATGGGATCTCTGGGATCCTGAATTGCTCGTGCAAAGAAATCCGAAGAAACTGGGTAAAAAAGTGTGGCTCTTCATGTGGAGTGACTTGACCTTCAGCTTCTCCCAACTGAATTGAGATTCTTTGTGCCAGGGTAACCCACAGCAAGACGGCAGCGCTCATGGCCCCCTCAAGGGTGCCAAAAGTGTCCCCCGGGGGCTGTGCCACCCGTCAGCTGGCACAACTCAGCGCTGACTGCGGAAGGTTTTTAACGACCAAAAAAAATCCGCTTCATCCGGTTTGAAAGCTGATGAGAATGTTTGATTACAAGTGTCAACAAGCACTTAGAGCCAGATGGAGATATCAGTTGCCTAATTATTCTTATAAATTAAGCCATGTGTGAATATGGGCTTAAATCATTAACATTAAAGGTTACTTTTGTAGCTTTACTATCGTAAGGTTTCTGTATCACTTACCTGCCATTTGAAATCTGTGCAATAGATCTTCAGTGGGACTCGTGTAACATCTTATTTGCCATATGTTATTTCTCCGTGGGTGGGATGAAATAAACCTTTACTTACTGTACCTATGAAATTAAAACTAATTTGATCCCTTGAGAACTGTGAAACTGTCCTGGAGTTCAGGGCAGTAGATCTGCGAACTACAAACCTGGCTCCTGCAGTTGAACTCCTGGAGGGATGAAACCAATCCGTGCAGGATGGGGTATTCCCTGTCTTGTGGATTTGTGATGCTTCAGACAGGGAGGCTCCACGGACTCGGCCACCGTTGCTGAGCGCTGGCAGGCATCGTTGGGAGCCACCTCCTTCCCCTTCCTAACGCCTAATTCAAATGTTTCTTCTCATAACCATGAAATTACAATTCTGCAAGGCAACACGAATTTGTATGGCCAAATAGTCTCTGATTATTCCTTCTCTCTAGCCACCGCACGATAGCAGGAAAGGAGAAAAGGTAAAACGGGGATGTTTTCAGCCAAGGTTAGGTGGCCTCTCGCTTGGTGGCAGGGCTGACCGAGGACCACTGCTCCTGAAGAACAGTGCTGGCGTTCTGCAAGCTCTTGCTGTTTGGTGGGATGAATTCATCTGGCAGTGACGCACATTTTATTCTCCTTGAGTGCTTGATTTGTTTCGTAAGGTTTCAGCTCTGAATTCTCAATAGCTGCTTTTGTATGTTTGCTTTAGCCTTTTGTGTCAGAGCAGTTCCTTATTGAGCATCCAGGGAAATATTAAAAATATCCCGGTTCTGGCCAGCAGATACAGCCATACATCACTGAATCTGTACCGTGGACTTAAAATATAGCCTGGGAGAAGGAATTCATCTCAGTCAGACTATTCTTACTTACAGATGTGATATTAATGATTAGTGTGTCTGCAACATCTCTTAAATTATAAACGTTATTGATGATGAATTAAGATATTATCATTGTAAATTAAGTAATTAGAGTACCCTTGTAATGTATATTTACAGGTGTGCCCTTTGGAAGAATATTGCAATGTTCCATTTATAGTTTTAATGCCTTTTAATATTAATTCATTTTGGTGATAACTTCTTATACGGTCCTTCTCTAGAAGGTTAGGAAAAAATAATTAATCCTTAACTTTTTTTATGGCAGATTAGTTTGTGTGGAAAACAAACTAGAATGGTCTGCCTGGAATAAGAGTAGAGGGTGATTCAATCGTAGGAGGTTGGGCAATTTGTTTTCAAAATTGGGAAAAAAAAAATACTAGGTTTAAAAAAGTGTTTGTTGTAATCATTTTACTTCACCTTCTCAAGTGGAGTATTGGGAATAATGTAAATCCCTTAAAAAAAAAAAAAAAGACACAACCTTATTACCTTATTTTCCTTAAAGCAGAGATGATAATAGGTAAAAGCAATTTCTCTTCACAAAATGAGCTGAAAATTAACAATGTTGGACACCTGTGTTTATAAACCTCGTGCTGCCCCAAGGAATACACTAAAGCTTTCTCTACTGAACTTCAAGAGACTCTTCTTTCTAGTGATCAGTGTGATGTTTGTAAAATAGAGGGAAGACTGCAATAAACACGAGCAGGCTTTTTAGTGTCTAAAGCTACTAGTGACAGTGATTGGAGGCAGCTGTAAACTATGGATGAAGGTCACCAGCATCCACTCCACCACTAAAGGCTTGGGAAATGATGTAACAGGTTTGTTAATGAATTTGAAGTGTCTTATAGATCTTCATGCGTGTGCCCCAAGAATGGTTCTGGGGTAAATCCATGGTAAATCTGGCCCAGGAAACGGAAGTCTGCAAAAAAGAGCCGTAAACTGTAAAGTTGAACAAGAGTTGTTAACGAGTTCATACCATTACCCAAAGTGAATGCAAAAAAAGGAATGTTAGGAATCCTCTTATGAGAGGATTCAAGGTATCCATGGGTATGCAGAGGTGGGATTACTGTCAGTAATCAAAGAGTTGACAAATGTCCTTGATTGATCAAAGGTTGTAAGGTATGTGGCCCTAAAAGGGAGATTTCTCAGGGGACAGTAGTGAATCCTAGAAGACAATAATTGAAAATAAGCGTAAAAAAGGTGTAACAACTGGGATGAAGAGTATTGGAAAATAATTTGGAGGCTACGCACATCAAACATTGTCTCTTGAAAATTGTTGTGGTTTTATGTTAAGGAACATGATTAAAACAGAGAAGAGTCAGGTATAGGTAAGATGATGCCAGATATAACTATTTAACTTAATGGATAATGTGGAGCAAGACAGCTATATTAGTGTTGAGAGTGCTTTGTTGCAGTATCAGTGCAAGAGTGAAGGCATACAAAATGCAGAAAAAAAGCAGAATTTATTTGTGAAAAAGCAGTTGTATAAAGATTGAAGCAGTACGCTAGTGAGCACCTTAATAGTGAAATAGTTAAGGTGGGGAACTGCTTCCAAGGCAGTTGAGCAGACTTTGGAAGAACTGTCTTTTCGGAGAGATGTATGAGACCCTCAGAATGTTCTGGTAGCATACTAACTGAATTCTTCAAAACAAATTATAAATAACTTTTGGGAGGCTTGAAGAAAATTAATTGTTTGGTGGACACAAGAAACTTAACTTTTTTGTTCTCAGGTAAATGTAGCTACCATATTCAAACAAAACTTCTGATACATAGAAGAAAAACACTATTACTTAGGGTGGCTTTTTTTTGTTTTTAAGCACTATGCAGACCACAAATTTCAACTCCAAAAAATGACATGTAGCAGAGAAGATGCAATAAAAACCTGTAGGAAGCCAGTGAAAAAGCAATTGCAGCAAATACAATAAAATCCAGTCAGTAAGAGGCAAAGCTGGAGAGAGGAGATAATGATGATGACGATGATGAGTGTCTCCTGGAGGGCTATCTGTATAAATTGCACTCTGCAGCTTACAAAAAAAAAAAAAGCAGGGGGAAAGGGTAGAAAGTTGGTGCTGATCAAAACCTAAACCATCTCAGAGTGGCTCACTACAATAGATAACACAGGTTCTTGGATGGAAGGAAGGAAGTAGGGAAGGAGGGAAGGAAGGAAGGAAGGAAGGAAGGAAGGAAGGATAGGGCACGGACATTCATGAGCGGTACACGGTACCAGTGTGTAGGTAAGAGAGGCATGAAGGACTATGCAAACAGTGTTTTTTTAGTCCATATCCTCCCATCCTTGATTTACAATTTGTGTACTGCAACAGCTAATGCATCTCTGAGAAAGATCCAATTAAATTAACTAACTTCCCAATTTGCGAATGTGGAAAAATGGGACAAGGCATACTTAATTATTTGTCCAAGGCTCTGAGGGGATTAAGTGGCAAACCTTGGATTAGAGGTTTAATAATTTGAGTCTTTCATGCTTAACCTGTTCTGCTTGTTTCTTCTTCCTATCAGGACCACATCTCAGGGGAGAATGACATTACATGAAAGCCTCGTTGGTTTTGTTTGGTTTGTTTTTTAATTTTGTAGTATTTCTGACTGTTGCAACAAAGACAACAAGGGAACGTGCATCATTCTCCAGTTTTGACTGTTTGGGGAAGTATAGAGTCTGAATTAGATCGAAATACCTTTCAAGAAAGCTGATCCATAAAGGAAACGGGCCAGACTTCCTTGTGAGGCTTGTTTGGCTTTTGTGGTCGCTGATAAGGAAAGTTCTTCACAGCAGCAGCAGAACACTAAAAAGCTACAACCCACAAAGGCTGCCATCTTGTGCTGTGATCTAGCAGGTCCCATGGCACTGCTTCTGTTGGAGATGTAACAGGTTTTAGATGCTTGTGTTTCAGAAGGCACCTTCTTTTAAGCCTTTACTCAGGAAACAGCTCACTACTCAATCCGTACCCAAGAACCTGAAGAGTCATTGAACAGCTGTAGGGACATCTGAATGTGGCACAGACTAAGGGCGTGCTGCCCCAGATAGTTCCAGCAGTGCTCTTGTACAGTTATTACTTTTAATTAGAACTGTATTGGCCAAATTTGGCTTTGGTCAAAGCCAAATTTTTGTGGAGAGCTGACCTGTCCACTTTCATCTGGAAGGTCTGTACCAGGCCCATGCCTTGAGCTGTGGGAACCCCACGTGGCTAGGTTGGTTGGACCAACGCTTGGAAAAGCGTTGTCTTGGTTGGAGCTCTGAGATGCTTCCAGCTCCTGTTCCCGAGCAGATGACCTGTAGAGCTTGTGAAACTCAGAAGTAGTGAAGGTCTGACAACTTCTGATAGTCACTCCATGAAAAATGGCAGTCCTTTGTGTTAAGGGAGCTCAGTGGGATCTGCTGGACAGCTTTTAACCTTTATCTGGAAAGCAAGGAGAAGAAACCAGACTGGTGAAAAAAATAGCCCAGAAAAGAACCAAATCTGAGGAGAGAAGATAGCCCATCACCAATATCTGACCGCAGGATAGTGAAGACTTATGAACCTGCCCTTCCCTGTCTTTCTTGAGGGAAAACTGGCACTAATAATCTCAGGACCTACAGGGTTAATGGTAGGGTAAGCTCACAGCAGAGAAAGGGATAAATACTTGGAAGTATGTTAACTGTGTTATTTAAGAAGTTTTTCTGTATTAGATAATACAAACTATTAGACAAAAAATTCTTACTAGTATCTAAAAGGTTCTTTCTTTTGCCCATAACAGCATTTTGTGGCAGTCCCATTAAGATCTGTAATTTACCAATAATTTAATTTTGAGCTGTTGTCTAGCATTAGGATTGTTTAGTTGTGCTTTCAGCCGGATGGTAGTAATTTATCCCTGTGACAAGGAACAAACTCCGTCTCTGTAATGCGACTACAAGAAAGAAATGATATCCTGAGACCTGATATGGTCAGATCCTGGGCACTTCAAGTTGCTTTGCTCTGCACGTCACAGCCGTGACATTTTTGGCTTTGTGGCTGTTATTTTTCTAATGGGCTGGTGGTGTGCACCCCAGAGTGGGACATGGAGCTCCCTGAGAATAACATACATGCCTCTTAAATGTCCTTTAGGCAGAGAAATCTGCCAGCCACAGTGAAGGTGAGTGTCTTCATGTCTCGGGCAGACGATCCTTCCACTGTGAGACCAAACTGCTGGATGGAGCTTATGAACACAAACAGGTCCCCAAGTGCAGGGAAATCCGCCAACTCCAGGAGCAAATCTTCCCGCTTTCCTTCCCCGTGCAGCAAAAGGAAAGAGGAGCTCGGTGCCATGATGCCCCCTTGCCCCTTCCCCCCTCCCCCCTCTTCTTTTTTTTAAAAGTTCTGTAATTTTTAAACCACCTGTTCATTTCTTTCCCCCGAAATGTAGAGGTGATGCGGGTGCGCGGAATCACTTGACTGGAAGGACAGAGGGAAAGAAGCAAGAGTGATGAATTGCTCCTTTTCTCACTGTCCGGGTTGCCTCACCCCTATATAAGGAGGAATAAAAATAACCAGATCTTGTAGAAGACGTGAAAATTCATGATAGCTCAAAACTAAGATCATTACAGATAAATCTGATTCTCTTAGTTGCTAGCTACTTAAATATTAGGCCTCAGATCTAGTCTTTGTCATCTTTATTCCTGGATAAGTGCACTTTGAGTGAAGCTCTGTAAGTAAGAATTAACCCAGAAATGTGTCACGCTGGCGGCGTAACGTTGAAAAAGCCTAAATTCCAACATGTGCCAGTAACGTTGCCAAAATCTGATGCAAATTTCCCGTACCAGCGTTGCTGGGTGAGAGAGCTTTGGAACTGCCTCTCGCTGTCCGTGAAACACCTGCAGGGTTGTGGTGGCCCTGGGACAACCTGCTTTGGGGGTGGCTTGGCAGAGGGGGCTGCAGTCCTGACCTTGGCCAGGGGAATTTGACTTGACTCAGGCTGGTGAGACACTGGAACAGGTTGCCCAGAGAAGCTGTGGCTGCCCCATCCCTGGAGGGGTTCAAGGCCAGGCTGGAT
>JAOQGH010000012.1:54373933-54384296 GCA_025769975.1 Gallinago jamesoni
GGATGGGGCAGCCACAGCTTCTCTGGGCAACCTCTTCCAGGCTCTCACCACCCTCACAGCAAAGAATTTCTTCCTGATATCTAATCTAAATCTTCCTTCTTTCAGTTTAAAACCATTACCCCTCATCCTGTCCATATATTCCCATCTCTCCTGTAGCTCCCTCAGGTATTGGAAAGCTGCTATAAGGTCTTCTCAGAGCCTTCTCTTCTCCAGGCTGAACATCTCCAACTCTCTCAGCCTGTCCTGTAGTTTTCCTTGTGACAAAATGAATGTAAAAGGGATGGTTTGCATCGGCCTGGATTCTTTGAGCTGCTTGGGCTTCTTTTTTCAGGGGACTTGCCAGGAATTTAGTTTCAGTGTGTATCTGGTGAACCTTGGAAGCAAGGAGGTGCTCACTCTGCAGTGACGTTGTCCAGATATGGATAGTGGGGAGCTAGCATAAAAGAATGGCAACAACCACGAGAAATGGAGGAGAATCATCCACTGAGGTTTTGTCTGTCTGTAAGAGGGCTCTTGCTGAGTAAGGATTTGTAAATAATTAAAACAGCATTGCCTTTAAATAAATAAACAAACAGCAGCTCCCTTTCTGTAAATATGTGCTGTAGATAAACACACCTTGTGCAATTCAGTAGGGTTTATTTGTTGAAACTACGCCATGTAATACATATTAGATTAAATTAGGTGTTCAGAAATCAGGGGAAATTAAATGTTGCTAGCTTTTATATTATTACTTTTCCATTTAAAAAACGTGGAAAAAGTTATTCGTAACTGAAATGGATGATGTATCCATGCAACCTTAGAAACATGTTTGCACTGGGCATAGAGTTCTTTGTGTTGCACGCAGTAAAAACAACAGTATTTTGGAGAGAGTACGAGTAACTCAAGGTTTTGTGTGTGTTTGTTTTATCCACTTCAAGATGTAGCTCCTTGATGGGCCCCTTTTCTTGTGAGGGTAAATGAAATCACTCCCATTTTATTAGTGACATGGCCTTTTGGTATTATTCCTAATAACATTTTTGCATAACAATAACTTCCACCTCTGGCTTTATTCTTCTTTTAAAATCCATAAATAATTCAGGCTCAGCTCATCATTTGCCAGTTCTTTTGGAACTCGAAAGAAAAGCCTCGTAGGAAAGGCATTTGTCCCCTCATGGCTATTGGTTCCTGGTCAAAATAAATAGCTGGGCACCCTGCTTTGGTGGATGATGCAGCTCACTTCAGCTCCAGGGATACTTCTATCTCTGTTTCTCGGACAGTTGTGCTCCCCTGGCCTTAGCACTCCTTTCCTCTGCTTCGGTCTTCTCGCCCTAATGAAACATTTTCCATAAATCCTTAACTTTTGTAGAAGGAATTCTTATAAAATACAAATAACGGTGTTTGCACTCGCTCATTGCCCTGAAGCCACCAGCTCTTTCAGTCTCTGGAGCAATACATGGGGGGAAAAAACATGCAAGAAGACAGCAGGTTTTGTGAAGGGGCAGGAAGAAGATGCATCAAAAAGGGGAAAAAATACCAGCAGCCAGGTCAGACTGATGCATTGACAAGGTAACTTTACAAAGGAAAAACATCACCCTTTTAATTCAAAACACAATCCAAGAAACAAAGTGTGGAAAGTGAAGCTCAAATAATTGGATAAAAATAAAGCATCATTAGTTTATGTTAATTTTACCGTAGCCTGACGGCTACAGAAAGCATGACTGTTTTTTCCACTTCATAACTGATTTGTTAATTAAAGTGTTCAGAATACCTAATTGGCTTATTTGCTACATGTCTAGGTGGGGAGGAGGGAAAAAAAATAACACCGAGCTCTCTCTGAAACTTTGTGTGTGTGAAACTTTCCTGCAGCCACCGGTTGCAGAGACAGCGATTCTGGTTCCATCCAAGGCAGATGGGCAGCTATCTAGGGCCACAGACAGACAGACAGGTCCGACCTGGCTCCGTTGAGCAGCTAGCTTTTCTCAGACACAACTCAACTCAGTTCATTAATTGCTGCTGAAGCTAATGAGCGGCTGACCCTGGCAGGAAAGGGGCCGTGCTGATGGCAGAGTGGGCAAGTCACAGTCAGACTGCTCCTGTCTATCACAGATACACTTTTCCAGTATCCTTAGGGATCGGGGCAGCTCCGGCCATTTATCTCCTGAGCAGCCACATTCTGTGTGCTCCACTAAACTAAAAGCCCAGAATTTAACTTGGAGGTTTCTCGAGCAGCGTTGGGACGTGAACCCGTGAATAAGAAGTGTGTCTGGGTGTTCTTGCTGGCTTCGTCTCCGTACCATCTTGAAGAGGCAGACCTGACTAGCTCTCCAGCTCCCCTCAAAACACTTACATCCTAATTTCCATTTGAGCAGGAGCTGATGGTCTCAAACGTGGGGTGGCTGACAAGTTTATACTCGAGCTGTGTAAGTGGTACATATCATGTACAGACTTGAACTATATAAGTGGTCTTGCAGTCAGCTGCTTCAAATTTCACATGGACGTGAATAGCAGATCGAATAGTGTTCAAGGCCAGGCTGGATGGGGCTTTGGGCAACCTGGTGTGGTGGGAGCCCAGGGCAGGGGGGTTGGAACTGGATGATGATCTTTAAGGTCCCTTCCCACCCAAACCATTCTGTGATTCTCACACTCTTCCTAAATGTCATTAAACTCGTATTGCTTGTATTTGGTATGTGATTCAGCAGCATCTATCAAGTTTACAGCCACAGAAGTATCACCTGTACGTGGAGGCGTTAGTGTTAGTCAGATGGTGTACAGGTGGTGGTGCCAGAAGAGCATTGCCAGCGGCAGGTTCTGTCATGCATAAGGACAGTGTTTCACAGAAGGGTATCAGTCCTGGTAAATCGGACACTAGGTTAGATAATCAATACATTTAAAGACATTACAGACATTACCTCCGGTGTCTAATTTAAATTCTTCAAACAGGGACTGGAGTTGTATCCTGTTTTAGAAGCTGGCACGCTTTGTAATTGAATTTTAGAGTTAGTGTAAAGGCCGAGGCTTTAGCTGAGAAATGCACAGTAATGACATACAAGAGTTCTGCTAGATGCCTCCTCGATCCAGTGCCTCACAAGGAACTTGCCTACCCTGGAGTTGGCACATTTCACAAGCAAATGAGAAAACTTAATATTCCTCAGGCAGTGGAGCTGCCGTGGTTTGCACAGAGGAATGGGAACACGCAGGGATTAAAAAAAACCCCAAAAACTCGACATAGGAAAACCGGCCAAGCTCCATTGAGAGGTGCAGTGCGTTTCGGAGTAGCAGATGGTGGGGATGCTCTGGGATGGGTTACAGCTACGGGTACTTCAGAGGGAGATGTGTGGGACTCCTCTGGAACAGAGGCAAAGATGCTGTGAGTGCACAGAAAGGGCACGGCCACCTGCCTCCGCTGTGGGGGCTTCTCCCGGTCCCCCCCCCAAAATGCAGGTTTTCCCTACAGCGAGGGGTAGATAGCTTCTCCGAGCACAGCCAGAGCACTGCCTTTCCTAAATAAATCATAAACAAGTGTAAATGCTGGTAGAAATGGGAGCTATTTGGCTCCCATTATAACCTCCTAGTACAGTAGTGTGCTGAAAGAGAGAAAAGAAATAATGTGTTAAAATGAGTCTATTCACTGCAGGATGAGAGAGTGCAGCTATTATTCATGTTTCAGCTTTCACAATTAGACTTAGATTATTCACAAGCAAATCTCAGCTGTACAGTAAGAGATAGAACATTAATACTCATTTTTCTGTGTGTGCCTTATTATGTAAGTCACAAAAAAAATCTCTGGATCCAGAATAATCTTGACTTGGCATCCGGTCCCATGTCATAGATCCGCTGTTGATTTCACTTTGTTTCGTCTTTGTTTCACTTGCTTATGTGAAACTATTCTTTAACCCGTTTGTGTATAAAACTCACTATAATGTTGATAAAAATGACACAGGGGCACATACATTTTTGAAGGGAAAAAAGCACATCAAGCTGTATTGAGCAGTATCACTTACTTTAGAAAACTTCACCTTTACACAAGCCTCCTATAGGCAGCTATAGGTGAAAAGGGAAGAGGTGAACAATAGTGTGGTACACATCCCACTCGGAGCGCTTTAAGCAAGAGAAAATCCTTCCCTTGAGTAAGACAGAGAATAATTTTCCTTTATTAGGTTATGGCTGGAGCTGAGATGTGAGTCAGCTCTGTGCAGGAAGGCAGATGGCTACACCACTGCAGGGTGAGAAACTTGGCATAATTAAGAAATAAGAGTTTAGTTCTGCTGATCCGGAAATAAAAAATAAATAATGATACTTTAAAAAAAAAGCTGTTACGCTTTCTAAGCTCCCCTCTGTAGGGAGATTTGCTGAGCTGAAGGACAGCTGAGGACCAAGGAACACTCAGAAGAAACGCCAAGAGCAGTTTAACCCTTTCCTCCTGCTACCTGCCCTTTTTTTTTTTTCCTTCTGAAGCGATCCATTTGTTTAACTCCAGTATACTGTTTGCCTGGGATAATATTGTTCTCTATTGGACATTGGTGGTAGTTTGTCAGCCAACTGAGAAAGAACTAAATAACAGTAATGAGCTATTGTCTCTTCAGAGGTCTAAACTTTTCTGACTGCCTCTAGGACAGGTTTATATTTCTTTTAGGATGGACTTAGATTCTTTCTAACAAAATTTGTTTGAATGGTCCATTTTCCCACTCCCTCAGCGTTAGGCAAATTGTTTCTACTGAGATTCATAGGGCTGTATATTTGATAAGCAGTGAGGGGAAAAAAAAGAAGACAGCTTGAAAAGCTGCTTTTTGAAAAGTTGTATTTTAGATGTCTTTGCTTTTCAATATTGACTATCATCAAATTTAGCATTCCTGCTGGGCTTTTAGGCACTTTACTCCTAGGGAGCTAATTCTGCTTTGGTTAAGAAAGTTGTCAGAAATGTTCTGATGTTTGTAAGGATCAAAGGGTCCTACTGTATGTAAAAAAAAAGCTCTTGACCATGTCTATTAACTACATAATATTTATAGATCAGCAATGAGTAGCTGTAAGCTATCTTACAGCCATGCCTGGCTTCTTAGCCTTTTCTAGGACAGACCGGGGATGAAGATGAATTGGTTTTGAGGGGAGAATCAGGTGACGTTGGGCAATGCTGTAGAAGGGAAGTGAAGAAGATTGTTGCTGAGCTAAACAGAGTATTGTGCTTTTGCTGGGAAAGAAATATTGTTGGGTATAGCCTTCTCCTGACATTCTGCCAAATGTAGAATACATAGAAATGAGATGTTTCTGTTAATACACAAGCCAAGTTGTTTTAAATATGTAAAGAGATAGATGGTACATGAACTGCTTTGCTTTCTTCAGTTGCAGGAAGCTGTCTTTTTTCTAGGGCTGGGAAAGAATCTCCAACAAAAGCCAGTGCTGGGATTATTCAATTTTCTGACTCTAGCAGCTGATCAGCAACATCTCCCGTAACACAGTTTGAATACATAGAGATGGTAGTTGCTTGTACGTGTTGGTTTACCGGTGGTTTTGTTTTGTTTTTTTTTAATTATTTTTTTTTAATTGTGATTACCCAGTTTCTAAATTAGGCCAAAATGGTGGTCAATTTTCAGGAAGAAAAAGTTGCATGCCAAATTTTAATAATAGCAGCTATTGAGAGACCAGAGAAGCTATTAACTGTGAGCCAAATCATTGCGAGCAATCTCTAAAATTGCTTTAATGAACTTCTAGTTTCAAGGAAAAACCAAATTCTACGTATTGTACGCAGAGTACGCTATCTGAAACACAGTGCTACTAATGCTTTAGCTCTTTCTTACCTCGCAATGGGAAGTAGCATGAAATGCAGCTGAAGTGGCAACCAGCATGTTGACCAGGAATGGCCATGTCCAAAGTGCCTGGAAAGGAGAACTATAGCTGGGGATAAAAGCAGAGATACCAGACACTTGAGTAGGAATTGGCAATGATTATTGTTTTTAATGTTCCAGTTCGTAGGTCTCCACTAGTAAAGGATTTACACTGAGCCCTTCGCAGGGAATGTTTCTTCTGCATCTGTCTACTCTGAGGCTGGAGCACCTTCTTTATAAACATGAGGCATTGGCCTCCTTTGAGAAAAGCTACTGGGTTCCCAGCTCGCTAGGTGTGATAGGGCAATTCCTATGCTCTTATCTTCTTCTCTTACAGCTGGTCTCTCCCTGAGGCTGGAGACACAATGACAGGGTTTGCTGGGGAAATCCACAAGCTTAGAGCATTTTCAGCCTCTCAGACTCACCTACACAGGCAAGGAGTTTAAACGAACAGGGGAAGTTAACTGCAAGTAAGAAGGAAGGCAGGGGAGACCCCAAAATTAGTTGATTTACCCTGTCACCATAGCTGCAGAGCTTATTGAAAAATAGAGTTGAGACTGGGAAGTAAAAAGTACAAACAAGCTCCTAAGTTTAAAGTAATAATTTTAATAGTAGTTAATAGTAATTCATTTTTCAGTGGTGCCCAGGGACAGGACAAGAAGGAATGGGCACAAACTGCAACATCAGAAGTGCCACCTAAACATGAGGAGGAACTTCTTCACCTTGAGGGTGGCAGAGCCCTGGCAGAGGCTGCCCAGAGAGGTGGTGGAGTCTCCTTCTCTGGAGACATTCAGACCCTGTGGGACCTGCTCTGGGTGGCCCTGCTTTGGCAGGGGGTTGGACTAGATGATCTCCAGAGGTCCCTCCCAACACCATGGGATCCTGTGATTCTGTGATAAGGAAACAACATAAGTAAACAAAAGCGTTGGAGTTACCAGAATCATTAAGCAATATTATTTTTAGTCACCTGAAAGGAGCTTCTCCCCCTTCTCTCTGTCCTGAGAAGTGCTCTCATTTTAGGGCCTTAAGTGTTTCCCTGTCAGGTTTGGAAGGTTGCACCCATTTTTCAGCTGTCCCCATAACTGCAAAACCGCATTGTCTGGGTGGTCTAACACGACTCATGAAATAGGGCTAAAAGCTTTAGCTATAGAAATGCTTATAATGATTTCAAAAACTTACCCTTCATTACTTTGCAAGCAAGGAAATTGAAGCCTGTAATCATAGCTTTTATCTTGTAAATTTACCCCAAGAACTTTAAAAAGGGTAAAAGATTACGGCTAAAGAGCAGGATGCTGCCGCTCAGAGTAATGAGCAGCATTGCCAGATTTCAGCTTTCTGTCAAGGTGCTAGAATCTATTACAGAGAGTAATTTAATTATGCCCTTTATTACCTGTAATAAACATAATTGACTGGTTTATCTTCAAAATTTCCAATTAAATATAAGTATTATTTATCCATAATACCGGGAAGTTCACTTTTAGCATTTGGCAGAAGTCCTTTGCCCGGTGGAGGTGGTGCTGTTAACTCTTCTTCTCCTTTCTCCTCGTACGTTAGACAAAGGCTGCTGATGTTATCTTGTGATGTGGAATTCTGCAAAACTCCCTGAATGGCATAATAGCGTCTCTCAGAAGCTGATATAGCCTCATATAAAACATAATGCTAATACTGGGAATTGAATGTGGGCTGCTATTATGGATGATTTTAAACTATCAACAGTACCAGCCAAACAGAACATTTTAAATGCACTGAATACGGGGTTTATAAAACCTTAATTCAAAAGATTAGCCCTAGAGTTCATTCTGATGTTGATCAGTGCCAGCAGTATGGAAAAGTAACTAATTACAGAGTTTTAAATAATGAGTGTATGCAACTTCCTGAGAAGCTGTATTTGGAATGTGCTCTCACTGCCTACTCCTGAAAAGGAAAAACTAAGGACTTTAAAGGTGTAGGAAGTTGTAGCTATTTTGGAAAATTTAATAGGAGTGAGCTAAATTGTAATTGTAATGAATCTAGAAAGAGGAGAAAAGAGATAAAGAGATTTGCTAATGCATGTAAGAAAATTGGGCCCCTACATCCCATTTATTTTCCAGGCAAGCTTAGCACATAAATCCCTTTCTGTTTTTAATATTTAATGGAGGGAGTGGCAGTCTTTTTTCTTTATAAATTATACGGAAAACATAAGGTAGGAATAACGTGAATTCAGCTTTGTTGGAAAAAAGCTACATGGACACGAAGTGGCTGTAGAGCTGATTCAGCAAACTGCTTTCAACAAGTTAGGGCACACTTTAAAAAGGAGTTGCCATCTGAATGCCACCGTCTGCTTCAAGCTGAAGGTCCATGGTGCACTCTCTCCTGTGGACAGTGCTATTGAAGCAGGATTAGGTACAAAAAGAGAACCATTTGTGTTTGTTCCTAAAGGGACCCTCAGGCCAGAGAGCTTGTAAATGTCTTTCCTGGGTTTTATTAAGCTAATGTACCGTGTCCACATTTGATTTCTTTTTATTCCCCGAGGGATTATATTGTTCTTTATAACTCTGGGTGTTTGAAAGTGTAGAATATTCTTCTAGAATATGGAATGGAGCATCAAATGTTCTGTTGCCAAACAAATGGATGAAACTACAAAATGAGGTTCACCAATTTATCTAAACATTTATTTGGAGGAGGAGCTCCTATCAAATGTAAGAGGAAACACCTAAATGATAAATCTAGCCTTTTATCAAAATTTTCCTATTATCAAAAGGGTTTTGTCATGTAACTTTTCAGTCTCTTCACTGGTGGCTTAGCACAGTCAATTAATATCCCTGGAAGTGTCCAGAAACTCAGTTTAACAGCACAATAACATCTAAATATGGAGGTGGGGGGTTGAGGGTAGGCATGGTACAAAAAGCTAATTGCCCTCTCTGGAAGAGGACCTTGTGGACTTCAGCCTCCTCGTGAAGTTTGTTCACATGAAAAGGATCCTTTCCTAGGGCAGAAAATTGATCTTTTAGGGGCTGTTTGCGTTTGGTGCCATGTGGTAGTTTGACAATAAAAGCTGTATTTCAGCTGTTGCAGGACTGGTCCCCCCCGTGTCGCAGCCAGTTCCATGGCCTGAGGGTCTAGGAAGGGATATTCATGGCTAACGGGAAGAGGCATCATGGGATAAAGAGAGAAGTCACCAAGAACAGTTTTAAGAGGTTGTATGGCATTAAAAAGCTGGTGGCTGTGGCAGAGGTGGGAAGTTTGTGGCAGCGTGCGGTGGGTTTGGTGGTGGTCCAAACCAGCGTGCATTGACATGTTTCCCAGCTTGTTCCAAAAACCTGCTGATGGAAATATCTCCTCTGACTTTGGTAGCTTTCGGCTCAGGCATTTTGTTGGCACCGTCCTCGTCATCTTTTTTAACGCAGGCAAGCCTGATTGAAAAAATGCATAATAATCATTGCTGGGTTTCTGGAACGCGGGAAGGTACGTGGAGATTTTTTTTCAGTTACTTGATTCCTGAGGCTTATCACTTCAGAAACTCAGCTTTCTTGAGAATCTGAAGAAACTTGTCACCGCAGATCTGGCGTGATGGAGCGTAACACGGTATGTTCTGACTAGCCTGTAATCCTTCGGCTGGGGACTGGAGCTCCAGGGATGCCAACATGGCACAGGCTACTGCTGTCCATCACTTTCCACAGAGCTTGGCAGAGCATGGCCTGAGAACACGAATTTGTCGGGCAAAACTTCTGCAAAGGCTGAGAAAATCAGTGGCAGCTAGAACTGTTTCAGTGATTGTGCACTTAGGGATTTTTGTAAGAGCAAGGGCTGCGGTGCTCTTGCTAAGATGTTGACTGTGATCCAAACGTTTGTCGTGCCAGAAGAGATGTAACAGAGAATTTCAAGTCAGTAAATAAAGATGGGTAGAAACCCTGTGCCCTGCGCAATCCTGTGTCCACAACACTTTCCCCTTGTTCTTTTACCTGTTAAGGCTTTAAAATGAAACCTTTCTTCTTTTTTTCTTTTCTTTTTTTTTTTTTTTAATCTACAATGAAGCATATTAAATGACTGTCATCTTTCAAATTTCGGAGTGAGTTTGTAAATTCAGTTCTTGATCTTGTACGTTGCTGAGCTTGTTGGCTGGTTCTACAAGACGTACTGGTGTCTGTTCTAAGGTCATTGTGCAGCTACTGGCACTGCTGGGCTGTAAGCACAATATTCAGGATTTTTGACCCTTGCAAAAGAGAAGGCAGAAAACCAGTGGTGTGTCTGCTACAGGGCAAGCTTAATCTGCTCTGGCTTTTGTGACCATAGGATTTGACCAATGATGCTAGCAAATGGCTGTTGGAGAAAAAAAGAGAGATTTACTACTCCGAATTCACTGACTCCAGTGTGAAATTATTGGTAAATCTTTCATGATAAATTTATACTTTGTTTTTTGTATATTAGAATCTCATTCTTTTTCAAATCCGTGGCATTAATTTCACTGAATTTCACTGAATTACTAGAGTTGGAAGGGACCGTAGAGACCATCCAGTCCCACTCCCCTGCTGAAGCAGGATTGCCCAGAGCACGTTAGAGCACGTTACTCAGGACGGCATCCAGGC
>JAOQGH010000012.1:54387404-54401558 GCA_025769975.1 Gallinago jamesoni
CTTGGAGCAACGTGGTCTGGTGGGAGGTGTCCCTGCCCAGGGCAGGGGGGTTGGAACTGGATGATCTTTAAGGTCCCATCCAACCTGAACCATTCCATGATTCGATGAAATGATTACCTTTAGCATTACAGCATTTTTCATAAAGTTTCAAAACACTGTCCAGTTTTTTGGTCACAGTTGTCCATGGGAGGGGGAGGAGGTGTTGCAGCAGGTTGCGGACAGGCAGACTGAAGCATGCAAAGCTGGTTTTATCCCCAAATGAAATCTTTGCTTGCCTGGGCAAGGCTTCAGCCAGGCTGGATGGTTTCTGTCTTGAGCACTCTCTTTGTGGCTGTGGCTGTTTGTTCGTCTGCCAACCCCTGCTCTGGACAGACAGAAATTATTGGGGCACGACCTGCGGTCCAGCTGTTTGAGGGGGTGGGTTGTCATTTTTTTCCTTTTGGAGGGGGAGTGCGTGCGTTTTGTTGATCTGGAGAGGCTTCCCAGTCCTTCTCAGCAGCGTTACACCCAGCATCCTTGACTGATGTAGAAAACAGAGAGGATTTGGAGTATTTCAATCTGTGGGAGAGCATAGAAACTGCAGAGAAAGCAGTTTCAGCCCCGAGAGCTTGGCTGCCCTAAGGGTCTGAGAGGGCTCCGGGGGGCAGGGGGGGACGTGGGCATGGTCCAGGGCACCTGAAGATAAAAGTCTGCTTTGAATCCTCCCCAGGACCCTGGAAGTTGCACCTTCCTATTCCAAAGGTAGCAGTTCCGTATTCCCCTCCCTTCTGTGGGTTAACGTTTAAAGAACAAGGGTTGGAGTGTGCATTTGGGGCATCTAATTTATTATGGTTTAATTTTTGAAACGCTCTTCTGCGTGAACTTTGAGTTCTCATTAATTTATATTGAATAAAAACCCTCCCAGAATTTCATTCCCTGGTTAGTGCCTAAAATGTATCAGATTAGTTAATCCCGGGCGGGTGAATTAACACTTGATGGCACTGATAAGAGCACTGTTACTCCTATTAGTGTGTTATAAGTTTTAACTTCTTCTGCTGGTGCTTTTCCCTTGTACAGTCTCACACGATCATAAGGATTTCGTATACAGTGCTATGTTTTGGCTCTAAGGACTATAAACTCATTAGGAAATAGTCAATAATTATTAGTAGTTTACCGTAGACTTCAGGCAAATCCTTGCCCTAAAATGTTGAATTCTGCTGTGGTACAGCCCTGCCTTGAAATGAACATATTACTTTGCAAATTAAAATAAAGAATAATATTGTTCCTCTCATGGTGTTGCAGCTCTGTATATGATAGCGATAAATATTTTGCTATTAGCAAAATAGAAGGTGTAATGTGAGCTCTCATCATCAAAATGGATGCAGTGAAGAGTAATATTTAAAAATAGAATATATTTTCATTACGGAGATAAAAGATAAGGACCTGTGTACTGCTTGCAATAGATGCATGAACGGAAAAAATATTTACCCATTAGCTTTGTTACAAGCCGAAAACCCTGCAAACCCTTAAATCAGCTGTATGCTAGATGGCAAAAGTCATCTCAAGACATTTCACAGCTCTCTGAAATCTCCTTCCTCGTTGAAGGAAAAACAGGAGAGGGAAGCACGTTTCCTAGGACGGGTTAAACAGCCAGTTAACCCTAACCCTAACCCTAACTGGTATTCCTGCCTGGCTCTGGTAATATCCCCTAACATCCCCGGTAATAGCATGAGCCAGGTCTGTTTCCCGGGGGCGGTGGGGAAGCAAGGAGACAGGGAGGGGGGAGTCCTGCCCTGTTCTTAGGGTTGGGTCGGCGGCAGCTCAGCGTTGGCATAAAGGAGAGACTAGTTCCCTCTGGCTGCTAATTGTCTAGGGAATTTGCATACAGAAGAGCATCAGGCAGGGATGGTTAAGTACTCCGAAACTTTCAGCAGAGCCGGCTGTTTTTCCCACACGCACACTTCCCATTTTGTTTCAGGAAAGAGAACCTCTTTATGAGTATTTTCGGCTTTTAATTTTAGTGAGTAATGATCAAAATGTATAGTGATTTCAGCACTCAAGAAGAAAGGAATAAGATACACAGAAAAAATATTTCAGGCTGCTTTATTAATCATTCTGAGTTTTGAGAAATCATTACCATTTGGGTTGAAACTCGCTTCTGAGAAATTCTGAAAATCTGTAAAATGGGAATTCAGGTGTGAGGTTTTGAGAAGGCATTTGTATCAAGGAAGAGCAGGTTTAACCTGGGTAGGAACCACTGGGGAGAAATCTTCAGCCTGCGCGTACTCTTGAATGTGTTTTTTCTTGCCGGTCCCAAAAGAAGCGGCTTTGTAAAACCCGAACAGAAAAACAAAAAAGCCCTGATAAAAAGGGTTATACACGGAAAGGGTTATCAGGCCTTGGAATGGGCTGCCCAGGGAAGGGGTTGAGGCATCATCCCTGGAGGTGTTCAAAAGCCGGGTTGCCATAGTGCTGAGAGACATGGGTTAGTGATGGTGTTTATCAGAGTGAGGTTGATGGTTGGACTGGATGATCTTGAAGGTCCCTTCCAACCTAGATGATTCTATGATTCTATGAAATAGTCATGTAGCTTTTATTTGTTAACAGTCAGCATTTCAAGGTGGTGCTAGTGGCACGTCCCACGTTCACCAAAGCACGATGGCAGGAACTACATTCACTACCAGGATCTCACAAAGCGAGTCTCTGCAAGACAGGAGGTTCGGTTTTTATCTTTTATCATGGAAGACTTGTCACAGAACAAAATATCTAAGGCTGAATTATGGCATTTAATCATCTCTAGTGTACCATAAATTTGAGGGAAAAAATATTAATCCATTTGCGCTAGGACATCACAATTTGACTCACAGAAATTCAGCTTTGCCTTCCGTCCCTTTTGGCACTGCAGTAATAGGAACGGGAAGATCGAGGTGAGTAAAGTGCTGAGGCATCTCGTTGCTATTGAAATGGTGTGGATCAGAGGCAGAAATGCCTTAAATCCATTTTTTTCTGTCGCCTCGGCTAAAAAGGGATCACAAGAGGCACAAGGGAAGACCGGCAGCATCGTAATGAGCTTGTGCCTGGATTTCAAAGCGTGTGAGATCCCTGTGCTCTCCTCCTCGTCTTCCCTACGCCACCGAGATTGTTTTGTGTGCGAGGGGACGGCGTGCCAGGGCTCCGTGATCCATCTCCTGGCCTCAACTCTCTGTCTGGAAAACAAGAAAACGCTTCGCGGAGAAGGAGCCGCTCGGTGCCTTGAATACAGATGACGTGCGTCGAACTATTTAAATCTTGTCCAAGTTTTGTTTAAGATTCCATTAGGATGCGGTTGTGAATGAGCTTCGTTTTGCCTGTGTAATTAGAAAGCAGAACAGATGGGGAAGGCATAGTTTGAAGTGATGTGTTCATTAAAATAACCAAAGCTGCAACATGTTTGTTCCCCAACAGCGTATTCAGGGTATGAGACTCCTCAGGCTGAGGGTTTTTTCGCCCTGTTTTGAGTTTGACAACTGTGAATGACAACTATGAGATCTCTTTTGCATCGTTTTTATTGTTAGATATCACCACTCTTCCTTAGGGCAGCTTGACTGTTCTTTCCCTCAAATGGGGTTTGTGCTCAGTTAAGATATACGAGGAAGCAGTGGGGATTAAGAAGCAGACACTACATCAAGGGATTTATTTTAATTGCATTTACTGCAAGAGAGATCTATTGGGATTTAAAAAATAATATAGTGATTTTAATGTTCTTTTAAAAAAGATCTGTGTGGACCGTATCCTGATAACTACTGTTATCCCTTGGGTTATTTCCACTCTTAACTTTCGGGGTTTGAAATTAAAAAGAAATAATTTTAAGAAATATAATTAGGGTCTGCCCTCCCGGTCTAGTTTTTAGTAGAGGGGAAGTCTTCTAGAATTAGTCTAACAGTGTCCAAAACATACATACTAAAGTGAATAAGGACTAATCCTTGTTCCCCCTTCCACCCTGCTTTCCCCCGCCCCCAAAAATGGGGGAAAAAAAAAAAAAAAATCAGAGTTTAAAGAAACAAAAAATGTACTTTATCAGAGACTTTAAGCCACACCAAGGGAAGACACTGCTAAGTGCCACTGGAAATCAGTAAAACATTGCTGGTGACTGGTAATGGAGACTGGGTAGGCTGGTGCACTATGTCAGCCTTTTGGAAGTCAAGATTAATGCTGACCACTCTGTAGACTCACACCTTTCAGCTGCTGTGGTGGGAGGCTAGTTTGGGGAGAAAATGTTGGATCTTTCTTATCTTCAGCTACCCCTGCAAAATGAATTGTATCATATCTATTTTCTAGGGAACTTCGAGTTTCAAGGCTTACTTGGAGCCCTCTGGAAAGCTGCTATTGAAACTTGTGGGGAGTTAGGCCAAAGGTTGTGTCTAATTTGCTAGTTTTTAATAAATATGGTCTGATTTGGGGGTAAATCTAACATTGAATCCTGGGTAAGAAGAAATCTAGTTGTCATTTCTGCCCTCTTTCTTCTCCGTGTTATTTAACCTTTTTACAAAATACATATAGGTAATTTTAAATAGAGAGTGACCATTACCCACGGTGCTATTTTCTCAGAATTCAATGCCTTCTAAATATCAGCCTTTTCTCATCCTGAATGGGAGTGTTCATTGTTTGCCCAGCGTCAGCGATGTGCGTGCCCTTGTCTGCAACCCCCTCCTTGCTGCCAGCTGCTGGAAAGAAGAGCTCTTAAAACACGCGGGAGCAAATCCCTACCCTGGAGAGAGGGACCGGATTACAAACCCAAATTTTAGCGAGAACAGCAGATGAATACAAGAAATATAACCATATATGCTGTTTGCGGTAGGGAAATTAAAAATGTTTGCCTGTGCCAAGATCAGGAGGAGATTGCTTTAATTACAAGCGGAGCCCTATATGAGGACTGGCATCTCTTTGTTAGGGGGCCTGACCTCATCGAGGGTGAAAGTGATCCATGCTCGAAGCGGTTTGAAGTGGAAAGTGTTTAATTATCCGAGACTTCTGTAGGGACAGAACTTTTCCAGGTATAGAAAAGTTGAGACCCGCTCAATGTTATGGTGTTATTTGCTCTGTGTAAAGTGAAATGTTTTATTGTCTGTATGTATGTATTATCTACAGTGGTAACATGGACAAGCAGAGGAAGACAAACAAATATTGAAACCCACCAGAGATGTCCTGCTGAAGCGTTGGGGTGACTAACCCTGCTGGTGGATTTATGCAGTTTAGAAGTTTTACAGTGTTTTTTAAGGTACTGGAGAAAATGGCTGCCCGTATTTTCTCTGAAGTGCAGTGAATGAATGATCTCAGAGTTTCAAGGTTTTCCTTTTTGTCTTGATTTATCTTTTATGTCGAGGAATGACAAGCAATGTCTTGGAAAATAGTAAGGTATCAAGCAGTATTGATTTCAGGCTATTGCGGTGACCTAGAAAGCATTATTTCACATTGAAAGATTAGGTTGTGTTTTTCCCACACAAATAAGCAGATTCAAACTCTTAAAAATGTTTCAGGTTGCTATTACATAATTAGTTAAAAAGTAATTTTTTTTTGTTTCCTTACTGAAAGGCTGTAGAAATTTTCTACGATTAGATAAAGTAATCCCTTGAATTATAACTACCACAAATCCTAAATCTTCTACCTGTAGCTTTTTGTAGTTTGTTTTTTAATGAAATTTCTGATTAAGGATCCTCTCCTTCTTGCATTCATGTCATTGAAACCTTTTATTAGGGATTTGAAAAGGCTAGAAAACTAGTCTTACTGCAGTGCTGAGGTTTTTTTTTTCATTATTTTTTTTTAATTTTGTGATTTGAAGTTGGGAAGGATGAACAAGTGTGACTAAAACAAGACCGGATTCTTCTAGCGCAAATTAATCTTTGCGGTTTCAGTCATGAACGAAGAGGAAAGTACCAAATATTTCAAAAGAGAAGAGATTTCTAACTGAAACGGAACGGACATTTTAAAAAAAAGCATGTCCCTTCTTGTAGATCTGTAAGCTCAGTAGCGTGTGACAGTTCCGATAAAAGTCTCAAATCTGTAAGCCTACCCCAAGCTTTGCTACTTGCCGATAATTCATCGGGGGGATGATGGGAAGGCAAGGATAACTCATCACGTAGGCTTTCTTCGTGTGCATTAAATGGGAGCTAGCTCACTCAGCTTTGAATAGGGAGCTGAGATGTATAATTAATTACAAGGAAGAAATTATACATGAAATTTTGCAAAAATAGACCAACATTGGCTTGAATTCTTTCTACTTCTAGAAATATATTAAGTCCCCTCTTTTGCATGTGTCATTTAGACAGAGTCTATGTTTTTCATATTGTTTTCAATTCCACAGACTGAACCTGTGGAATAAAATCCAATAAAAACATGGAAGTCGGTGGGGTTTTCATAATTAAGAAAAAAAATAAATTTTTGAACTTCAGCTCTTGTAAAGCTGCTCATGCTATTTGTTATCTATTTTTTTTACTTGGTGAGAAATCGTGAAAAGATTCGACTTTACGAGTTCTTAGCATTCTGAGTGTAGTTCCGCGTGTCTTCTGCGTCACCAGTGGTGGTTTCCCGTAGAGTAGACTCATTACTCAGTGTTTGGTCACTCTGCAGTAGGAGCAGATCAAACGAACTTCCGGTGGCTTCTTTTGAAAGTCAAGCTTTATGAAATCTTCCATAGCCACCTTTTACCAGAGAGGTGCTCTGGCTGGCTTTCCTGATTAAGGCTTTTAAGCTTTTCTCCCCAGGAAAGTTTCTGGGATGCACGGGGATGTGTGGGCCACACACTCAATGGTGGCTTCACCGCTGCTGAACTTGCAGTTCTGCGGTACCTTCTATGGAGGGTTGATGGACAGTCATTCTTTCTCTGGTTTGCCCTGTTCGTGGTGGAAAGTGCTTTACAGTATAAATAAAAGTACTTGGTTCCTCTCTTGGTTGATAGCACTGAGTCAATTATTTTGGCCGTGGAGCAGGTGAGAAGGTTTGATGACATCAAATTTTGGAACAGCATAAACATAAAAATAGGAAGCAGCATTCATTGCACCTGTGCTACCAAAGAACCCCATGAATGCTCCTTAGCTGTTTAATGAAAATAAAGTATATTATAGGCATACGTTTAATATCTTTCAAAGACTTTGCAGTTCTAATATCTTTCTTATAAGTTGTAACTCGCATTGTTTTCCTAGTGGCATTTGCCATTAAAAGGCAGTACATGAAGCAAAACAGAGTATCATATAAAACCCCTGTGTATCCAATGCCTTTTTTCTGCCACAATAAAAAGTGCAAATATGGCATGTAATAAAAATCAGAATATAACCTGTGCTATTAAAAATAAACAGTTTACACCAAGGTGTGAAGAGTAGTACTGTGAATAGCATTTATTCAAAGAATTTTATGTACCATTTCAGTTTAACTACAAAGTAATGCTTACTGAAAATTAATAATGTGCTGTCATTTTACTCATTCCTTAAAGGTAATTCATTATTCCATCATAATATGTTGGCCATAAAAGTAAGTTTATGTCGAAAATAATGCCATATTGTGGAAATCAGGTTTGGTTTCCAAATTCACCACTCCTTTAAAAAGGGAAAACATGTTAAATATTTTATTTGTCAGTAACTCCTCTATTCCCAGTGCAATAGCAACCAACTTCTTCCTTCCAGTGAAGAAGCTGGTATTGTTCAGCAAAATATTTGATGATACCCTGAGCTGTGAGCACATGCACATTTCTAGGGATGTGAGATTTTCCTACCTGCTTAGGGTGAGCGGAGACACAAATGTCCTTAAATTCCTTCGATTAATTCAGGGCCTTTGCAAGGATCTCATGGCAGGGAAATTTCTGTATAATCCAACTTTTTCATTACTTACTTAGAGCGTGCAGCTTAAAAAAAAAAAAAAAAAAAGGACTTTTATTAAGCCTTGAATCAACAGGGGTTACACGTATCACAAAGAAAATGAACAAAGTAATCGCCACCCCAAATTACACAGCTTGATGAATCAAAGGGGAAGAGGAAACTTTTAATTGATGCCCAGGGGCTGTTTGTGGTGAATGGCTGATGCCTGCCTAGACTGATCACCCCTCCCTCCCCACGCTGCTCTGCCAGGAGGCACATTCAGCTATAATCCAACCTCTTTCTCCTCCATCTCTTTCACTCTTTATTTATTTACTTGCTTGGAAAAGCTGGAAGGCAAATGTGAAACTAAGAGAGAGAGAATTAGGTCAAGAAACCGATGGTGTAATATTGTTTGCTGCTGCCTGCACTATTGACTAAAAGTCTTGTCTCTCGTTTATTAGAAATGGTTATAGGGGCAGGCTGTCCTGCTCCTGCTTCAGTCTCCTGGCCAAAGGGTGACTCGTGTCACTCATCTCTAGCTTTGGTCAGGCCTGATGTGAAGAATGTGTTCTGCCTCTTCTTACGTCAAAAAGAAAAAAAAAAAAAAAAGGGGAAAATGGATGTTAGCGCTTAATTTTTGTGAATTTCCCAATGGATTCGTAGGTGAAGAGTTTCCAAAAGCTAGTTGCAATCTGCAATGAGTGAGTATGTTAATCAGTTAAAGAAGGCCAAAGTCTCATCTCAGTAATATGAATGTACTAAAAGAAAAAAAAATAACATCGTGTTATTATTAAAAGTCTTTTAAGTGTGTATAACAAAATCTCTGGTCTTACTGTAAATCTCCTGAGTAAGTAAAGAGTGAAAAAACCGTAATGTCTATTTGAGCTGTTTTGCAGCCCTGGTATGTCATCCTTTTTCAACAGTTGAGTTGCTGAAGGACATTTTAGTGATGGATTTATCAGCTCTGTCTTTCATAATAATTTCTGCATGCTCATATTGGAACCTCACTCATTCTGGAGCCACCCAAGGGTCCTTTTCCAAAGCTGGCTCCCGTACACGGGGCAGCTTCTTATCCTTTGTGTGCCATCGGTCTCAGAAACGCCAACTGGACAGGGGTGTTAGGACAGAGGAGGTGGCACCTCTGCCATCTGTTCCAATCGCCTTGCACAGTAGTCACAAAGAAGCTATGTTCTATTTTTAAATGACGAGTTATCATTCTCTGCAAAAACAGAGCTAGTTTGGATTACGGAATGTGGGGGAAATACTGTTCCCTGCAAGTGGTTTTAGTGGTTTGGTTTGGTGAGGATTTTTGGTTGGGTTTTGGGTTGGGTTGCTTCACACCCCCCCCCAAAAAAAAAATAAAAAAATTAAAAAGGCATTTAACTGTTCCCTACCCCTAAAGTACCCTGTTATAGCGCTGGGTATAATTATCTCTACTGCAGGTACATGCAATGTACGTCTTTAAAATTTTAATAAATTTGATGTCATTGTGGTCATGCTACATTTTGAATTACAACGAAAGGCAACCATTTATGCCATCAGAGGATCCCAGTGATCTCACAGATGTCCTGTGACCTGCAAATGTGAACACCTGTGAGCAGCTGAATGAGTTGGAGAATTGTCTTAAGCCTGAGGCAATGCTGCCGCCTAATGATGGGAGGATATAAGATGCAGCAAGGCAAAGAGTTTCTGGCTTGGCGGCCAGCCTGGGCTTGAGACATCAGTTGAAGTCTATCAGAGAAATTGAAATTTGGCCCATGGACTGGGCTACATGATTTCATGGTGTGCCAGGCCATTTATTTGGTTGAAACTTAAAGTAAGAGCAAAAAAAAAAACAACCAACCAACCCTTTAATCAACTCTGTAAAGTTTTTGTTTTCTGCATCTTAACATCTGCTATGGATACAAAGAGAATGATTCTCCACTTTTCCTCTGTATTGATAGGGGTTTTTTTGGATGTTTTGTGCATTTTTAAATACTTATCATGATGCTAAATACATAATTATAATATCTATCTTAGAATTTTTATCATTTGTCCCCTCTATATTTTTTTTTATTTCTAAAGAATAAGAAATTGCCTTAATGTCTTAGTATTACACTTACCTATGTATCATTTGCCTGCTTCGTTTAGAGCAGCTCACGGTAGCCTGGTGGCTGGTTAGAATATCGTTTGTATTATTACGATTGAGTTAATTCCTAGACCCATAACGAGCAATAACCTTTCTGCGAGGCATCTGCCAGTGTGATCTGAGATAGCTTGTACACCCAGCAGATGGAAACTGGACCCAGCCCTGCAGTACTTGCTCCTTTTTCAGTTCTTCTGGTAGATCCTTCCATTTGGGCACTCTGCTAAAACATAAGAAAGTAGATATTGCTCTTATTTTTATCCATATTATCTCTTTAAGGTGAAATGCTCTTGAAAAGGTGTGAGAAATCCAAAGGTCGTTATTGGTTTGTGCCAGCTTCCTCCGACAAAAGATTTCATGGCAAATTGGTCAACCCTTGGACAATTACAATTTGGCAAAAACTAATAAACTGCAGTGAAGGCATTATAAAGGCATTGATTCATTAGCCGGCAGCCCGTTAAATCATTATAATTACATCATGAAATGATTAAGGCAACAGAGTTAATGCATTTCAAGCCTGTGCTAACAATGCATTTTAAAAAATAAAAATTTAAAAAATCATATTTCTCTGGTATGTGTTCAAGTGGGGCTTTTTGTGATGGCTGGGCTGCCTTCCCCCCCACCCCCACCTTGGCACCATCACCAGGTGTTCCATCCAAAGCCGATGTCCCAGCTACTTAAATCTCCCTCTTCTCTTTCCACCCCCCCAGGTGCAGGAGGTTGGTCACCCTCAGACAGCGACCACTACCAGTGGCTGCAGGTGGATTTTGGGAGCAGGAAACAGCTGAGCGCGATTGGGACCCAAGGCAGGTACAGCAGCTCCGACTGGGTCACACAGTACCGGATGCTCTACAGCGATACTGGGAGGAACTGGAAGCCCTACCACCAGGATGGGAATATCTGGGTGAGTGACTGGTGTAGACTGGAAGCGTATAGCCATGCTCATTGTGTTTTTGGGAACCTCGTGTTGTCGCTGTGAGGGACGGAACAGAGCTTAGTAGAGAAGAGAAGGGCTCAATTTGCCCTTGCACTGAGGAGGGTGATCCCGGGATGAGCAAAGCCTCTTTGGGATGATGGTGCTTCTCAGAACTTCTGGTCGTTGGTGTTCCTCAACAACTGGTACGAAGCTGTGGCAGGGAAGGATTAGATTAGATATTAGGAAGAATTACTTTACTGGAAGAGTGGTCAGACACTGGAACAGCCTGCCCAGGGAGGTGGTGGAGTCACCATCCCTGGAGGTATTTAAGAAACGTGTAGACGTGGTTCTTCAGGGCATGCTCTAGTGCCTGAGATTATTGGTTTGTGGTGGGGTGTTGTGGGGGGGGGTGTGGGTGTGGGGTTTAGTTGGTGGGTGCTTTTTTTTGTGTGTTTTTTCTGGTTTTTGTGGTTTTTTTTGTTTGGTTTTGGGTTGTGGGTGTGTTTTTGTTTGTTTTGGTTTTGATTTTTTTTGTGGTTTTTTGTTTGTTTTTTATGTGGTTGGACTCGATCTCAGAGGTCCCTTCCAACCACTAAGATTCTGTGATTCTGCGATTCTGCGACTCTCTTACACTCAGGCTTTCCTTTCCTTGTGTTTTCTTTTTACACATGTCATGGAGTAAATGTGAGACACAAAGGTAATTTTGGTAACTCTGCCCTTAAAGAGGACATTTTGGAAGGCAGTTTGTCCTTTGTGTGTAGATGTGCTGGGGAACAGTTACATCGAGTAGGTGTTGTTTTCCACATGGGTGCTACGGGGGGTATTTATGCTATAATAATTTTGGCAAAAAGCATATCATTTGGTTTTCTCTTTTACATTTATCGCGGATAAGCTGCTAATTTCATTCCTGCTGAAAACAGTAGCCTTCCATCTTGCTGGCAAAAAATGATAGCTATGACTTAACGTGCCCGTCCTCGTAGCATCTTTTTTTAGATGGTTACTCTTTTTCAAAAGCAGACTTTGAAAACAGCAAAATGCTATCATTCTTCCTAAAACCAAATTAAATTGATTAGTTATTGTGCCTCATCAGAAAAACATTCTCAGAGCAGACAAGCTTTAGCATTGTGCTATTTTAGAGTCACATTCTTGCCCGGCGCTTCTTTTATTAAGGTCTGTTATTAAAAATGAATGTCAAATACAGAGCATAAGGTGAATGGTTTTATCTGTATAAGAAAAACTCGCTTAATATGTGGAGTACATAGAGGCAGTCATTTTTTATTAGAGTATTGATTTATTGAAAAAGGATTCTGAAAGAGGGAGAGATTAAAGTCCAGGGGGCAGAGAGGGGTGAAGAGAAGAACACTGGTCGCTGCTTCAGATTCCTTAGGATATGGTGGTATGAACGTTGCTCATCAGGGCCGGGGGGAAGCTTAATTAATATAAAAATATATCTTTTAAGGCAACTTATGTATATAAAAATACTTACAGCCTTCAGTGTTTATGTTATCTTAAATGTAGAAATGTAGAAAAGCTTCTTCAACGGATTACTATTGAAATCATGAATAATTTGTCCTGGGAATGGGAGAGGGCTGTGGAGCTGGCTGAGCGAACAGTGTGAAAAACAGGACAGGTAGGCTGAGGAAAAAAATCTTTTCTTATTACCTTACAAGGGAAAAATCTTTTGATGATGTGTGATTCGGTTGATTTAGTCACAGCTGTGACCGTTTCCAAAGTGACCCACCTTTCTAAGGTCAAAAGGTCAAAACTCTTTACTCTTGTATTGTTTGTTAACACAGAAACAGGGACAACTTCTTCGTGAAAGAACATTTCGTTTCTCTCTTTATTAGCAATTATGCAGATTGGTGAATTTGGGGGGTGGGGGGGGATGCTGTCGGTCTGTTATTGCGCATCAATACCGCTTGCCGAACCATGGGAGGAGTCGAGCAGAAGCCAGCTACTTCTGTTTGGGATGCTAAATCTTCGGGATACTCTCAGCAAGCCGGTCCCTGCAGTGCTCCTCCTGTTCATGGTCTGCGATTTTTATCCAATAGGAGAAAAGTAGGGTGTTTTTTTTAATTAAAAAAAAAACAACAGAGAAACAAACAAAAATCCCCCAAAAAACAAACACAAAAACCCCAACTGCAGACGAGTCCATCCCAGATTCCTTCTGAAGAGTAAAGCTGAGCTACTAAAAAAAAAAAAATAAAACAACCTAGGGGTCTTGAGTCTACTTCTAATGTGCCTAAAAGTGTTGTTTCTCTTGTTAAGTGATGCCTGAGCCTCAGTTTACTCTTGGAAAGGCTGTGGCTGTTAGCTGTTACTGAGTCCCCAGGGCAGGGGAGCAGTACTGTCGTGCTGCCCTCCTGGCGTTACGGGGAGACGGAATTCCCTGATGTGGGAATGTGGTGATGCAGCATTTCCCATCGCATCTTCCTCCTAGTGGCACTTTGTGGCCCAAGAAATTAAAAGCAGCAGAAGCTGCGAGGACTGGATCAGGGCACGTGAGCCAAGCATCCAGCGGCGGTGATTTAAACTCAGAAAGTCAGGTTCTTCCTGGCTGTGATAATCTTAAAAGCCTGAGTTGATTCTGGTGCCCTTCGAAATCCTTTAGGAAGTATTTCGTTTTTTCCCTTGGGATTTGTACCTTTTAGAAGTTTTATCCCCAAGAGGATGGTGCTGTATAGCCTTTGATTAATGTCCCTCTTCCATCATCCCTGCGCCTGGGTGTCATTGTTTCCTGACTACGGTAAATTTAAAATTGAAGGAGAAAGCAAAGAAAAAGAGGAAAATAGGAGTGCAAAGTTCTATGCTATTTAATACTAAAACAGTTATGATATCAAATGACACAACCAGGGGATGAGATACCAGAAACAGAAGGAAATAAAAATAAAGCTCGCTCAATTAGTTGGAGAGACAGCAAAGGAGAAGTAATTTCCAACAAAGATCTAGTTAAGAACAAACCATGATAATCTGGATAAAGTGCTGAAGTATCCCTTTTCTATATGCAGTAGTCAGGGAGGAAAAAAAGTTCTATAATTATCACTTAAGTGGGAGAGGAATCAAAAGGCTCTCAGGAAATCTGCGATGGGGAAAGTGCTTTCAAGGTGAATTTAGAGCAAGCTTCCCAGTTCTGCGAAATAGATTTGCTGACCCCCACCCCTCCTGGGCTTTTGGATATTTTCGATTTCCATGAATTTTAATGAGATGAGTGAATGTGGCCTCTTTCCATAGAATGCCTAGCAACTGGAGATTTTTGATCACATCTCCTACCTTGGCTCTTGTAGTTTGAGATTCTAATTTTGATGGGT
>JAOQGH010000012.1:54406824-54416876 GCA_025769975.1 Gallinago jamesoni
GGGGGCATCAGGAAGAGTGTGACCAGCAGGTGGAGGGAGGTCATCCTGCCCCTCTGCTCTGCCCTGGGGAGACCCCATCTGGAGCACTGGGATTTGGGCTCCCCAGTTGAGGAAGGACAGGGAACTGCTGGAGAGGGGACAGCAGAGGGCTGCAAAGATGGTTAAGGGCCTGGAGCATCTCTCTGATGAGGAAATGCTGAGGGACTTGGGTCTTTAGTCTGGAGAAGAGAAGACTGAGGGGGGATCTGATCAGTGCTTAGAAATACTCAAAGGGTGGGTGTCAGGAGGACAGGGACAGTCTTTTTTCAGTGGTGCCCAGGGACAGGACAAGAGGAAATGGGCACAAACTTGAGTATAAGAAGTTCCACCTAAACATGAGGAGGACCTTCTTTCCTGTGAGGGTGGCAGAGCCCCAGCAGAGGCTGCCCAGGGAGGTGGTGGAGTCTCCTTCTCTGGAGACATTCCAAATCCGCCTGGACAAGTTCCTGAGCAACGTGCTCTAGGTAGACCCACTCTGGTGGGGGGGTTGGACTAGATGATCTCCAGAGGTCCCTTCCAACCCCAGATGATTGTATGATTCATTCACTTCCGTGTGATTTTTTTGGTCTGGTGTGCCTGTGGAATGCTACCTTTTAGCCTGTGGTTCTCTCTGGAGATTGGTACTTGTTAACTGGGGAGGACTGAGCTTTGCACAGAGGAAAGTGAGGTAATGCACCGTGGGAGGCTGACAGTTTCAGACCAAATCCTGCCAATAAACTTCAACTGAAAATCAACTTCAAAATCATCACACTTGCTCAAGTGAGATTAGGCAAAAATATTTTACTTGCGCAAATACATGTGGTCTGAAACCCTCTTAACACCAGAAAGTGGACTTCTTCCTTCCTTAGAAATACCTTTCTGTTCTTTTTTCTAGAATTGAAAAATAAATTTATTAAAAAGGGGGTGGGGTGAAACATCCACACTTCTTTAGCAGTGTATAAACTCTGGCTTCAGAGCAGAGGGGGATTTTAAGGGGGAGTTTGATAAAGCAGCTGCTGACGCGCTGCGTGTCTGTGGCTATGGAGATAACTTCAGCCTGAGGGTTTTCAATCTGAACCGTTTATGAGCAATAAATTCACATTACAATATGAAGAAGTTAGGCTCGTAGTTAAACTCCTATGTGTTATTTCTTAATTTTTCTTCACCATTTGGTTTTTTTTTTTTTAAATATCCCCCGAGTCATTAAGATAGCTGGAGAATAATCCATTGTTGTTGATAGAGATTCTATTCAGAAAGGTACATGAAGAAGCCCTTGTTTTAGCTGAAACTTAATTCTTGGTGGGTTCAATAGATAGCATGAATAAATTAAATATGTGCTTAACCCTGCCCTGAAAAGTGTTGGGTTTGTATCATCACAGAGTGTCTGTACTCTCTGAGGTATTTTTTTATAACATTATTGGCTATAAATAGTTGCTATTTTAGCTACAATAATATTTTTCACTACTTTTTATAGTCTATGTTCTTATGCATGGTACAATAATATTTTCCCTACCTTTTATAGCCTATGTGCTTATGCGTAAAGATTATGAGTTAATCTTTACTAAAAACTGTTTTAGGAATATGAATGGAAGTAAAAAAAAAATTGCTGAAGTTTCTGAATTGCAGTACATGAGTACATCAAAAACCTGCTCAAGTGGGGAATTACTGTGGATTAATAGTGCTGTAATTCTAATTTCTTCTAGAATAATAGAGGAAAAATTGCTTTAATTCGTTTCTAGTCCCTAAAGTGCACTATCACATTGGTTTATTTTATGTACATAATTTCAACTGAAATTTTTATTGATGTAATATAAACTTACATCACCAATACTGATCAGCTGAGAATGGTAATTTTTTTCTCTTTAAATATTAAGCCCCAAAGTCATTGGCTGTGCTGAGTTGTGTTAAATGCTAGTTTTAATTAACATGTTTTCCAACCTGCTTAGCTATGGATAAAGAAGTGATTGCTGAGGTTTCATCTGAAAGGGACTACCCATAGGAAAAAAAAATTCTTCCTCTTTGGAGGAATAGTCACACTTTCACGATATTAGGAAGCAGAAGTGTCAAAAATCATTGTTTCGCAAACTTTTTCAAAGTATTATTCCGACTTTGTCTTACAAAACCAGCAATCAAAGTTCTCCGTAAAAGGAACTATAAGGTATTAATGGATTTCTTAGTCTCAGGTCTGCTATCTGAAAATGTCAGAAAAAAACTCATATGATGAATCACCACGATCCAGAGGGTTGTTTACTTTCATGCTTAGGTCATTAACGAAGTAGATTATAGGAGGAAGTGACTTTAAAAAAAAAAAAAAAAGGGAAAGAGTGTACTTCAAGAAAAAATAACACAAAAACTTCTGGCCAAATCCAGCCAATTACTTGTAGAAAACTTCTTGTACTGAATGATTTGCTGGGCACAGTACTTTCAAAACTTAAAAACATTGAAAGCGTCCGGGGAGGAGATGGGGAAGAAAAATACTCTTTTCAGCTCGTCACTTCCTTGGCCTTAGTTATTTTATTCTTTTGAAATATTTAGGAGAATGAGATCAGTTTCTGATGTGTGACCTCATCCCCTGCACTGTGTTACAGTGTTTAGACAGCGAGTTATGGAAAAAGTTGACAGATGAGGACAGATGCAGCCTTTTCAGCTTTAGTGGTCCATATCATGGATTTACTGGGAACCGAGTACAGTTTTGTACCATCGAGTCAGCCTCCTTAATTCATGATAGATTTTACCAGAGAGCCAGAAGCGAGGGAGGAGAGGGAGAGCGCTGTTGGGCAAACATAGTCAAGATGTGCCTCTTTAAAGCAGCATTTTCAAAACCATAAAGAGTTCATATCCGTAAATCAGGTAACTCCCAGTGCTCCGAGAAATAAGGCGAAGCTGCTGACCTGGCACTCTTGTTAAGACTCCATAGAGAAAATAAGTTCAGATGCAATCAGGAGCAACTGTAACACAAACTTAAGGCTTTTGAGACTTGAAGATTATGGTTATGTTATGCTCAGGCTTTTTTTTTTTTTTTTTTTAAATATATAAAAAAATGGGACAGAGGTTCTGCAGCAGAGGTTAGGGACTAGGTTAATATTTAGTTAATGAAATAGTAAAGGCAGACCCTCTCAGGAGAGGGGTTGTGGAGAAGAGAGAACACATCACACACACACACATCACTGTACCATGCTAGACAACAAGACCACGAAAATTCTGCAGACAATAAATGGCTAAACCATCACTATGTTAAGTATTTAAAAAAAAAAATAAATAAAAAAAAATAGAAACATAACTGTTAGCTTAAGGGGAGAGGAGGGAGGGGGAAACTCTGTCAACCTCAAGTATTTAATCAGTGGAAATAAGCCAGAAAAGAATGAATTCCTAGTGCATGAGAGCAGATGCTAATGACAGACCTTAAGCTGAAGTCTGTAAGAGGTTTTTGGCATGGCTGGGCTGTCTGTGTCAGGTAACATAATTTTTTCTTGTTTTTAATTTTATATTTATTTTTAGCTGCGAATCAAATAGATCAATGACAAGAGTTCAATTTTGACTACCTCACCAGGCAACCTATCGATTAGATCTTTCATTGATTAGATATTTCATTCAAGTGTGTGACTAGTGGAGTGCTTTTATTATTCCTTTTGTGTTTAGCATGCAGTTGCAGGCAGATACATTAGTTGGAACTGCTTTCAGATTCATTATGCTATCGTTACTTTCAAGGTTAGGTTGATAAGAAACTCCTAAATTCTGCTACCTCCCTTTATGCTGACCCAAAGGGTGGTTGCTCTTTCTCCTAGAGGCACGGTCAAAATGAACTCCTCTGGCTGTTGGTAGCTCCAGGCTAGATATTCCTTCACTTCAGAACAGACTTGAACAATCCTGTTTATATTATATCTAGATTTGCGAGAAAAAGGTGGGGTTTGTGTTTGTTTTAGGAATTCTCAAGGACATGAAAACTGATTCATGGTTTCCTAGCTCCTGCACACGTGATTTCTTGTTCCCCGTCTCTCACCTGCCTGATTTGTGTGAGGGATATCTTGGGAGAGAAAGGAGAGATGAACACATAACCTGCTGATTCTTAGCATCTTTGGCTCATGTATTAAAACTGGTGAATTAACATATCTCTTGTAAATCCTTTGACATTCTGTGCATTGGAAAGGAAGAAGTTCTTTTTATATAAAGGTGCAGACTTCTTCCCCCCCATTAGTATTGTAGCGGTAAAAATCACAAAAATCTATAATTATTGTAATCTAATAGTATTTAAGCAAATACTATTGTCACAGTTCAGTTTGAAGGTGAAAAGCTATAGTCTTTGAAATCAGATTTGAAAACTTATTAATTTCTGAATAAGGGATATAGCCATTAATATTGTAGTTAGAGCACTCAAATTCTATTCTGTTCCCAGCACAGGTCTCTTTCCCCCGCAGCAGAAACCACCTCTCCTTGAAGTGCAGTGATGCCCTTGGTCACCATCGAGCCCCAGTCTCCCATCAATAAAATCTGCCCTTGATTTTTTTTCTCTAGTTTGGTTCCACTTTCCCACTGTTGTCAAAAGAAATTACACTGGGTATAACATACCTGAGTACATTGTAATGGATGCAGTTTACCGCTAACTTTATTTTATTTGCTTGTGGGGGTTTTCATTGACTTTTCTCAGTGGTTTTTTTGGTACCGTTGCGTTGAAGGTGGAGAGAACCTTGAGTTAGTTTGTGGGAGTTTTGAGTGTTGAGAAGTTTTGAAAGACACCTTTTGTACAGGGGAGAAAAGAAAGTGAAATGAGAAATCATAGGCAATTTTGTTGGGGTGTTCCTAGTCTGAATGCAGAGGAACACTTCTTCTCTTTCTTTTTTTTTTTTTTCCTTATTTCATTTCTTCCAGCATGAGATACTTTTAGGTGGAGAAGTTTAAATTTTCAGTGTTGTCGGAACATTTACTGAATACTCATATTTCATAAAACCACTACCTCTTAGTTGCTGTGAAGTGTGGTTGTACAGAGAAGGATGAGCAACATCTAATCCGAATGAGCCTTAAGCCTTGAAGCACTTAAAGGGTGAGGCAGAGATATAGTAATGCAGAAACGGTCCAATGTGATACTTAAAAGGGTCTATTCTCTTTCTATAAATTTTATTGTGAAATAAAATATTTTCTTTTCCAAATAATAGCATTGATATGGTGAACCTGCTGCATTACAGAGTGCGGTTCAGCTCGAAAAACTTTTCATCTGTTTAAAACCCTGTGTGTGTGGTAGACAGAGAAGGTAAATACCATGGCTATGGATTGCTAAACCTGCTTAAAATAAATAGACCTGTAGGATCAGTGGCAGAGTCAAGGAAATGTGATAGAGATTTCAGTTCTCAGAAACATGGTAATATTTGACGTGGGTAGACAACGTGTAATGTCTCTGGTACTAAAGAGAGTTTCCTGGTGCTGCTGAGCGTTGCCTCTACTCGTTGAAAGCTGAAGTCCACAGAAATATATCTTGTCACACGAACCAGGAAAAACCTATTCTAAGCATTCTAGGAGATTTTAGAAATGCATATATAGGAGATACAGTTTTCTGATGTTGTGTTTGCGAAGATGGATGTCTTTGGTATTTCTTACAGCAATCCTGCAAAGCTTTGCTACATTCTCAATGTAATATTTTTTAAAGTTTGATGTGCAAGAAGTGGTGGCTACTTGTCTGTCGTTTTGGAAAATGAACATCTCTCTATTAAGCTGTCTTTGTAGGCTATGTAAGAGTGGAGTCACGAGATCTGAAGTTTGAGATGAATGCAAATACTAATATTTGAATGCAAATACAAAGCCCAGCTTTATATTAGAAATCAGGTTTACGTGTAGAAACAGGCTATAGTTCTCCGGAGTGACACTTAATCTTCCTGAACCGTTACGTTATCTTTCTCCTCCTCCAATTTCTTACATTGCTCTCACTACTTATCTTTTAGCTCGTTCTAGAAATTAGTCTGGGGGGTTAACACTCAGCAAGTCATGAAGTGACTAGTGTGTAGCAAATGTATTGCAGAACAAATAACACTGTGTTATTAACTGCAGGTTGCAGAGAAAAGCCTAATGCTTGTGAGAGTGAGAAACAAAGATGCATCTTTTAATTCTCCCACTCTCTCTGCTTTTCGTGTCACTATATGCTGGTTTTACTCTTCGTTGTAAAGAGTAAAAAAATCCCCCTTTCCCTTGTCTCCATTCTCGTCTGTTTTTGCTTGGCCCAGGGTGAGCAGGCTGCGTGAGAGCCGGCTCGGCTTCTGTGTTAATGGAGTCGCAGAGCTTTTGGGTAACAGCTGCCTTTTTCCCCCCGTATCAGGCCGTGTGAGGACCTTCTTCCATCGTGTCCCCGTGCCACACAACCCCTGAGCAGATCGCGGCAGTGCCCTTGCGGCAGAGCACTTCCCCGTGCACTCTCACACCCACTCATTTCAGCTGAAACCTTAAAGGAAAAGGAAAATTCAGTCAATGACCAGTCTTGATGTGTTGAAAAAAGTCATAAGTAACACAAAACCACAAAACTGGATGTTAAGAGGCTTATTAAATGAATATGTAAATCTGACATGGATTACTTTTTGGGTTTTTTTCCTTTCTAATGACAAATCCCGTATCTTCCCTCCGCACCTTAAAGTGACCATGGGACCTGATAGGATCTTGTCTCACGTGGTCATTGTCATTAGAGATGTTGTCATACATCTGAACCATCATTCCTAGTTTGTGTGTCACAGTTTTTTGTGTTTGGTTTTTTTTTTTTTTTTAATGAGCTAATAATCTGTGTGCCCCCCTCACTCGGAGCGCTGAGCACCAGATGCTGTAGCTCAGGCTGCTCTGATAATTTGAAGTTAGGACCAGTGGATTTACTGAGGACAAGATGACATCTAAAGCCCTGAGCTACCTCCCCGGCAGCGGAAGCAGCGCCGGTAACGGGAGCTGTAGGAACCGAACTGAGCATCTCACCAGGGAGGCAGCGGAGCTGAAAGCGAAACGAAATGCAAGTCTTTAAGAAAATAGAACCAAGCAAGCTCGATGATAACGAAATCATCACGTTAAGAGCCAGATTTCCCTCCCTCTCACTGATAATGACATCGTGCATGTCGCGCATCCTCTCCTTTTACCTCTCTGAAGTGATCTGAGCACTGGAGTCGCCATTTGAACCTGATCCGTAAACTCCTGATGGCCACTAGTGCCAGTACCACAGAATGAGAGAATATTCATGGTTGGAAGGGACCCTTGAGATCATCGAGTCCAACCACAAAAAAAACCAACCAACAAAACAAACCAACACTCCACACCCACCCACAGACAGACCCAACCCAGCAATCTCGGGCACTAGAGCATGCCCTCAAGTGCCACGTCTACACCCTTCTTAAACCCCTCCAGGGATGGTGACTCCACCACCTCCCTGGGCAGGCTGTTCCAGTGCCTGACCACCCTCTCAGGAAAGCCATTCTTCCCAATATCTAAACTAAACCTCCCCTGCCCAAACTTCACACCATTTCCTCTGCTCCTGGCATGATTCCCTTGGGAGAAGAGGCCAACCCTCACCTCTCTACACCCTCCTTTCAGGGAGCTGTAGAGGGCAAGGAGGTCTCCCCTCAGCCTCCTCTTCTCCAAACTAAACATGCCCAGTTCCCCCAGCCTCTCCTCCTAGGACTTGTTCTCCAGACCCCTCACCAGCTTGGTGGCTCTCCTCTGGACATGCTCCAGCCCCTCAATGTCCTTCTTGTGGTGAGGGGCCTATAACTGAACCCAGCCCTTGAGGTGAGGCCCCACCAGAGCCCAGTGAGGCACCATCACTGCCCTGCTCCTGCTGCCCACGCTGGTCCTGACACAGACCAGGATGCTGTTGGCCTTCTTGGCCACCTGGATACTCTGCTGGCTCATGTTCAGCCAGCTGTCCACCAACACCCCCAATTAATTATCCCTATCAGCTATATCTGACCAGGCTGCTGAAGTTAAATCCATCTGTGTTAGTCAAATCGGAGGTAGCATAACTACTAAGAACTGCAGAAAAACACTTCTATGCCCGCAGGCTGATTCCTCCTCTCACCCCAGATACAAGCTTTCCATGTCTGGCCTTCACCAGCTATTTGGGTGCTACTAGTGTAAAAGCACTTTCACTCTGCTTTCTAAAAGTAGGTTGGGGAAATGCTGCTTCTTAGTCATCTTAACCTGAGAAAGCTGTGGAGCGTGGGACTTGTTTGGCAGGGTTATCTTGATGTCCTTTAGATAGACCTTTTACACAATAAATGAACTAAGAGATCACTGCCAGGATACATCAAACAGTCCCACTCAGAAATCCCATTTCACTAGCAGAATAATTGGCCTGAAAAATAACTTCTAGAGATTTACACCGCAGTCTTCCTAAAATGAGCCTTTACTGAAGCTGTGGGAGAGAGCGAGTAGAACGGTGAGCTTTGCAGCATGTCTGGTGCTTTGTGTTCCTGCTATTAAATCAATATTGGTATTAAGTCAAACCTGTAGACTGCAACCGAGAAGAAATAAACTTCCCGTGACTTTAGAAATGGTACCGTCTCGTGCGATGCTGATGGTGTTGTACTAACAGACAGGAGGAAGCAGAGGAAAAGACCTGGAGAAAAGAAACAGGGTATTGTAGAAGACAAAGAGAACTTTGACTGAAGAAATGTTATACATCTGCTTGCACAGGTAAAAATCTTAGCTGTTGTTGAGGTCATCTTTAAAACCTTGAGCTGTTGTGATTAATTCCCTGTTTGGAGCTCCCAGTTTTAGAGTTCACCAGCCTGTTACTGGAAAATTAGTTTAAAACATTGCTTATCGTAAAAAGTGTCTCTCCTAATGCAGAAAGATTGTTTATCCAACTTAAAGGGATTTTATAAAGAAATACATTAATGATAACTTCCCAACATGAAGTTAGTTGCTGTTGAGTGAGAAACCTACAGATGTTTGTACTGCACACAAAGTTTACGAACACCAAGATTCAGTTTGATTCAGATTTGGATTACATTCCTTAGCTGAGCCTTGTGTTTTGTTGCACTATATGAAATCTTCTCTTTTATCTCTTATTTCACTAAGCACTGTGACCTTTATGTAATAATTGTAGTCTTGATTGTCCTACATAAATTGCAAGTATTACAGAAGAATGGAAGATTCAAGATCTATTCTGAAAGAAATTTGCTAAATCAATCATTCAGTGAGAGAAACAAAGAAGTTCATTGAGATAAGGTCATTAAAATGCTAACAACCCTTATTCAATAGGGGATGCTTATTCAAACTACAGCAGAATTTGGATGGCCTTTGGGAAGAAATTGGGAAGCATTAAGGAGAAATTTCTAATGCTGTGTTCACAGAAACCCCATGAAGCTTTCAAAATAACCCTTTGATCTGAACAAAGACTACTTGATCTGCCAATGCTAATTGGGAAGGGCCCATTCTTGGCCTGAAGGGCCAGAAGCATAATTAACAGCGTAAAATGATCTTGGGTTAAAAGTCTAATATTAATGAGGAATTTTAATATCCCTAAGTATGACAAGAGCAGAAGCAAGAGTCCAGGAAGATGACTGAAAAGTTCTGCTTTCGGTGGCTTCTACGGGAACGGACTTGAGCTCGGGATTTGAACGAGGAGTGACCGGTACCTCGTAGTGACAGGATGGGGCTCCAAGCAGCCATTATGGTGTTCCTGTTTGAGGGACACACTGGTGGGATACACAGCTGCTGGTGAGAGCTGCCGTTTAGAAACTCTACGTTGGCAATGGCCACTTAACAAGGACAAAGGCATTTTCTTCTTGAATTGATGGATTTATCAAGGCTTTTTCTGAGCTATCTCTACACATGTTGCAAATCAGCAACTAAAGGGGCAGACTATAGTAAGAAATATTATTACTAACACTCACTGAGTGAATTTGATTTATGGGAGACATTTTGAACCTGAAAGTGAGATAAAGCATTCCATACAGGACAGGTTGCTGAAGAGAAAGTCTTCCATTAATCTTTTACAAGGGAAGATTTTTCTTCCTGTGACTAATGCAGCCTCATGGGGGGGGGGGGGGGGGGGGATTGGTTTAGCATTTTAT
>JAOQGH010000012.1:54420508-54435333 GCA_025769975.1 Gallinago jamesoni
AGCCCCACCTGGATGCCGTCCTGAGTAACGTGCTCTAACGTGCTCTGGGCAATCCTGCTTCAGCAGGGGAGTTGGACAGGATGATCTCTGTGGTCCCTTCCAACTCTAAAAAAATTCAGTGATATTACGAGGCTGTGCTGCCCTCTTCTTCAGGAGTGTGAATTGGGTGTCAGGTGAAAGGAAAGCCTGTTTCTGAGCCCAGGCATGATTTTTTGGGAAATGTTTGGAGGTTTAGGTGGACTTTAGAAGTCTCTCCTCTCTTCTGGCATTTAACCAGAGTATTACATAACTTCTTTGTGCCAGTCTTTATTTAAAGAAATCCAATAAACTAAGTCATCAAATAGGTCTTCTTGTCTCCACATTCTTCACGGATCTTCCATAAACTCTTGATGCGTTGACACTGTCTCTGAAAATGCCAAATTTAATCTGCCTTCAACTCTCTTGTTTACGGCTGGTTCCCTGGAACTTTGTGTTTTATGTGTTCATTTTTAGGCTTGATTAGTATTTTATGAGCCAGTTGCCTATTTTGCTAATAAAACCTTTGCATTCTGGTGTCACTGGCACCAACCACCACGTCAGCTGTATTAAAAGCTGGAGGCGTAGGGGAGGAAGGCAGGACAGGGCAGCAGCGTTCAGCATTCTAGGTGCTGGGAAGGGCATAAAATCATGTTTTACCATCTGTTGCTGGTAGCAAGGATAAATATTGCTCAATGTCAGTCTAAGTGAATGGAACTCAATTAAAAAGGATAACAAGGCTAATTATTACATTAACAAAGAGTAAAATGAGGTATGGATACCATGTAGATAGCTGAGTGCATGATTAAGTTGAGCTCAACTCTTTGTCAGTCAGGTTTTACTACTTTACATTATCTTTCCCTTTTCCCGTGGCCTAATCACTTCATTATTCTGTTTAAAATAATAACAGTTGTCCACGCCTGGTAGGATTTGATTTGTTCATTAGGTTTGGAGTTTCCCTCTAAGTAACTTGAGAGTTTAGGTGCAGAGAAGATGGGTTGGCACCAGAAAGGTTACTAGCGTTGGGATGGTGACACGGAGACTTGGCTGGATGGAAAGCTCGGTGCCATCAGCCAGCAGTGACTGTTTCTTTTAAGTCACTGAAAGATGCTGTCATTCCTTTGTTTTATAAACACATCTATTGTATTAACTAGAAGATTCCTGAGATGTTTTACAGCAGTGCATAGAGAAAACTTGAGAAGATGTCACCTAGGGTGTCACCAAACTCCTTCCTGGTCTCAAATTCCCATGGAAATACCTTGACCTGCTTTAGAGCAGTTTGCCCAGGAAGTTGTGAGCAACCAAGTCGTGTTGGTGAATGTTTGATAATGCAAGTGTTCCCACTGCTTTCTTGAGGAAGCAATGTGTATTCACACACTTTACAAGTTTTTTTGATACACACTTTTGTCTGTTGCCACCAGCGCCTGTGATCCTACATGAGAATGACAGAAAATTACAAAGAAGAAGCAGGATTAAAATGAAAAGTTACTTATTCATGGCAGAGGATTTCAAGTCTAAAATGAAGTCTCTGGCCATGGTAGAATTCCAGGAGATCTGCCAGATCTCTTTTGTAGATTTTTTTTTTATTTTCTTCTCAATGAACAATGTACACCTTTGAGTAACTCAGAAGCTTTACCTTTTCATTTCTGATGAGTGGGAATACCATGAGCAACAGCTGAAAGCTTCCTACCTATAACTACCATCTCCTTTCTCTTGGTGTGAAAGGACAGGCAATGGTGATAGTGTGTCAGCAGACCAATTGCACGGACTAGGCACCCCTTCCCATTCCCCAAAACAACTCTGAAGCATGGAGTGAGTTGAAAAAGGGGAAAGTTTTATTCCAGTCCCAAACCCTCTACATAAACAAGGTAAAATCTCACTAAGCATCCGTAAATGCTTGGCTTTTGTTGGGACTGGAGTAAAGCTTCATGAAAGATTTCCAATAAATCTGTTGGGGGGTAGTCTTTGCAAAAGACTTATTTTATATGATAAATGCACCAAATAGACTTATAAACCACAGTAAGGAAAATAAATGTATTGTGCAGTTCAGTGGTGGTCTCTTGATGTGCATTTGTTTCAACCATATGAACAAAGCAATATATGGTTGCCAGGCAGGGGGTGGGTGGTTGTGTTTTCCATGTCGATTGAAAATAAATTATGAGATTAAAACGTAATAATAGCAGAATAGTAGATTATGCCTTGCTTGGGTGTGGTATTTTTTTCTTTTTCTTTTATTAGTTTTTTAATAAATAAAAAATAAGTTTTTTTTTTCCTGCAGACACTTGTATTGGAATCCATCTCCATTCATACTTCAAATGGGTTTTGAGGTTTTCCCTTGTGGACAGTGTCTTGGATCAGAGGGGTATTGCAAGTAATTTGGTGTGATTCAACCAAGTTAATGGTCTCTGCTCCTGTGAGGCACAACAAAACTTTAGTAAGAATTTCTCTGGAGAGCCCTGGATATTTTGCTAGTTCTGAGAAACTACGTATCTTGATTGAGGCTGTTTAGGAAATGTCCCTGTCAGCTCAAGAATCAGAGAAGGAGGGAATGGCTGGAACTGCAAAGATATTGTTTCTGTGTATGGAGCAAATTCTGGAAGTCCAGCATTGCCTACAGGTAGATCTGGACTTATGTTGCATTCGCAGAACGTACTTTATATTAGGACACCTATTGTCTAAAAAGTAACCGTCTGAAGAACGGATGTTCCTTTCTCTTCCTATTTTCTGCCATTTTCTGCCTGTGCCCTCATTCCACTTCCAGCACAGCAGAGCTTTGTCCTAGTTGAGGCTTTGGCTGGACTTTACTGACCAGGACAACTTTTGAATGAGGATCGAAGACTCTGTTCTCTCCACCAACAGGGTAGCTATGGCTGGAGGATGTTGCGTCTCCGGGTACGCAGCATCCTTGCTACCTGAAAGGTGGTGCTGAGATGGGTACCCAGGGCAGCAGCAAGCTGAGTGTCAGGCATCTTTTTTCCTTGTCAATCACAAAGGTCCTTTCCCATGCCAGAGAACGGGAAAGAATTGAAGATTAATTTTCCCATAAGCCTCTTTCCCCCGTTGAACTTCTGCGTGCTCAGTTTTTCTACTGTTTGTGCATGAAAATAGTAGTCTTCGTTGTTATTCCTGGTTTCGTTTATTTGAGAAATTATTCTGGTTTTACTGCGGGTGTTAGTTATTAACTGTTGGAAGAACATCCCAGGAGGAAGCGTGTCAATACGTGTATTTTGTGCCAGAAGTGTAAGGTGCTGCTCTAATGTACTAAGAGTAAAGTTTTGGTATGATCTCAGAAACTTATAAAAGTTATCCTGCATCATGTTGACAGGACGCTGCTACAAATTTTGCTATTTGTTGTCAAGTGCCAGTGTAGGTTTATGAATGCTCTTGAAAACACTCTCCAGGGAGTTGGAGAACTAATGCAGCTGAATTTTGAGTATGACTGCAGAGCATTCTTCATGTGGTGTGTTGGGGTTTTGAGGAAGGGGAGACCTCTTTTGGCAACAACGAAGTCATCTTTTTCAGGTGCTGCATGCATATATTTCATATGTGCATATCAATTTTTATGTATTTAGTGTATTATGATTCTGCCTTGTCTAGCTCACCAGCTGTTATAAGCCAGCTCTTAACAGGTTGGATATAGGAGTATGTTTCTTTGGAAGAAAACGAAGGAACAATAACACATTAATGAGAAAAAGATTTACTCAGTATTCCTTCTAATATGAAACTTGACTGATCTACTATAACACAGTTATTATAGGATTATGCTGTTATTTAAGTACATATTACTGTAATATGGAAGGATAATGGGAAGTGCTATAATTATTTTGGGTGACCCCGTTAGGATGGAATTACTTGGCATCGCCGTGGAAGCCCACTGCCCTTCCGTGCCGGGAGGTCCTTTCCCTGGAGCTGCTCTACCAGGGGAGCAGCAGTTTTGGGAGGGCAAGGTGGGAGACGTGGCAGGGACTTGGCTTCAGGCCACTGGGCAGGCAGCTGAGGCCCCTCTTCTCAATAGAGCCGGCAGGTCACCTGCTGGGTATGGTGGACAAGCATGTTCAGAGCATTAAATTAATTCTTGCCCACAAGGTCTTTTTCCCTTTTGACCAATTACTTGGCTATAGCAGCGTAAGAAAAATCATCGTCCTGTTCATTGTGTATGGTACCACTGGGATTATCCTGGCAGCGTAATAGTCCTGAGATGTGTTTTCTCTCTTAAATCTTTACATGAAGGATGAGTACAAAGCCATTTGGAATATAGGGACTGAATTGTCTGAGAGTTGGAAAGGACATAATTTCCTGAAGGGTTTGTCTGCAGGATTTTAAGATCTTCTTTTACACCATCTTGTTCTTCCCGCAGTGAGCAGAGGTAAATACAGCCGTGCTGCTTGTCACCAACTTGGTGAATTTTATTCGTCCTCAAGCAAATTACCAATTGCAGAAAGAACCAAGATTGATCAGCCTGCTGTCAAAACAAAGGGTCTTCTCAAACCTCACAACCCCTAATGGTCGTACTTCCTCCTCAGGTAGACCTCAGCTGCCTACAGCAGAACCAAGCTTTCCCATAGACCAACCGAGCTTTAAGCAGACTGGTGGGACGATGATGAGTACTGGCTTAAGAACTGTGTTCCTGCGAGCACATGGGGCTGCCAAAGAGCTGTTTCTCAAAACCAAAGTAGCTCATTTTATTTTCTTTTTCATGGCCAGTAAATCGTATCATCTGAGGCTACAGAAGTCTTCTGTTGCTAGTCTCCTCCAATATACATGCTGCACCTGAAAGGTGCAAAATGCAAAAAACATTTCTGTTTTTTTTTTTTCTTTTGGTCTTGCTCTGCTCACTCAACACCCAGAAGGTGAAAGCTTTCCTTTGCTCTACTGTCTCTCTCCGTGTCTCCCTCTTTACTAGTTCCTTCAAAAATACTGATCACTATCACTTTGTACTTTGCGGTGGTAAAAGTCCAAGAGAAGGATGGTCTTTGTCTCCCAGCAAGCAGAGCCCTGGAAGAGGCTGTCTTCCAGGTGGTGGAGTCTCCTTCTCTGGAGACATTCGAAACCCACCTGGACACGTTCCTGCGGGACCTGTTCTGGGTGGACCTGCTCTGGCAGGGGGTTGGACGAGATGATCTGCAGTGGTCCCTTCCAACCCCGTCTCGTGCTGTGATTCTGTAATATCACCCCGTGGTCTGCATGCATCCAGGGTGTGAGGGGCTTCTTGGCCAGTTTTCCCCTCGTGCCCAGTGTCTGTGTAGTTGGGAACTTGTGGAGACAGTGGGGAGTCAGGAAGCTGGGTGTTAGAAGTCTGTTATACACCTCTGCACCGATGGCTCTGTATCCATTGGAGGGGCTGGAAGCTTAGCCAAGGTGGAAGGTCAGGTGGAAAGAAAGTCACAGGAAAACAAACCAAAATAAATAGAAGTCTGATTCTCTTATTGTTCAACTGCAGTTCCCTGTTATTATTTCATCTAGTTACTATTTCTGGAAATAGCTGGGTGCAATATGTGGAGGAAATATTACTACCATACATTTCAGTGAGAAATTTCTTACATATTTCTGGACTGCATTGTCTTGTTCTACTCTCAGCCTTCTGTAAAATCATTTCAAATTCCCTCCTCAGGTAAACGGCCATTTCTTGTCTTGCTGTTTTCCAAGTGAGGTTATCTTATTCTTTTTGCATAAAATAAGACATTTTCTCTGCTCTGGATGAACTATCATCTAATATCATGCAGATACTGAGATCATGGTGATATTATTAGCGTGCTAGAAAATTTTGACCAGGCAACACTTGGCTGCGTGGATAGAAAATACTGCTTTTAATTTCTTAAAATCTTAAACTATTTAAAAAAAAAATATGTTTCAAGATACCTTGTGTTTTGTGAGAAAAGCTTTTGAAGCTAAACGTGGAGTGAAGAATCGCTGTTATCCTTACACCTGGAAAAGTAGTTCTGGATATTAATAAAATACCCTGGCAAGTATTTTTAACATAAGCAATTATACTTTGTGTTCCTAAAATGTATTCATACAGTTTCAGATGGAATATATACTTGTCATTGCCTAACTTAAAATCTTACATGGTACTGCAGTGCATAATTAAAATAATGTGCATGTTAAATTCCAAAAGGCAGTATTTTATAAATGAAAGGAGGAAGGGGTATTTGCAAAATTTTTTGGAAGCATTTTCAAAATGCAGATAAGCTTTGACAAAGACCGTGGCAAGTTGATGTTTTTCATGAATCATTTATTTTATGATCAATATAATATGTGGTGAGTTCCCAAAGAGGACGTTTTCTAAAAACATCCCCCCCCCTAAACAACCCGAAACACACCCCAAAAGCAAACAGAACCCCCCTGCCATAGCCTGTTCAGATGAGAAGGTAAACAGATGCTGTCCGTGGGTACAGACTGCTAGATGTGGAGCAAATCTCTGCATCCCAGAGTCCACAGCTGAGAAAATAGGATTCCTTTTTAGATGAGGAACTTCTAGAAAGGCAATGAACAAGAAGCCAAGGAAACCAACATAGTTATCTAGTCATAAAAATAGGTCCTAAGGAAAAAGAATTTGTCATCTTGAGAAGACTTGGGCCTGATGGTGGTCTCCATGCAGGAGAATTCTATGAAGAAGTAATTTATGTTTTATATCTGGAGATTATGGAAGATACTATTATATTTTGTTGTCTAAGTGTGACAAAATAACCGTGGCAACCTCCACTGTGCTTGAGGTGGGGGGCTAGGGCAGCCCTGCGCTGGTTCTGCCTTACCCTGGGAACAGACCCCTCAAAACAGCTGGAGAGGTGATGCTTTCAATGACACCTCTCACCCTGGCCTAGACAGGGTTAATATGTTAAATCTGTCTACCCCTCTGGAAGAAGGTCAGTAATTATGGTGTAAATCCCTCCAGGGTCACCCTTTGGGGACTAAGGGAAAGGCTGCAGCGTAGAGCTGTCGGCGTTGGAACGCAAGCGCTTTATCTGGGAGAAGTACCCACAAACCCTTATCAAGCATAAGCAGTTAATTCTGCCTAACGTATGAAATCTTCAAGCTGAGAAATTCCCAGATTTCAGAAGGCTGACTGATTGATATTTTGCACACTCTGTACTGAAAACATACTTTTGATAGCGGCGCTGCTTTTCCTAGCAGTGGGGAAGCCTTAGGCATTGTCAAACCCAAAGTTGTTGCATTTCTTCGGTGGAAGAAGCAATTTGCATATCGGTGTAGGCAGAAGGAGGGTTTGAGGGATCTTAGAGAAGATTTATTAAAACGTAAACATTTCATCTAATGACTAGAACTCTCCATCTGTTAGGAGCTACAGTTTCAGGATGCTCAAAACTACTTTTAATCAAAGTGGGTAGGGGTTGCCCACACCAGGGGTTTTAAATCTGCTATTGAGACTCTGTCTAAGACTTACTAGATTCTGAGGCAGCTTTTACTAAAATGTATGCAGGCTGACCTCCTTGGTCAGGACTATCATTAAATGTGATTTTTATTTTTATTTTTTCTGATAATGTGGCGCGAATGCAGTCATGTTACACTGTCTTAGGTTTCAATTTAAAAAATGCTTGAGGATTCCTCTTACAGATGCCTGAACTGTTTAGATACTGTAAAGTAGAAAGGATCAGTCCATGACTTTTTGCAAAAGCAACAACAGAAATGGAAATCAAATTGCTTTTCAATACCTCTAAAAGGCAAGGTTTAACTAATACTCGAGACGTTTAAAAATCTTCTCAAATTAGCCTAATAATTAGGATGCCTCCTACTCTTTAAGCCTTGCTTAAATTAAAGCTAAAACTATTGACCGTATCATATTATTTAAAAAAAAATAATAAATAAAATAGAGAAAAGGGAAGTAATTTTTTTTTTTTTAAGCTCAATTTTGCCAGATTTCTTTCAGGCCCTTCAAATGGATCAAACCCAAATCTGTGATTCCAAGGAAAGCTGTGGGTCTGAACCTGGTGAGAGCGGTGTATTGCAAAGCTTTGAGAGAACCAGAAGTGGAAGGACGATAGAGTTTAGATCTTCTCTTACACTGTGGTTTGGAACAGGTTGCCCAGAGAAGCTGTGGCTGCCCCATCCCTGGAGGGGTTCAAGGCCAGGCTGGATGGGGCTTGGAGCAACCTGGTCTGGTGGGAGGTGTCCCTGCCCCCAGGGCAGGGGGTTGGAACTGGATGATCTGTAAGGTCCTTTCCAACTCTAACCATTCTATGATTCTATGATTCTGTGCTTCTCTAGCACAAAGCTTTCCTATGAAGGGGAAAATGTAGCAACCAATACCCTACTGTTTCTTCTTGTTAGCAATAATTATGAAAGACACTGGCAATCTTCACATTCAGAGTGTTCTGCAGTTGCAGGCTCTCAGTTCTGCTCCTGGTTAAGTCCACAGCAAAACTCCAGCTGTCTTCAAAGTTAATTGGGTGAGGAACCTCCAGCTCTCACAGAGAGGGTCTAAAGCCAGTTTGTATTCTCTGTTGACAAAGATATTAATATTCTGGTTTATGGCCATAGCCTGGCTCAGCGTCAGCCTTGAATTGGAACTCTGGAGCTTGTAATTCCTCATCGTGTCCTCAGAGCATCTGACTAGACCTTGTCTCTGTAGAATGGTGAGAAAAGAAATTAGTTTTAACATGAAATTGATTTCCTGAAATTCCATGAGACTGCTTCTCCTCATGATACTTTGCTAACAAGTTAACGATCCCATTTATTTCTTAATCAATACACAGCAAGAGACCCCTGTGACTTACCTCTCAGGCCTAAAAAACGTCTATAATTTTAGCCTTGAGGATACCTTAGGAAATTGGAACATGCAGTCATTTTTATTCTCTTCTGCCGAGGAGCAGATACTTGCAGTCACAGAGGGGTTACCGAATAATTGTATATTTGGAGGCTCAAAGATTGAACAATATATTTTTGCTGTGTCATATTTGGAGAACAGATGTTACTTACATTATGTCCTGAGTAGATATTTAGTAATTCTGACTATTTATTGAAAAAGAAAAAGAAAAGCAGGGAGAGCGAATTTACTTGGAGCTTAGGGATTTCAGCTGTGATTTATGTGTGCAATAAAAGAATGCTGCTAGATGAAAGAAAGCTACAAAAGCTGAGATCTTCCCCCTCTTTATTGTAATGTAAACTTGTAACTGGAGTTTTTGTGCACTAGCAGCCTAATCCTGATGCTGTGGAAATCTGCTGTGGAAACTTAACTGCACAAAGCATTTTGTGTGCGTTGCTCCCTAGTATTGAAAGACCTAGGTTGTCCTGCAGTAGCAGAAGTCACATGTGAGGGCTGGGAATTGGTTTTGGTTTAGCTTACTGCCCGTCATGAAGAGTTAAGCGTTCTGAGAGTGTCCATAAAAGTTCTAAAGTTTCCTCTTTTCTCTCTCTTGCCCGCTTTGTAAGGGCTCGGGGCTGCAGGCTGCCACAGCCATCGCCCGCTCCCCCATCAATACCTTCCAGAAGGGAATGAAAATGAATGCTGAATTCACTCAGTTTCCATAAGGACAGCCACTCCACTCTGGAAATGTAGCAGCCATAGGCTTTTCCGTACAGTCCCAATTTCAAAAGCACTTAAAAAGTCCTTTCTTTCCCGGCCCCCCCAGTAAGAGAGAACTGGGGGCTCGTGGCTACCTTTAAGCAAGGAATGGCTCTGTTGACTCCACGCACTAAAGTTTCGAGTTTATTTCAGGAGACTCCTCAGATCAGAAAAAGTTTATAGAGTCAGACACACGGATAGGAGACAGACTGACAGGAGTACGTTTTATCAGGGCGCAGTTAATATATCCAGGAACCAGATTTTTTTTTTATATATATATATAACTTAATGCAGATAGCAGGAAAAAAGCTTATGAAAGAATGAAGATGGCACGGAGGAAAAATAGATGAGTAGATGTAGGGGGTGGGGAAGACAGGGATAAGTGAAAATAATTATGTATGTAAAAGTAATTTTGAGTCTGGTATATTGATTCCATCTCAAAACAAATGTGAATATGGAATTTAGGAAGCACGGCCTCTATTTATAATGTAGGTTGTGTATTGCAGGCGTTAGCTGTGCCCGGTTTCTGGATGCTTGGCTCCTGCCGCTCTCCGATCCAGCTGGAGTAAAGAGGTTGTGTCTGCACAGATGCACAGTCTCCAGAGCTGAAAGTTGCTAGAAATTGAGATTTTTTAAAAAATTCTGTGTTTCAGAGGTGAAGAGATAAATGCATATTTCAAGAAATTAGCGTTGACTTGTTCCCCCTCATATATTTTCTTATTAAATTAGGAGGGAGGGAGAAAAACTGATTTCTTGCAGCTTCTTCTAGTGTTTCTTGCGTGTTTCTTCTAGTCTGATAGACTCTGTAATCCTGAACAAGTATTTGAGCAGAAATTAAAGCAAAGTTATTGTGACCTGCCGTTGTAATACACGCCAGGCTTCCGATTGATTCTCAGACGTGCTTTCTAGATTCAGGACCAGAAAAAGAGAAATATTATCTCGTGCTGGAGGGGAAGATGGTCTTCACAGAGCCCTTGGGTATCCTGGTGTTACCAGCAGAAAACCCGAGGGCTGGGGAGGGCTTGGTGTGCTGCAGTAGGTCTGTGTGGTCAGGCTGTGAGGGCACAGGCTGTTTGCATCACCAGGTACGTCAAACCACCGCCGTCGGTACAGTACAAGCAATTTTGAGTTGTCTACAAGCTCACTTTCTGGTCAGGTATTGATTTTAAGCAACCGATCTATTAGAACATTACACCACCTCTGAAAAATAGATTTTCTGCATGTATAGCATGGATTATTAAATTACCTCGATGACTTATTTGTCAGTATTATTTTTATTTCCAGTTCTGGTATGAATTTCCACCTTTAAAAAGAGGACGGTTTACAAAACAAACTTTGCACAATCAGATAATGTATTTTCATTATCTTGTATCTTACCCTCCTATTTCTAATTCCCAATTAAGTATCTGAATACCTAATGGAGTTGATATTAATTTTTCATGATTTTTCAAAATCCTGTTAACGCTTTTTCACTCGTCTGTGTGCTTTCAAATATGAAGACCCAGATTGTTCCCTTTTGGGCCTTTTTTTGTTTTTTTTTCCTACACACTGGAGAGAAAATCTGCCTGTTTCTACTCGAGGGGTCCGATTTGTTTTAACATTTAATGGAAAAGCAGAGTTTATGCTGCTTCCTGTAGGGGGACAGTCAAGACGTTCAGCTGTTTACCTCGAAGACTATTGGAATCACAGAATCACCAAGGTTGGAAGGGACCTTTCAAGATCATCTAGTCCAACCAGTAAATTGGACGAGGTAGCACTGTGCAGGAGTGTTTCTGTGCTCTCACATCACTGTTTCCAGCCAAGCTGCTTTCGCACTCAGAAACAAATCTAAGATGTGGTAGAGATCTTCACATACATAAAAGAAGCTGTGAATGAGAAGAAAATAAACTCTTTTCTGTGTTAACCAGGCATAAGAGAAGTTATGATCATAAGTGGCAGTAAAGGAACTGTAATTTAGACATAGGAAGCTCTTTCTAACTATGGGGATACTTAGGGACTCCAGTATGCTCCTTCCCTACCCATAATTGTATGGCTTTGAGAGCAAAGCAAGTAAGGGTGGCAGGAATCACTGTGGTGCTGTGAGATCTCAGCTGCTACAGGGAATTGGATGTCTCATGCTCTCTTTCAGGTGCTTTTTATATGGTTGTTTCTACAGGTGTTTGCTCCAAAACTTTTTTTTTCTTTTTTGGAGGAACCCAAACCATGACAATTTTTTCTGTTCCTGCAACTAATTAATTTATTGCTCTTATGCTTTTCCTTTCTGTGGCCCTTAACTCTCTTTCAACCTCTTCTGTCTTCTAGGTCTGTTCCTAAGAGGACAGAGTAAAAGAAAAAAAATTAATTTTCTTAGCCTTCGGGGGGAAAAAAAAAAAGGAATTTGCTTTGTATTTTCCCTCTTATGTCTAGAAAATCCCGCTCTGTAATGCTGGTAAAATGGAGAGTGTTTTGGAATGTAGTCTCTGCAGCACCGTTCGATGCAGCCGTAAGAGGAGACTCATTCCTACAGTGAAATCTACACATATTTTTAAAAATAGGCTTCTAAGAATTAATCTAAAATACCCAAAGTGAATTATAAAGACATTTAAAATCTAAAAAAAAAAAGTGAGAATTAGTGTTTGCTATTTTTCTTCATTTTTGTATCATTTACTGAAAACAGATTTTTGATTTCTGTACACTAAATAATTCAAAGTAAAAGAAAATATTTTTTTCTGTGATAGCACTGGTAGATAGGGAGGAAAGGGAAGATAATTTTGGACAGGCAGAATGTTATTTTTAATGTCACAATTCAGTATTTTAGTCAGACAGGAGATGTCCTGAGTGATAGTCCAGCCAGAGGGATGGAGTCCAACAGGCTTCCCTGGTGTTCCCAGCATCTACTGCACGCAACGGTTCGATCATGTCCTAACCATCTGTCCTCTTAACTGAAGGTTCGTGGGAAAAGCTGAAAAGTTCTCACTGTGAGCCAGACAGAGCATCATCTACTCCAGAATATGTTTTGGCTGATAGTTGAGGTGCCATCTCAGAGTAGATGCAGGTCTCCTTAGGAATTGAACTTCAGTTTCCCAAAGTCTCGAGGAGTGTTGACGTACCGAGCCCTGAGCTGTGGCATAAAAGTTCAGCACAGTCATCTCCTCCATCTCCTTCTCCTGTTCTTTCCTACTAGAGTTTGTAATTTATTCATGGGAGGATATTTTGTAAAGAACTTCATTTCCTGTGGTAGTTTTTGTCTGGTGTAACAAGTCAAGGGAGAGAACAGGAGAGCTCCAGATGTACCAGCAGGCACTTTGGGCATGTTCATTTTGCTTGTCTGTAGTGACTGATTTGCCAAAGCACACACATAGAAGAATGTAAGTGGAGGTTATATGTTTCTATGTGACAGAGTGCATGTAATGATTTTAAAATGTACTTCACAGGTTGGTTTTTTTTTTTTATACTTGTATTAAAGGATGGTTCCCAGCAGGGAGCTGAGCCAGAGATATGGCTTTGCCTTCTGCCCGAGTCCTGTTCTAATGAATTTTACAGTTTCAAAAAAGATTTCAAAGTGCTCACAACTCAGTCTCCTGGCATTTACCTAAATTGTTGCTAATTCATATTCATTTCTCTGCCATTATTTCAGCTGCTTATAGAACGAGCGCATTTTACAATTTAAAAGAAATTTTTTTTTTAAAGAATCACATTTTGTATTTTCTTAAATTGTTATTAAATCACTTCATTTTGCCATCATTATTTGAGCTACTTACATTTGAAAAGTAGTGGAAAGCCTTGCCTTTGTTTTTAGGGTATAATCAAGATTTTGAATTGATACATTTGGGGAAGTCATCTTGCTTTCTTTTTTATCCTTTTGCCTGCTAAGCTATTTCACTTCAACAATGGCTGTTAAAAACCCTTCAGTTTGATGGCTGAATGTATGGCTAAGAACATATCCTTAGGAAACGGCCTTTGAGCTCTCAGAAGGGAAAGAGAAGGTACAGGAGAAGTTATTCTGTGTTCTTTCCTTGTACTTTTGACAGTTTCAAGCTTTATTTTCACGTTTTAAAAGCGTATGTTTGACTGCGTGATAAACAGTGGTGTTATCTGTCCCCTTCCAAAAATCCTAGTGAACACGAAGCGGTGTGACTTTGCAAGGAGAGCTGCCAGAGAAGCTCAGATTTAATGCTCTCGTCCGTAGTTACAGCTCCAGGGAGTTACTCTGCCCTAGGGTTTCCTTAGCTTGCATTGCCAGCTCCACCAGCCTCCTGCTGTAAAATCTGAAAACACGAAGATTTACACCTGCGGGGACCATGTTTTCCCCCTTGTAAAGCAGGCCTGATAAAATTCCCTGCCATCGGGAAACCCTCTACATGGAAAGTCCTCAAAACCCATCGCAGGAGGTGTTAGATTGGAAACCATACTGGGGTTTTTTGTTTGGAAAAAATCTTCTCTCGTGTTTAAACAATAACGAGAGAAATGTGTAAAACCACAGCGCAGAAATTCATGGCTTCATAGATATTTTGGAAGTGTTTTCCCTTAACTCCCTTCATCACCTTTTCCTTGTCACAGAACGGAGAGGCAGCTACAAGAATAAATGTTACAGTGAAATACATTTGTCTGCGTTCTTCTACTGCTCTAACTCTTATTTTTGACAAAATGTAGACAATTAAAAAAAAAAAAAAAAAGACTTAAGGAAAGGGTCAGGTTAGTGCTTCTCCAGCAAATTTTAACCAAGTTTGAGTGGCAGAGAGGTACCTTCCGAGAAGATGTAGTCTGTGCGGTTCAGGAATATTGCAATCTCCTGTATCAATCACCTTCTGATGGGATGTAGTGTGAGAGCTAAGAGCAGAAACCCGTCCGTGTATCGGCACACCTCCAGGTCCCTTCTCTAAGGAATACTGCCCGGTTGAAAGAGAATAGAAAGTGAAAGATGGAAGTTTGGTTATCAACATAGCTTAATTTTACTTTCAGTAATTCATCGTGTTTTTAGATGAATTTCAGTAGGCTTAAGGAGGTCACTACCTTGTCAGGGGAAGCCCTAACAGCACACCCCAACTGCTAGGAGACTTCATAAGATCTCCCTATTCCTATCAATGAACTTCTGTGATTTTTGGACAATTTAGTCATAGATTTGTTTGCTATTTATGCTTCGTTTCTGACACTGCTGTGAATGATGATGCAGAAAGACTGTTTTGAACTGCTATTAGTGGTGCCTGGTGACAGGACAAGAGGAAATGGGCACAAACTTGAATATAAGAAGTTCCACCTAAACGTGAGGAGGAACTTCTTTCCTGTGAGGGTGGCAGAGCCCTGGAAGAGGCTG
>JAOQGH010000012.1:54437581-54450260 GCA_025769975.1 Gallinago jamesoni
TTCAGCCGACAGGTGACCAACACCCCCAGCTCCTTTGCTGCCCGGCACCTCCAGATACTCTGCCCCCAGCCTGGAGCGCTGCAGGGGGTTGCTGTGACCCCAGGGCAGGACCTGGCACTTGGCCTTGTTGAACCTCATCCCGTTGGTCTCTAGCCCACCCATCCAGCCTGTCGAGGTCTCTCTGTGGAGCCTTCCCACTGTTCAGCAGATCAACACTCCCACCCAACTTGGTGTTGTCTACAAACTGACTGAGGGTACACTCGATCCTCTCATCCAGATCATTGATAAAGATGTTAAAGAGAACTGAGCCTTGGGGAATATGACTTGTGACAACTCGATTTAACTCCACTCATCACCAGTCTTTGGGCCCAGCCACCTAGAACGTGTATTATATGGAAGATTCTCTTAACTTGGAGTGACACTTACTTTCTTAAGAAGATAATTCCCCATTCTCCATTTTCTGTTGGTGGAGAAACCTAAATTCAGTTGTTCTAAGCTCTTGAAGAAAAGATAAGAAAACAGAATGTGAAAAATCAAATTTCTGAAGGAGCTGTGTGCCAGTCATATTTTCCTGTTTTAATTCAGAATATACAGATAACATGAGTATCTTTGATGGATGTCTCTTCATTCTCAATTAATAAAAGTGTCAGAGGTCCACTTTGTTGCTGTTGCCCGAATGCTGATAATTTAGCTGCAATTTTGCCTCAAAACCAGGGAGGAGTCTCCCTCTTTCCCCCATTTTACTTTGACAGAGTCTAAATTGGAAAGAGAGGTTTATCCAGTGAAAACATCCATCTTGAATGGTGGAATTGCTGTAGCGATAGCTGGATAACTGGTACAGAACAGCGTGCCTTTCACACTGTCGTCATATCAACATATATTGATTAAAGGAGTAAATGCTGCTGGATTGAATACCTTCAGAGATCTTCTCTTATTGTGCATGTGATACAAGGATTTTAGAAAAGTCAGTTGTCAGAAAAAAAAAAAAGAGCAGCGAGGTCTTTTACATTGGAGCGTTCCCTTTGCCGATGGAGGAGACGCCGTGTATTTTTTATTTATCCCAGATCTATAACATCTGTTGACATTTTCTTTACATTGTTCTGCTGTCGTCTGCAACGTGGAATGGATTTGCTCTGGCACCATGTTATCGGGTATTAGGTTGGATTTTGATTTCGTTGCAGTCTGTGGATGCAGAATGGTATTTTGGAAACGCCTTTAAATAAATACACACAAACTCTGGGTCAACCGTCCTGGGTTCTCACGGATTTTAGCGTAATATCCAGTGGGATCCATGAGCCCTTCATCATTACAACCCCATATGGTGATCGTTCTGCTTTGGCCTGGGCTGCTGCATTTCCCATTTGCATTTCAGGACGTTGCCAAATCTGCACTGTGGGCTGCATTCCAGCTTCCAGCCTTCTCCTGAGAGCCTCTTGCCAGGTTATTTAGTTTCTAGCACTACCGTTTGGGGGAGATTTAAGGCAAAGGGAGCTTAATATGTTGCCTGGAGTTAAGAAATGCTAAAAGTCAGCGATGTCAAGGTTTTGGTAGATACTGCAGCAAGTTGCAGCGGGCAGAGGTGTGTGACAGAATCCGTTCCTGGAGCTAGAAAAGGAGTCAGTATCCAGTTAGGTGAGCTGCCTTCTCTTGGTCCAGGGAGCGCTGTGCGTGGAGCATCCCAACCTGACCCACCAACGCCATTGGAAAGGAAATTTTCCAGGAACATCTTGTGCCAAGGGGGGACAGAAGTGTGACAATAAGAGAAAGTGCAACTGGTGCTGACAGGGAACATCTTGAAACATGGGTAGGGGTGCATTAAACCCTGGAGTGTCAGCAGCGAGGTGGGAATCCTTGATGGTCGCTGCAGGTTAAATCTGCCAGAAGCCCAGCCCCTGGCAGGGATGGGATTTTGTGTTGCCAGCCCTAAGCAGACGTGTGGGAACGTGTGCGCTGCAGCCGTACCAATTGGACTTCTGTGCACGGCATAAAAAAAAATAAAAATTCATTTTCAGAGTGAAGAACAGCTAGAAAAAGACCTTAAGACAATTAAAAAAAAAAAAAAAAGGATTATTCAGAGTTGTTGTCTTTTGTATAAATGGATGATGCTTTGAAAAGCGCTTGGTAAACAGTGAGAAGCTGATTCATCTGGGAGTAGTCTTAGCCACAGTCCTAATTCAGACTTTCTGTCAAAAACTTGAAAAGAGCAGCTGCTTAGAAAGGTCCTTCTCCCTTGAGTTCATTAGAGAACAAGTCCTAGGAGGAGAGGCTGAGGGAACTGGGCATGTTTGGTTTGGAGAAGAGCAGGCTGAGGGGAGATCTCCTTGCCCTCTACAGCTCCCTGAAAGGAGGGTGTAGAGAGGTGGGGGTTGGCCTCTTCTCCCAAGGTAATCATGAGAGGAGCAGAGGAAATGGTGTGAAGTTGGGGCAGGGGAGGTTGAGATTAGATCTTGGGAAGAATGGCTTTCCTGAGAGGGTGGTCAGGCACTGGAAGAGCCTGCCCAGGGAGGTGGTGGAGTCACCATCCCTGGAGGGATTTAAGAAAGATGTAGACGTGGCACTTGAGGGCATGCTCTAGTGCCCGAGATTGTTGGAGGGTTTTTTTTGTGTGTGTGGTTGGACTCAATGATCTCAAAGGTCCCTTCCGACCATGAAGATTCTGTGATTCTGTGATTATCTTCCAAAGTGCTGGATGCCTTACATCTTCATAGCCTCATATATTTTATTTCTAAAGAGCGTCTCAATTTTTTCAGACACAGCTGTTACTGTGAACATCTGCAACTTGATGTGAAGCTGCGGTAGATGTAAATCATTACAATATTGTCTATAGGCAAACAACTGTGGCACTGAAAAGTTAATGACAAGCTAACCAAGTAAACCAAATGCATTCTAATCATCAGGTTTTGTAATTTTCATTTCCTTGGGAGTTTTTTCAAAGCCTGTTGAATTATGCTTTCATTGAAAATGTAGTGGCTTGGGGGCATGGGGCAGTTGTGGGATGGCAAAATAGAACAACACCACCCCAGCACAGCAGGTTAATACCTGTTAATTATTATTTTTTCTGAGGCCTTCTGATAATAATCACAACAGGTGACTGTAAACTCTCGGCTTTTTGGAAAATGTTGACTTTTTTTTAACATAGATGTTTAAGTTTGGAAAAATATATGGTGCAAACCAAGTTAGGTGTACGTGATATGCGATTTTCACCTTTTCTTGTGCTATCCTGGTTCATCTGGCTTTCTCACAAACATTCATTGGAACTGAGAGCCTGATAAAAGTAACAGCTTCCATCTCAGCGGTAAAACTGCCAATTTTGTACGATAGTTACGCCTCAGCTTCTTGCTGCAAAGGAGGAAAAAGCAGTCATTTCATTGTGTTTATAGTTGAATAAGCTAGCTGTGCTTTGAAGAACAAGAGACCTTTCCTTCGTTTGTGGAGGATCAGGGAGGTGCTCCTGAACGCAAATGTCAATGAGACCCAGGTACTGCTGCCCTTGGACTCGGTGCCAAAACATAGTTCTCCTTTCTGGCAGAGACTGGGGATTGTAGAAGTTGGTTGCAGCGTGGGACAGGCTGGTAAAAGGTGACTCAGATACGGCCAAGTGAGCTCGGCCGGGTACTGAAAGAGGGATGGGGTTAGCCGGACTGGAATGGCTGCTGACCAGAGCTGGGCTGGGAAGTGCTGCCTCACACCTCATTTCTCTGCACAGATTCCCCAGGGCACCTCTTGCCTTTACCTTCTTTTCTCTCCATCCCATACCTAATGGACTAATGCTCTAATCTGGCTGCAAAGCCCCCAGTAGTTTCACCGTCTCTCCAAAATGAGACTTTCTCTGGAAGGGATAAACAACCACTGCTTGATTTATACTCATAGAAAAAAATATTATCCAAGGGTCTTTCCTGCTCGCAGAGAAACAAACATAAGTAACTTCTCATTTTGGCTACCTCAACTCCCCGGAGCTCTGAGACGGATGAAAGGAGGCCAGGAATTTCACCTGTTCGTTTGTGCACGTAGTCAGGAACCATAATGACATCTTACACAAGTGTTCACATCAATGAAGATATTTACAAATAATTCTCTCTCCTCGTTGGTCTAAATTTTGCACCTTGAATTTTTTTATGCAGCCTTTACATAAAAGAGTGATCATATCAATGCCATTTTTGATCAGCTTGTCATTAAAGTATCCGCTTTTAATATGCACGGTATCTATGGCAACTCAGCACAGGATAGTGCCAGGCTCACTGTCACCAGGCATTATAGAAGCGATGAGCTCAGTCAAAATGTGCTACACGAGTGGTTGTCTCAATTTTCTGGTTCAGCAGCTAACACTGCTCTGGAGGCTTCGTGGTGATGGTTTACTGTAATACAATGTAAAATGTAATGGTGTGGAGAATATTGGTGAGCAGCGAAAGGCCAAAGTCATGGAGCTGTTTGAGCTAATTTAGGAGTGGAGCTAATTCTGAGGTTGTGGTAACACCTTTTTACACATCCAGTGCCGAATATAAATGCTATCATTCAGCCTGAAATAGTGACATGGATCAACAGCATGGAAAGTATGAAGTGCTGTGTGTCTGTGGTGGTCATAAAGAGTTTCTTCTCATTGGCCCAACAGATAATATTTCAAAGGTTTTGAGACTTTACTGTAGCATTCTTGGTGACTTTCATGGACATTGTAACCGATAAATCTTCAGTATTTCGGGATGAAGGAGAAAGATGTTTCACAGAATTACAGCATGATACAGGGTTGGAAGGGACCGCTGGAGATCATCTAGTCCAACCCCCTGTCAAAGCCGGTCCACCCAGAGCAGGTTACACAGGAACGTGTCTAGGCGGGCTTTGAATGTCTCCAGAGATGGAGACTCCACCACCTCCCTGGGCAGCCTCTTCCAGGGCTCTGACACCCTCAAAGTGAAGAAGTTCTTCCTCGTGTTTAGGTGGAACTTCTTATGTTCAAGTTTGTGCCCATTCCCTCTTGTCCTGTCCCTGGGCATCACTGAGAAAAGACTGGCCCCATCCTCCTGACACCCACACATAGGTGTTGATCAGATCCCCCCTCAGCCTTCTCTTCTCGAGACTTTGGTTTTTTTAAAGACCCAAGTCCCTCAGCCTTTTCTCGTAAGGGAGATGCTCCAGGCCCCTCATCTTCCAGGCCCCTTACGTTTGCAAGAGGGAAGACTGTTTTGTGACAGACCCTAGTTTTCTGAGGCTTTCTTTTTCTAGGCAGTGTGAAAAGACATAACTAGAAGAACTTTATTGTCCCAAATGACTAATTCGCATGTTTGAAGTTAATAGGCATATAGATATGAAATGAAAACCAAACAAACATGAATGAATCTTGGATATTTCATGCATTTCTCTGAGAACTCTTTACAAATGACTGTGTTTTGAAGTGCATTTCACCCCAGCTGAGCAAAAAGTAAGACTTGTCTTCAGCCGCTTTGACACTGGAAGCACATACCTGTGTGCTTAACACTTGACTTGAAGCATTGCTTTTGTTGACCTTTTTTTCCCAGCCAATCCATGAGTAATTCTTGAATTTTCCATGAAGCTTTCTCATTGTTTCCCCTCATTCCCAAGGCTACCTACCCCTTTCTAACTACTGTTTTCCCTCTGTTATCTCTCTTCCTTTGTATCCCCTTCCTGGTTCCCAGGGGAGATGAGGTTCATGGCAGTTGAAGGATTGGTTGACAGAGCTGAGAATCCAAGGTGTGGGAGCTTTCAGCTATCCCCCACTTCAGCGCTCACAGCTGGGAGCAAGGGAGTTTACTCTGAATGCTAAAATGGAGGAGGACCTTAGACAAACCGGTGTTTTCACTGAGTGGATGAACAATATGAATTATGAAGGAGCAAGCAAACAAGGATGCCTCCAATAAGGCTGCTTTTACTGAAATGGAAGTGATTTTTTATTTTTAATAATAGAGAGCCAATTTGAAGTGTTGATACTGACTTGAGCTTACAGTTCAGAGACAAACAATCAAAAGTAATTTTGCATAGCACAAAGATGGTTTTTTGTTTGGCTGGGAAACCCAGAAAATTCATTCATATTCATCAAAAGAAGGCTTTTTGCAATGCAGTCTGTTATCATGAGACTCAAAGTCCAAATTACATGTAATCCTTTTATGATGTTTTCATAAATATGAAAAAAGAAAAAGGCATACTGTTCTCTTTGTTTCTTTTTATCTCTGAAGATGCCAGTGACAGGAAAGAATTAGATTGTGTACTGAATGGAAGAGATGATGGATGTTAGATAAAGCATCCTAAGATTTAAATGGGTCTCCCCAAAATTGAACTACTCATTTAAAAAAATAAAAAAAAGATGATTTTAGATCTAATTAATGATTATCTTCTTCTGTCTTCAAATACTCTTGAGGAGGGATTCCAAAACCCTAATTTCCCCTGTATTCCTCCCTCATGGTAGCCCATATACTGTTCTAATGAAGACTAGAGGGCTTGGGGTTCAGGGGTGGTTATCTAACTGTATCAGTTCTTTGAAAACTAAACTAAAACTAAATTAATTTGATGAACAAGAACAAAAGGGAAGAGGAAGTTTAAAAAGAAGATACAGATTTATTTATTTTTTTAAATCCACGTTTGGAGTCAGATCTGTCTCTCAAGTGGTGCCAAGGTGACCCTCAAAATCTTTCCATGAGCCTGAAGGTCTCTAAGTGGTGTAAGCACAGAATGTCTTAATTCTCTGTTGCAGTTTCAAGATCCATTCTTCTACCAGCTTTTGCTTTTCAGTAGGGGCAGACAGCTTGCGTGGCACGGGCATGGGACTGTTGGGTCTTTTTGCAATATCTGATGTTTGAAGAGGATAATAATAGTTTATAAATTCAGATGAGAGATTGATCACTGGCTTATTCCGGGTGTTTTATGGCTCCAGAATGTGTCATGTGTAAGTCTTTCCATGGAACAATGCTGTGAGGGCTTCTGGAACACACAGCAGAAAGAGCAATAGGTACCATACTTTTCTGTTAGGCATTTTAAAGAGATGAATTTGAGTAGATGCATACACTGTTTATATATAACCATTGGAATTCATTTTACTTTTATGAAATAAGCTGAGGTTTTGTAATAAAATGTTTCCCTATATGCGTGAATACATTAATTGGTTTAGAAAAATAATCAAAAATGTACCTTGGCAATATTTACAGAAAACTGTGGATTTCTGTACGTGTTGGGAGTAATTAATGAGGTCAGGAAGAGTTCTTCCAGTGGTTTCAGGGAAGAATAAAAGTTCCAGCAAAAAATGCAATCAAGCACATCATGTGGGGTTTCTAAAGCATAGGCAGGATTTATTTGTCAGAATAAAAGATGGTTACCCCTTACCTTCCCAAAATGATGAATGATTTTGGCAGTAATGATTAGAGCGTGATTGACGGAGTTAGGGAAGCTGTGAAGTTATAGACAACAACTCATTTAGGCAGAGCAGTCTTTTCTTCTGCTTTCCAGTCGACCATCTAATCTATTCTTCTGTAGTGAATCTGGTTTTAGGGCAAAGTGGTTGCTTTTTCAGTGGAAGCTTTTAACAACTGCTTTTTTTTTTTTTTTTTCCCCCCCCTCTAATTGCAAGATGAGTAAGAGCAATATTTCCGCAGGCAAATTTTGGTGGGAAAATTTTGCTTCACACCTAGCGTAACGCAATGGATGTTTACCAGAGTTCTAATGGTGTGACACGTTTACGTGTGAAAACGTGGAGGGTTGTCATTGCTTGCTCACATGCACTTGCCTTTGGTAACATCAGCTGAGCGCAAAAAGAAGTGCACAGGAGAAAGCCACAAGGGCCTGGACAAGATAATGGTCACCTGTTTGTTTTCCAGGTGTAACAGCTTTATTCTGCTTTTGTTACTGTGATAACAAATAAGCTATGCCTGTCCTGCTGTTCCCTGGGATGTGGAGTGGATCCATGTCAACCTCATGAAATTCAACAGGGCCAAGTGCAAGGTTCCGCACCTGGGTCAGGGCAGTCCCCAGTATCAATACAGACTGGTTGATGTACTGATCGAAAGCAGCCCTGCAGAGAAGGATTTTGGGGTACGGGTGAATGAAGTGTTGGATAGGAACTGGCAACACGTGCTGGCAGCCCCGAAAGTCAGTCGTATCCTGGGCTTCATCAAAAGGAGCGTGGCCAGCAGGTTGAGGGAGGTGATTCTCCCCCTCTACTCCACTCTGGTGAGACCCCACCTGGAGCCCTGTGTCCAGCTCTGGAGTCCTCAACACAGGAAGGACACGGACCTGTTGGAACAGGTGCAGAGGAGGGCCATAAAGCTGATCAGAGGGCTGGAGCACCTCTGCTATGAAGACAGGCTGAGAGAATTGGGGTTGTTCAGCCTGGAGACAAGAAGGCTCCAGGGGAGACCTTAGAGCAGCCTTTCAGTACTTAAAAGGGGCTTATAAGAGAGACTTTTTACCAGGGCCTGTAGTGACAGGACAAGGGGAAACTGTTTTTAACTGGAAGAGGGAAATAGACTGGATACAGGAAGAGTTTTTTGCAATGAAGGTAGGGAGACACTGGATCAGGTTGCCCAGAGAAGTTGTGGCTGCCCCACCATTGGAAGTGTTCAAGGCCAGGCTGGATGGTCTAGTAAAAGATGCCCCTGTCAATTGAAGGAAGGTTGGAACAAGGTACCTTTAAAAATCCCTTCCAACCCAAACCATTCTATAGTTGTATGCATCTATGATTTTCATTACACAATGATGCTGCATGGAAGTATTTCTATAAATTGTATTATTTACTTTAGGTGGATGGCAGATAAATCTTTAAGAATAACCATAGGAGGCTTGGAGTCTTTCCTAGGTGGAGGGACAGTGACTTCTTTTGGTCTCGGAACAATTAAGCAGATCTGTTTGAGAGTAAGAAATGAAAGTAGGATTATACTCAGATCTCCTTTGAGTTATTCCTTTGGAATAAATTTCACCATTCTCTTCTAAAGATTAGAAGCAATCACATCTTTGCCTTGCCTTCGCTTTCCCTTTGCCTTTTTCACTGTACAGAACTGTATGAGCTCAGAAAGTCTCTTCTCAGTTACCAGCTTCCCCTCCCCCAAACACGTGTTACGGTGCCAGGTTTAATCCAGTTCTGCATGTCTGAAGAAGCTCCTAAAGATAATGAATCCTCTCTCACATCAATGTAAGCAGAGAATAAATGTGTTGAAATCACTGAAGCATAAAGGCGCTGAGAGAGGAAAAGCCGGTCTAAGAATGGAAAAGCAATTGTCTCTGCTCAGGATCTTTTACCCAGTCTTTGAAGAAAGTTAGTCTATGCTTTGAAGCATCACCTTCAGTAGAAAGGATGGGACAGATGGACCTGATGCAATAGCTTTATTTTTTTTTACTTTATTATATCAAGAGCATTGTGGTTTTGCCTTGTATTCCACATCTTCAGCTGGAAGAGGGAAGCAGTGGTATTTCCAGGGTCACTGTTTATATGCACCTGCTTGCAAGTAAGGTTGAAGGACTAAATCTCAGCTACTCTGACAAAATTACTCCTTCCATTCTGTCGGTAAAGTGCGACCGAGACAAACTTTATAAATAAGATTTAATATTCTTAAGGACCCCTAAAGGTGGGGAGCAAGAGAGAGAAAATTATTGTCATGCTATAAGATAAAAGCAAAAAACTGGAATCAGTAGAATAAAAGATGGAGGGAGCAGGTTAAAAAAGCAAATATGTAAAGGCAGAAATCAAAATTATATGAAGCACAGTCAGCTGGTTGTAGAAATTAGAGTCATTCACTTAGCTGTTAATGGAGTTACACCAGTTTATTCCAGCAAAGTCCCAGAGTAGCATATAGGCTGCAAACAGAGTTTTTTGTTTGTTGCCTGTTTGCTTTTAATTTTCCTTTCTTGTCTCATTCTTCAGGTAGCCCCTTGACATCAGTGTGATGATTTATGGAAGTTTGATTTTATTCATCATGAGTAAAACTGGCAGATCCTGCCCCCTTTTAAGATTTTAACAGTATGTTCAATGTTATACATTACTTGTAGCTAATACTGGGGAAAGTCTTTCATGAAAGCCTCAATGAATCAAAATTATATAGGTTTATGCTATTTTTAGGATATATAAGATTAAAGCGGAGACAGTAGTTTTAATGACACTTTAGGGTTACTCCTACTAGATCAGAAAATAATACTAGCCTAGGACACAGGGTGTTGCATTTGCAGCGATAAAGATGCACCAAAAATGGAAGGCTTTGGGACTTGAAACACGTAAGATAATGCTATAGAAACACACTTTTAATGAGTTTAATTGGTGATCCTATGTAGTATTAACGATTGTTGATATTTAATCATAAAAGTTTAGGCCATTAGGATTGGAACACCCTTTAAGTGTAAAAACAGTGAAAAAAAATTGGTTTGCATTTTGCTAATCATTGCATTTTTACCTAATCATCATTCCAAGTTTAATTTGGAAAAAAAAACAAACCCAACAAACCCAACATTAAGCCACAGTTTATCCTGTTGCATTTGCCAGTTACTCCAAAGCACAGGTAACATGATAGAAGATATAATGGTGGATTCAGTAGAAATTGTAAACATCCTGTTGTGGCCACTGACTAAGGCCACTGGCTTATTCCTGGAAGTAGTTTCTGTGGATTGAAGAAACAAATTTATCTTGTGCAATTTTTCTGAAATCAGAAAATAAGAGATCTGAGTATGAAGGGAGGTTACAGATCAAAGACCCCTAAGAGATACCTGAAAAAAAAAAAAAAAAGTGCGGGTTCAGAAGTGATTGGACACCACCAGGAGTTAGGAAAGAGATGATTTGGGATCAAGTTTTCCAGTGAGCTCCTTAGGTAGAATGTCAAATCACACGGAGTGAGACAGATCAGTGTGTCTCCCATCTTCTCTGTGTCTCCTCCATCTTCGGCATCATTGCTGGTGAACAGGAACACCTTGATTCTATAGCATAAAATTACACGTCAGGAACTGTTCTAAACATGAAAGGGAATCACGGGAACTTTCTTTCAGTTTATAGTGTAGATTCAGGCTCACCCTATCTGAGGTGACTACCTAGTCTGGTAGACTTTCCAGCCACTTCTTCCAGTCACTTCCAGTGCGTATCCCCGAAGGCTGACCCTGCCTACTGCCATATGCTTGGGTGGACTGAAGACAAGTAGTGGAAGTAGTCCAACTGCCTAAGGAACACATCTCTATTATTCCTGCTTCTTTTTGACTGCCCTCCAGAAATCAGACCTTCTCCGAGCGGTATCTCAGGGAATGAACAGATTGCTGAATTTTGATTTGGCAAGATCCATCCCACCCGAAAGAGGATGGCACTGTGTAAATACCAGCCCTGCACAACCACAGCTCAGTCTCCTAAGGGTAGGCTTGTTTTTTGTGAACTGACGGATTCAGATGAATAATTTCTAGATTGTTTTAAATGTTTCTAATGAGTTCATGAGTAAAGGAAGCACACGCTTGGAGGCAGCACTGAGTTTTCCTGAGAGCGTGTTGGTTTTTAATCCATTCCTACTACTTTGTGAATGGAAACGGACCTTTGTCCTTTGCAGGTACGCTTTGAGCCTCCTGTTTCCCTCATTCTAAGTGAAAAGAATAATTTCCAGTTGGAGCATGCTTATGCAACACTCGAGTGTCTTGGAAGCAGTTTCTAATTAAGGAAAACGTGTACAACAGTATGAAGTAGCGGTTTCCCGTTCGTGTGTTAGACTCACAGTCCTGTGAGATAAATGCTCAGCGCTGGCAAACACAACTGCCTGCCTAAGGCCCACAGAAGTTTAGTGATTTGCATACTATCTTCCAAAAACCACTAAGCCAAACCCTCACCCCCCAGCCTCCACCCCCAAATCCCCAAACAACCCTTAATTTTATCTATGCCCATAAGAAATTCCATAATTTGAGCTACCAGGTGAAATTCGTATAGCTCTTCCTTTGGCTTTTGCAATATTTCCCTTTTGCTGTGTATTTCGGCGCACGCCGCGTACTCCTAGCTTCTTCCTCACTTTGCTCGACATAGGAAGATGATCTACAGCTGAAATAGAAAAGCTTTTAAGAGTACAAGGGCTTCAATGATCTAATAAGAAAGTAGGATGTGTAAAACACACAGTGACTAAAAGGCATCCTGTGAATTGACTCATCATAATCAGATTATTTCTCCACTCAGTACTAAGCAGAAGCCTTTCAACAGCTACATTAGGCCCACGATGAGATTTCTGTACAAAGGAATATCCAGCTGTTGGCCTCTTTAGTAGCAGTGCATAGTATATGAATCAGACCCATCAGATTTTGACTGTAGAACTTTTTTTTTTTTTTTAAATAGATACATTCATTTGCATCTGCTTGATGCTCTTGTTATATCTGTTTTATTTTTGCAAATGTTCTAAACAGTTTTGGAAAGGTGAGGTAAATCTTAGTAATTAGGAAATACACAGGAAGAGACCTTTTGGTATTTTTTCACAGTTTGCTTGGGTGAAATAAAAAATGCCAGAGTTTTCAATGCAAAAAAAAAAAAAAGATACAACGGTATTCTGCCACTTTGCTCTGCTCTGGTGAGACCTCACCTGGAGCACTGTGTGCAGGTCTGGAACCCTCAATAGAAGAAGGACATGGACCTGATGGAGTGGGTCCAGAGGAGGGCCACAAAAATTCTCAGGGGGTTGGAGCCCCTCTGCTCTGAGGACAGGCTGAGGGAGCTGGGGTTGTTCAGCCTGGAGAAGAGGAGGCT
>JAOQGH010000012.1:54452519-54471014 GCA_025769975.1 Gallinago jamesoni
GACATTCAAGGTGAGGCTGGACGAGGCCCTGGGCAACCTGGTCTAGTTGGGGGTGTCCCTGCTGACTGCGGGGGGGTGGGACTAGATGGCCTTTGGAGGTCCCTTCTGGCCCAGATGATTCTACAATTCTATGATTCTATAATCAATCTTTTATTTTCTCCCTCCTTTTCCCAGATTGTAGATCTCCCTCACAGTGATCACGGAAGCTTTGGCTGTGCTTTGAACCTGCTGCCCAGCTGCAGGCAGTCTGTGTTGTTGCTTAGAGATGTGTTGACTCAAGCCAACGACGTCTTGGCTTACCTGGCTTGACAGTAAGATGTCTGAAGTGTTTTTCTTCTGGCCATATGAAGATTTTTCTTCTGTGCTCCTATCTGAGTCATACAGCTTCATGAGTCTTAACACCAGGCCCAAATCAGGTTTCTGTGATGTTATTACTGCAGTTGAACTACTTCTGTGATGAAAGCAAGTGAATATTAGTACGTGACTGATTATTCAGGCAGAATAATTTTATGATAACTTTAAAACAGTTCAGTAGTAACTCTGTGAGTTGAAGGTTCAAGTATTTATTTCAAACTTTGGAAGACTGCCTTGGAAATTCTCATTGCTGGACATAAGCACAAATAACTCACCTTCTCCGCACATCTCTCTCCAGGCCAGGCAATGAAACGTGGTATGTGACAGGAGTGACCATGACTGAACACTAAAAGTACACCCTGGGCAGTTAAATGGGTCTCAGTAGTGATTGTTCATGTGGAACCCAAGTCAGGCTCCAGTCTTCATCACAGCTGGCTCTCTCTTCCAGCTAGATCCTTGTAGCAAAAAGATAGTTCCTTCTCAACTATCAAACGACCAGTAATAAAAGAGCTGAAGTAGTCCATAAAATCTACTTCTGATACATTTTGAAGTCCCCAAAACATACCAACTGAGGATAAAATTAGCATTTCCAGGGAATTCTTGTTTTTATCCCAAGTACCTCAGAATGAAGGCACGTACGACTATGGGTTAAAAAATAGCTATTGCTGGAGAGAGAATTGTTATCTTTAGGTTTTAATTAATCCTTATCAGTTAAAAGATAATTAGAAAGTAATTGTGTTCTTGTAAAATAACCATTGTCTGATTTCTGAATCATTGTCTGATTTCTGAAGTAACATGTAGCTTTCAAACGAATACTCGTCATAAGTCATAAGAAATCCTTTGATATATATAGTGTACTTGTTTGTAGATGGTGGTGGAGTCATGGCTGTTTGGAATGTATATTTGGGATCCAGAAAAATATTCCTAAATTAAATACACTTTGTCAAATTAACGAATATGGCTCGAGAAAATAGACAAGCTTTTGGGCGCTTGTGTCTTTACTCCAATATCCTGCATTTTTTAACAAACTGCAATTTCTGCTTATTTAACTGAACAATGTAGTGAATAAAGTGAATGAAAAAGTTTCTGCTTGATGAAGGATGGATAGATTGCTCTTTATTCTTCTTGCCAAGGAGTTAATTACTACATTGGTACAGTTGGTCTTTAAGAGCTGTACTCTCAAAAGCAGTCTGCTGCAGAATAGATTTTTTTTTTTTTTTCATCTGAAAGAACAATAAGTTCTGTGGAAAAGACAAAGGTAGCAAGAAAGTGTCTGTTTCTAAAAGATCATGGACTTTATGGCTTTCAACATAAGCTGATAGATGCATTTGTTTCAGTTGGCCCTTGAAGAGAAGCAAATCAAAGCATTGTAAATGTACAGGAGTGCAGATGCTGTGATCCTGCAATGTGAGAGCAGTTATTCAGCAACATGGGTGTTCCAAAATTATATTTTTGATTAAGATACCGTGTGTTTAGTGTTGGCTGAACTACAGCTCTGACTAGCTCCTGGTAGGTATTCAGTGTCCTAAAATCTTATTCACTTCACAACAGCCTGCAGTTGAACAACATGCCATAGAATCTGGGCCCTCCTGTAGAGTACTGAAATGCAGATTAGAGAATAGTCATTAGTTCTTGAATTTGAAAATCATGTTCCATTTGTTAATGCTGCACTCAAGTTCCTAGTCTCTACACTGCTATATCCCAGCTATTTCCAACATGGATATGTACAGTTTTATGTATTTCTCCAGAGCAGCATGAATTCCAGAGGTGATTTTTTTCCTGGGTATTAGTATCTCTTCTTTATTTTTTATTTTTTTTTGCATGTTTAAGAAAATCTGAGGGATTTGTATTGTTTTTTTTAAAATTAACTCAATGTCTTTTATTTCTGATAAAATTATTAAAAAAAAAAAAAGGTAAGGTAAGGTCCAATTTGTGCAGGGCACTTTGTGCTTTGTGGCAGCTGGTTTTGCCTTTGGAAGTAAAATACAGGGATGATGATCAATTTTCTGTAGGAACTGTAACATTCTCCTTAAGAATACGGTAACACTATGCTGTAGTATCCACAAAACAATACAATGACCATGGGTCAAATCTTGCCTCTGTTATTCAAAATTTTTGTTCAGGATTGATTATACTTCTATCCCCGTCTCTAGAGACTTGAGCAGATGCTGTTTTCTGTATTTTTTCAGTTCTCATACAGAAAATCTAAATTACAAAGGCTTATCACTTCTTTTGTTTTTCTTTTAGTCTAATCAAGATTTTATGCTTCCTGCTTTTCGCTTTATGGCTTTTACTGTCACACTGAAAACCACATGCATTATTCCAGTGCACAGAATTCAATTTTCTCCCATCTTGTGCTGCTTCAATGACTCCAGTCTTAATTCTGCTTAAAAAAAAAAAGAAAAAAAAAGAAAAAGAAAAAGAATCTTCAGAAGTGTTACCTGAGCACACACATCCCTTTGTCACTTGATGTGACAACTGAATAGAGGAACACATGCCCATGGGCACTTCACTTTATTCCAACCTAATAATATAGAGTGATTTAGTAATATATAGACTGATTTAGTGCCATTACACTGGTATAAAACTGCATTTGATGGAAGTCATATTAGTAAGCAATAATTATTTCATTTTTACCCACCCTTACTTATTTGCCTTTGGGAAGAATGTATAAATCTCCAATGAGTATTAAAAAAAAAAAATCCAATGGAAAGGCTTCAAATAATAATGTTTTTGTTGAAATAGGGAATACTGCAATTTCAATAAAAATATTTTAATAGCATGAAGAAGAACTTGAAGAGAATTTTAACAGATTGGAGGGGGCTTTGAGCAACCTGGTCTGGTGGGAGGTGTCCCTGCCCAGGGCCAGGGGAGTTGGAACTGGATGATCTTTATGGTCCCTTCCATTCGAAACCATTCTATGATTCTATGTTATTTTGAAAAAAAAAATAATTATTAAATACTCGCCTAGTATGAAACTCATAGCCATGCTTTTGATTGCAGGGCTTTGAAAGTGAAACAAATGTCTTTCCTGAACGTTCATCCTGACGTTCCAGGGCCTTACCTGATATTACTAACCTCCTGTCTCAAAATATTAAATGCATCATTGATCTGTTTTTCCTTTTTAAATGTCTATATTTTTTTTTCTCACTTTGGCAAATGTAATCGGTATTTATTTCATTAAGGGCTGCAATTGAGTATCGAACACTAAGACTTGTGGTCGACTCCTGGAAGCACACCTTCCTGGTGTCATTCCAGGGTGATGCCATAACTTGGCCATTCCACAGTCAAATAAAGCCCCAAATGTCTGTGCCATTGCAGCCTCCTCGCTGAGCGACTTCCATAAGCTCTGTTGCAATTCCATAGCCGGTATGAATCTTGAGGATTAGCAACTGTTAAGACAAGGGCTGAAATTTACTTGCCGTGATAATGAAGTCTCAAAATCCTGGTGTGGAAAAAAAAGCTTTCCTTAAAGGGCTGATAAACCTCCTCACACGGTTCATTGCCCACAAGGAGAGGGATATCACTTAGGTGTACGGATAAACCCAAAAGATTTAGTCTGTAGCAAAAATCAGCTAAAGCAATGGTGCGTTGTCACTATATTTGGTTGGGTTTTGGAGTGCAGGAAAGGGGAAAGCCTTCCCCTCTCCCCTCTGCCCACCAGATAGTTTTGTGACCCAGAGATAAAATTTATGCCTTGGGCCGGTAGAGTGATTTTAATAGGGGCACATTTTAAAGATTTCTCTTGCAGTTGCATGTTAGCAAGCGGTAGTTCTGTGTGCTCTCTGCCATTGGGACATCATTCCATTTTCCTGCGTTAAGTTCCAGCTGCTCATGTCAGACCCATACGGTGCTACCTAAGTGTGTGTGTCATTAATTTGTACCTTTAGGAGAATCCTAGCAGGGTTCTCACGTGAATTCCTTCTTAATTTATATGGACGTGTATCTCGCATGACAGTACCGTTAACTAAAATACTCGTCTATTTTTGTACTCCAGCCCTTTTGTTCATCTTTAAAGCCAAAAGAAAGACTACAAATGGATTAAAGCACAGGGGATATCAAATGAATCTGTCGTCCATCCTATTCATGAGGCTCATTGTACAGTCTTACAAGCCTGACTTTTGCCATTTTAGAACTACCGTCTTTTTAACTTGCTAGATGCTACAACATGTGTGGAATAATGTAAAACATTTTAAGATGTGAGATCACACTGACAAGAGGAGGAAAAATTGCAAAGAATTCCTTCATTTTCACATAAAGTAAATCATTCATCCTCAATTTTGTCTTCTGTTTGAAGTTTTATTGAGTGAAAATGACATATCCTAGAACGCCTTTGGTTTTGGAAAAAGGGCAGTTCTTCAATCTTCTGTTCCTTCTCTTTATTTTTTCTGTTTGTCTGGTACAGTCTTACCACTTCCAGAGCTCCTTCCACTTCCAAAGGCAGTGCACAGGCGAGCTCCCCTGTCAGCCACACAGCTTTAACATCTCACTTTCACAAGCAGAAGAACAGAACGCAGAGGTGGTGTTTACTTACAGCTAATGGAAATGTTTCTGGGACTGTTCTCTAAGCACTGAGGCCAGCTGGCGTCCAACACCCGGTTGTCCACACCACCGTACTCTCCTGCCTCCTGAAGTGCACCGAGCTACCTATTGGGAATGGCCTCTCACCCATCCCACGTCCAAAGCATGGGCACTCTTTGAAAGATGGCCAGCTGCCCTCATCCAGCAACAGCTCTAACCATCATGAAATCACAGAATTGCCTAGGTTGGAAAGGACCTTTAAGATCATCCAGTCCAACCATCAACCTCACTCTGATAAAAACCATCACTAAACCATGTCTCTAAGCACTATGGCAACCTGGCTTTTAAATCCCTCCAGGGATGATGCTTCAACCCCTTCCCTGGGCAGCCCAGTCCAAGGCCTGATAACCCTTCCCTTCAGGGAAGAAATGTTTCCTCATCTCCAACCTGAACCTCCCCTGGTGCAACTTGAGGCCGTTTCCTCTTGTCCCATGGCCTGGGACTTGGGAGAAGAGACCGACCCCCCCCTGGCTACACCCTCCTTTCAGGGAGTTGGAGAGAGCCAGAAGGTCTCCCCTCAGCCTCCTTTTCTCTAGGCTCAACACCCCCAGCTCCCTCAGCCTCTCCTCACAAGACTTGTGCTCCAGACCCCTCATCAGCTCCGTTGCCCTTCTCTGGACCCGCTCCAGCCCCTCAGTGGCTTTTTTTTGTGGTGAAGGGCCCAAAACTGGACACAGCCCTCGAGGTCTGGCCTCACCACTGCCCAGGACAGGGGGACGGTCACCTCCTGGGTCCTACTCCCCACGCTGTTCCTGACACAGGCCAGGATGCTGGTGGCCTTCTTGGCCACCTGGGCACTCTGCTGGCTCCTGTTCAGCCGACAGGTGACCAACACCCCCAGCTCCTTTGCTGCCCGGCACCTCCAGATACTCTGCCCCCAGCCTGGAGCACTGCAGGGGGTTGCTGTGACCTTTGTCTAACTTCACATTATATAATGATCAAGTTCCAAAGCCCTGGAAGATATTTTTAACATTGTTTAACGTATTGATACAGGCAAAGCCCGGGGGGTTAACCGGTTTGACCCTAGAAAAAGTAAGAGAAAGGTAGAATTAGAATTTGTGCTCTTGGTTCCTTGTCCTGTGCTTATTCCTTCAGATAACACTGCCTTTTTCACTCGTGATTAATAGAAGGTCTGTTGGATTAGCAGTTCAGGGATGTGTATCTTCAGACACCATACATGTCGGGAAAGTGTGCTCTCCTTAGGCACTTTTTCTCAAATAATTTGTGAGTCCTCTTTTCTGGAATTCGTTATGTAAGTTGAACACAGCATACTATTTCAAACATCCCTTCCTACCTATGCAGCCATTAACATGATTAATAAGAGGAGTTTGAATATTGCATGTTGCATAATCCTTCATAAAACTTAGGCAGTAAAAAGTACTTTGAGTATGGGTTCTGTTTGCATTTATTGGGGAAAAGAGTACCACAATAAGGTATCGTTTTCTTTTGTTTTTACAACTTCACCATCTGGAGTTGAAGAAAACAATATCAGATTACAGGTGCTGAAGGAATGTCCCATCTAAATGACTCTGTCAGCCCAGGTGAGTGCTGGCATTTCATCAGTGCCTACAGAACGCCTGCTCAGGCATTTGTCATCTGTGTGCACGGGTCATTTTTGCTTTTTTTGTACCATCCCAGAAGTTTGGAATGAAGAAGAAAATCTCTTTTAAGCTGTCAGTTGTTAAGAGCACAATCTAGAAGTCTGATGATTTAGAAAGGGACCCAGAAGCATCAGCTAGAGAGCACGTCTGTGAGCCCTGTGAATAGTCCTGGCTCTGTGAAGGGTTTCCCACAGTGGGGAGTTGCACACTCGTTGTCCCACGAGATGCTCTTTGCGCTGTCATCGCCTTCGGGATGCTGAGAAAGAGAACGCGTCTCCAGCTGGGCACACCAGGCTGGTTTGGAGTTTATTTAAAAACTGCACTTACTGGGAGGGGGGAAAGAAGCCACCGAGAGAAATGTTTCCTACAATTGCCTTAAAATTTTCACCTAACGATCTGAATGGTGCATGGCATTTTTGTCAGTTTGAACAGCTGCTTCCCTCTGCTTATTTAGGTTTTATTGGATCATCTGTAGCAAACGCTGTGCTCGGGAGAGCTCACTGGTAGCTTGGCACTCTTCATTTACAAAGGTAATCCATGTCTCTTGTCACATTCAACTTTGCTAGAATGTGGCAGGAGCTTGCAAAAGTCGCCCAGACTTCAAGAGAAAACAACTTCTGCTGAACACTACTTGCGTGGAAACATAAAATATTTATTCTCTTGAAATAAGCAATTTGATCATTCAGTCGCTTTATATATACCTCAGTGTGTAAGCATTCCTCTGCATGCTCCTTTCTCTCTTAAATACAATTATTTGCTACACCACTGCCAAGAGGAGAAAGAGTTGCATGTGCTCTTTTCAGTAACATGGATGATGGCCATAGCATTTATGAAGAAAGAATCATTGTGGAGTTCAAACTCATGCATATCTATAAACACATAACTTCTTGCCTGAGAGTTTTGGAGACCGAGATCTCATGAGGTTTTTTTTTGAGCTGTGCAGGTGGGGAAGAGCTTTTTAGCTCTGCTGCTGGTACCTAAAATAACACAGCAAAACGCATCGTAAAGGGTAGTTTTAAAAGTTTGCAGTTAAAAGCAGTAAATCACAGCTCAGCACAAACTGTATCTCTCAGTTTTTGTTCCAGCTCTCCCATTTTTGAGATGAAGCCGTAGTACTAGAGGGTCTTGGTGCTACTGCTGGCACGAATTTACCCGACCAAACCGTGCTGTTTGATCTCATCAACCTCCTCTTCTACTCAGAACCCCGTGGGACACGTTTGCACCTCAGAAGATGTGCTGCTGGTACCCGTGCAAAGCTTGTTCCTCTGTGCTCACACACGGGCTGTCTGAGGCTCTCACCTGCACTGGCCGTATGATTTCCTACACGTTCTTTTACAAAGAGTGCAACATTAGATCTAGCTTGCAGAGATACCTGATTTTCAGAGTTTCTCATGGATACGAACGAAAAAAAAAATAGTAATTTGTTTATAAGGGTGGAACAGAGGAGTGCCGTGGTTGTCTTCTCTGCCTACTTACTGCACAGCAGAATTACAATGGTGTTTATATTGTGTCTGAATACCTCGCCCCTATTTCTTTTGGTCCTGAAATGGTTTTCCAGCTTTCTGGATCTTGCACCTCTGCAAGATGTTGCTTTAGAAGGCTCCCGTTCAACGTTTTGCGCTCCATTTCTTCAAACCTCACGCTGCTGAATCTGGTAAGGGGCAGTGGTGATCCAGCTTCGCACCCGCTGACATTTCAAGTCACGAGGTCGATTTTGTGTGAAAATACCTTTCTTTTTGCAATCTCCCTCAATAATATTTCTTTCTTCTCCTGCTGGCATAGTATCTTCTATTCCCTAAATTGCTCAGATTCAGCGTATAGCTTTCAATGCTCCAAACGTGAAAACAACCTATCATTCAGTGTCTTGTGATCCATCAGAATTTCACATTTTTATTTTTCATGGTAAAAGCTTTTTTGTGCCATTTTTAGGGGCTTACCAGATGTATTAATTAAGTAATTTTCTTTTACATTCTCTATAATTAGGCTTGCACTGACTAAAGAAATTCAATTTTGCAGCCTAGTAAGACTAAGAATAGTCTCAACAACTTAAAAATTTGTTTGCAATTTTTTCATAAAAAGATATACTCACAAAGACTTGAGAAATCTGGGGCATTAGTAATAATTTAGTGCAAATAAATGATGTACTGTGTGTCAAGTTAAACAAGATACCGGGAACCGTTTGGACCCAGCCATGAAGTCCTGAGGCGAGCAGGCACAACCTACAGGTGTGTGTTTGAAGGCAGATGGTGAAGGGGAAAAAACCCAAAAAACTCTGGTTCAGTTTATTTTTTTTTTTGAGGAGACTTGTTCAGATAGGGGAAGGGAAGGATAGGAATGGTTTACAGGAATGGAATTTTACAGCTTCACTTCGCCGATCGGTGCACCAGAGAGAGTTGTTGATGAGTGAAGGCAACCATCCACCTTTCCAGTGGGAGGCGTGCAGTGCAGAATCACAGAATGACATGAGGTTGGAAGGGACCTCTGGAGATCATCTAGTCCAACCCCCCTGCCAGAGCAGGTCTACTTAGAGCAGGTCCCACAGGAACATGTCCAGGAGGGTTTGAATGTCTCCAGAGAAGGAGACTCCACCACCTCCCTGGGCAGCCTCTTCCAGGGCTCTGCCACCTTCCAAGTGAAGAAGTTCCTCCTCATGTTTAGGTGGAACTTCTTATACTCAAGTTTGTGCCCATTTCCTCTTGTCCTTTTGTCACTGGGCACCACTGAGAAAAGACCAGCCCCATCCTCCTGACACCCACCCTTTAAGTATTTATAGGTGTTGATCAGATGCCCCCACAGTCTTCTCTTCTCCAGACCAAAAAGACCCAAGTCCCTCAGCCTCTCCTCGTAAGGGAAATGCTCCAGGCCCCTCATCATCATTCATTCTGCCTTTGAAAGAATGATCAGCTGTTCTCTCTGATTTCCTTTAAATTATGTTTTAAAACCTATAAGATGTCCCAATATCAAAAATAGTGGCCTGGTTATTTTCATAATCTGTAGCTACACTTTGGTAAAAATAAAAAAAGAATAAAAATGTATTTCGTGCCTGTAATTATCTGTTTCCTGGAACCCTAAGTATTTATTTCTACCATGAAAACAGAACACAATGGAGTATTCACATTTATTTCAATAAGATTTGAAGGAGGCCCACAACAAGGAAATAGGCTTTCATTTTCTTAATTCTTTTTCTTTAGAGTTGGTCTTTTGTTACCATTTGAAAGATTTAAAAAAAAAAAAAAACCACAACAAAAAACCAAAACCAAACCAAACAAAAAACTATGAAAAATTGCCTGAATCAAAACTGCCTTTGTTGTTTGACGGCTCGGTCTGTTCTGTGCGTGTGTGTATGGTTTTATACTGTGTATAAAAACAGTATATATATATATATACTGTGTGTACCTATATATATGTGTGTGTGTGTATATATATACACAATTTTATACTGTGTATAAAACCAGGGTCTGGCTCTCAGATTCCCCCAGCGCAATCACGGTCGGCACCAGACCATGGACGCTTATGTATCTTCTGCTTGGCTTACTGCTGGATGCTTGGGGTCCAATGCAGCATTTCATTTCCAATCTCACAGATGACAGAATAAAATCCAGAATGCCTTTCTGCAGATGTCAGAAGGGAAGGAAGGGTAGATAGAGGATTGCTCAGTTTTAGTTTCCTGAAAAATCAGAAATAATCGTGTACGGAACCAAATGACATCTTTCATCCTATCTTTGGAGTATTTGATTTTTTTAATTAATCATTTATTTAAAAATATTCCTCCTGAAGTTATCCTGTCTATTTATTCTATTTACTCAGCAGTTTTCTTTTTAAAAAAAAAAAAAAATGTTACTGGGACTGTGTTTATGGATTTCTAGGAATTATGGGAATCCTTCAGAGGTTGATCAGATGGTTAAAGTCCATAGTTTTCCACCTAGCAACATATTTCAGGATTTTAAAAGAAGGAAGTACTATTTTATTTTTCTTTGAATAATTGAGTTTAGCTGTAAAGGTAGAAATAATTCATTTAACAAATACGCACAGGACAAAGAGCATTGTGAATCCTCTGATATTTAAAAAAAAACCAAGTTTCCTGGTTTCTAAAATCTTCATAGTGTGAATACTGTATATATGTTTTCATTATGTTGCCATGATTTCCAAAGTGCAGTTTCTAAATATTGAGTTAAAACTGGATTTGGTTTTACTTAGTTTTTGCCATTTTCACTTGGTTGGATGGGGGGCAGGGAGGAGAAGACAGTTCTAGCTTTTGCCTTTATTTTATTCCTAAAACCACAATACTGCTAAAAATACTATAGACTATTGATGTTGGTGTTGGCGCCTTAACATCTTCACATTGATCTTGTTCAAATTATTTCAACTAAGAAATGGATGTGGATTTTTTTCCCTCCTGTTTTCAGCAATTTTGGATTACTAGCGATTTCCACAGCTTTTTTGTTGTCAGAGTCGCAGCTGGATTAATGCCGGGTGAGAATGACTGACTCCCAATGCTCTTTTATTAGGTCTACCTGGTGGGCGGATCCTTCATTGTTGTTCTTGGATGGCAAAAATAAAAGTATTTCTAGATTTGTAGTACATATTTTGATACATTGAAATACGTGACAGTTGTAATATTCAAAAAGTGTTTGGTTTTGTTTTTTTTTTAATCTGAGCAGTAAAATTGCGTAGTGTCGGGACGGGGCTAGGACAAGAGCACAAGAGGCAGAAGCTGGACTGAAACAGTAACAAATGAAATTGAAATAATGGAGATCATGTTCATGGACCTTAGCAAGCTTGGTAACTTGAAGATTTGATTTTTAGAAATCGTTAAATAAGAAATATTTTATAAGTAATATTCACTGACCTTTCAGTGCTTCATGGTATAAAAGTTATCTGAAATAGGTTGATTTTATTTTTAAAGAGGCAGAGAGAATATTCATCCTTTTGTCTAGTTCTGTGCAACACCAGCTCTTCACATGAAGATGTGTTCCCCTGGGGTGCAATTACCCCTGATTGTCTGGGTTCTAAGTTGGAGAGCAATCAGACTGACTTAGGTTTAGGGACCGATGTGTTGACCAACGTCAACGTTTTAGATCTCATGAGGGAGGCACAAAAAGGTGCCTCAGCAAGGTTATTCTTTTGAGTGAGAGCACCTGACCAGTCTCTTGCTCAGCTCTGGAATGTGAAACTAGCTAGAAGCACTCTGCTGCTACCTGGGGATCATTAATAGAAGGTGAATAGCTTCCATTTCTGTAAGCTGTAGGGGGAATTATGATAAAACACACAAATCTGGTGCATTTGAAATACGGTAAGACTACCTAGATGGAAGTAATTTAAATGGCTTTTCAGCTTTCCTTACTTAGAAGTCTTTGGAAAAATTAAAGAAATCTTCCCGTTCGGTGTTAACATTTTATTATGTAGTTTTGTGGTGGTTGTTTTGTTCGATGTTAAAGCAAGGGCATGGTTTTCTAAATATCTATGGCAGCAGAAGTGTTTTCGAAACATAGGAAGCCATTGTTGTGCTCAAGAAAATGGAAATTTATTTTTAAAAGTACATAGAACATCTCCAGTTTTACTGTTTCTCAAAAGTAAAGGAAAAAATGCCCCAGGCATGCAAGCTTTTCAAACTTCTTTTCATTTTTTTTCTTTTCGTTTTAATCTCTAGGATATATTCTGTCATCATTTTACTATAGATACCGCTTCTGCTTTTATTCTTCTGGGAAGGATGGAAGAAGGTGGCAAATGACTTCTGACTGCTGCTTGCCTTAGTCTGTGCTGTAACTTCAGTTCTTCTTATGGCTAGGGCGTAAGAATTGATGTAAATTCTCAGGGTTTGAGCAGTTCTGCTGGTGTAGGGCTCTGTCCAAATTCAGTCATCATCTTGGCTCCCCTAAGGCTGCTTGGCTGCGGTTGCAATGCGGGCAAGTGGGTTCTTTCATAGCCCCGAGGAGGTGCACGGAACACCCCGTTGTGTGTCTGCGCCGTCACACGCGCGGGAAATTTCCTTCTGGAAACTGAGAATTTGCCATCGTGAATTCCCAAGAACTTTCTCTTTTCCTTTTGTGTCATGTGTCAGTCTGCTGGAATTCGGGGGATGGCAAATACTAATTCAGAACTGATATATTGGATGGCAAATACTAAATCAGATTGGTTTTTTTCTGCAATAATATATAGAGAAGCAAGCTACATTCTTCCCCACAGCCTTAGCTGCTAATATTCAGATGTACTAGGGGCTTTTTGTTCAGCTACTCAGTCATAGACTTCTGACTACATGTTATTTCTAAGGATCAATCAGGAACAGGAGTGACTTCCGGCAAGTTACATCTTCTTGAGGTCACCGCCTCCTGATTTAGTGAAGTTTTGAATTTTCCAAGCGAAGTCTTGAATAATGTAAGGCAGTGCTTCTCAGGTAAACTTTAACATTACTGAAATATTAATTCAGCATCTGAAGTTAGGTTAGTCTGGGAGAAAAAAAATTAATTTCAGTGAAAGATTTTTAAATAAATCATAGATAATGCAAAGGTAAATGTCTCTCTTGTGTTTCATCACATAGCCCAGGGCCACCCTGGGGTCTGTCTCTCCACCGTCTGCCAGCGTGTGCTAACGCAGGGCTTTGAGAGCGGAGGGAGGAGATGGGAGGAAGGCTCTGCCCTCAGTCAGAGCCTGCCCTTGCAGCAGCAGAGCTGGTTTCTAGGGCATCTGGAGAGAGCAAAACTTCCCAAGAACAACCTGTTACGATGCTTTGATATGTACCGATGGTATCCAGGCTGTTAGAGTTCATTTCTCATCTGAATGTCTTCCTTTGTTACTTCATTTAAGATCAATTATTGTACGTTCCTCAGCACAAGCGCCGTGGGAAAGCTTTGAGTTTTAAAGGGAAGAGGACGTGGACTGTGAGTTCCTCCCAGCAGGGTCAGTGTCATCTTTGGTCTCTCTAAAACACTTAACCCAGCAGGGCTCAAGGGATGCCCTGCCTGGGCTTGAAACGGGAGTCGATCGTCCTCCCGCCGACCGCAGCTTTTGGGGCTCTGCTGAAGTGGAAAAATGTTGCTTCTAATGCTAGATCTGTCTGCTCAAAGGATGAGGAGTTTTATTTAGTGCTCTCCCATGTTTTGTCTGTCTGTTTTGATGGGCAGTGGTTTAGGGGAAGAGAAAGCCTGGAGTCAGGCACCTCTAAACGGTATTCCTACTCCTCATCTGAGCTGAGGAAATGGCTGGATGGCAAAGCCCTTGAACTCACGCTGCTCTCCAAGCAAAAAAAAACCAAAAAAACCAACTACTATTTATTTTAAGTCAGGTGCTGATATGCACAGTAAACCCACAAATATTCGGCACAATGGTACCTCCTCATTTCCTAGGCAGCTTTAGTGATTTGCATATTTAGCCTCAGTGTAAATTACATGCGGTATAACTGATCATATATTGCATGGATGCCTTTTGTAACAGTTTGCTGGTAAGAAATTACTACCTTAAGCATAAATGTATTGCTGTAACGTGAGTGATGCCAACGGCATGGCAGGGACATGCCGCTTTAGCGAAGCAAAGTTTGGACTCAAACTCTGTTAGTGTAACTTCTCTGCAATGAAAAGTTGCCATTTTTGATGTAGGGAATGCAAGTTGATAAACAATCAATATTGTAGCTATGTGGGCTGGAATCATGAAGTTCAACACTGTGCAGCACTTAAAAAGGGAAACAGAAAAAACCTTAGATGAATTGAATGAAAATTACTCACATGAATGCTACAAAAGTAAGAATAGAGACTGTCAGAACGGAAGACAACAGAAAGCAGAGAAATAAACTTGTGTTTGGGACTCACAATGTATCCTACTTCTCTTTACCCTTTTATGTCATGGTAACTGCAAAGTCATTACTGATAGTCAAGAGGTCAGTTGCCAAAAAATCTTTTCTTCAGAAAAAAAAATATGACGGAAATACACAAGAGTTGAGGTTGGAAGGGACCTCAAGCAGGGCTACCTGCAGCCAGTTGTCCAGAAGTATTTCAAGATGTGTTAAGCATCTCCAAGGAGAGACGCTCTGCAACATCCCTGGGCAACCTGCCAGTGCTCCATCACCCTCACTCTTCCTGGTGGTTCAGAGGGAACCTCCTGTGTTTCAGTTTGTGCCAATCGCCTCGGGACACCACTGAAAAGAGCCTGGCTCCCTCTTCTCTGCAACCTCCTTTCAGGTATTTATACACATGAATGAGATGCCCCCTGAGCCTTCTCCAGGCTGAACAGTCCCAGCCTGTCCTTACAGAAGAGATGCTTCACTCCCTTAATCACCTTCGTGGCCCTTTGCTGGACTCTCTGAGGTTGCCCATGTGTCTCTTGTGCAGTGGAGCCCAGAAATGGACACAGAGCTCCAAGTGTGGCCTCGGCAGTGCTGAGCAGAGAGGAAGGATCACCTCCCTTGACCTGCTGGCAATACTTTCTGTAACAGAAAGCTACAGGATCTATATTTGATGGCTTTCTAGTATTACGAAGATCGTCAAGATCTCTCAAGACAAAAACTGCAACCATACTCGGAAGGCACACTACTTCCCTTATGAAAGTAAACACTACGAACTGAGCCCAAACATGCTGGAATGAAACTGCAATAACAAACATAAAGATAAGTAATGTTTTAAGGATCTCTGGTAAGAACACAGTGAAACTGGGCATTTTTCATGGAAAAGATTTTAATATTCTGGACCACTGTTAGAAAGGAATTTGTATTCTGAAGTCTTAAATCCTTATCTCCAACTTGATGAAAGGGTTTTGAGTGAATGCAAAATGTCCACCTGGAACTGGACATTAGACACACCACGACTTGTTTTAGAGTTCTTGTCAACTCAGAAGTAGAGCGTTTTGACTACGATTAGCAACAAAACCCAAAGCCAAATATGGGAAGGTGATTAAAGGGAGATCAGTGATTGTTGCATCGTTGACTTAACGCAAGGCCTCTGAAACAGTCTGTCCCACTTTCCTTATAGCCAAAGTATTCAGGTACAGGCTGTGTTGCTAGACAGTAAGGTGAAAGCAAAATTCTTAAAACCTCTGGGCTCAAAGTGTCGGCGTCTTCATTTTACAAATTCCAGTGGATGACTGGTTATCAGTGGCATCTCTCAGGGCCCAGTATGGAGCTAATACTGTTTAACATCTTCATTAATGGATGAATGGATGGTTTCTCACAGATGTGCACCCAGTAGCTTCACAGGTGAGTGGTGGGGGTTCCGATGTTCTGAACATCTTATGTTCTGAAGGGCAGAGCTGCTGTTCAGGGTGGCTTAAAAAGGCTGGAGAAATGGGTTAATGGAAACCTCATGATATTCAACAAAGGCATGGGCAGGGTCCTGCACCTGGGGTGGAAATGACCCCATGCTGGCGACTGGCTGGGTAGAAAGCAGCTTTGCAGAAAACTGTACTGGCCAACAAGTTAGACAAGAGTTGGCAGTGTGCACTTGTGACCACAGGACAGCTAACCACGTTCTGGGCTACACCACCGGGTGTGTGGCCAGCAGACCGGGGAAGTGATCCTCCCCCTATGCTCAGCATTTGCAAGATCACACGTGAAGTGCTGTGATCAATTTTGGGATCTCCAGTGTGGGAAAGACAAAGGAAAGCCAACAAGATGGCCACGGGACCGCAGCACACAGCATGTGAGGAGAGGCTGAGAGAATTTGGCTTGTTCATCCTTGAGAAGACTGAAAGGAGACCTTAGTGCTGTCTACAACTACCTAACGAGAGGGTGAAGAGAAGATGCGGGCAGACTGTTCTTTCAGGTGCGCTGAGATAGGACAAAAGGCAATGGACACATGTTGCAACACGGAAAGTTTCAATTTAAATGCACCAAAAAACTTGGCCACCGTGAGGGCTGTCAACATACTGCAACAGGTTGCTCAGAGAGGTTGCATCTTGTCCATCCTGGGACATACTGACTGGACACATCCTGGACGCAGCCCTGAACAACTTGATCTGGTTGGACATCCTTTGAGCAGAAGTTTTGACTAGATGATTTCTGGAAGTCCCTCCCAAACCAAATTATCCCGTGATTCTATAAGAATAAAATAATAGTTAAAATTTTATTAATTTTATTGACAATTTTCTTATAGGGTGGATGAGTATTGGTAAATGTCAAAAGCAAATTTGGGATGAGAAATCAGACCTCTAAGGAGAGCTATGTGGCTGAAATTCCATACTTAAGAAAGAATATAACTGTTGTGCAACTTCCCTTTACTCAGTGGCAAAACATAGATGGAAATGAGAAATTAAAATGGATACATAAAAAAATGGAATGAAAGACATACAGGTGGGAGTTAAGAGAAAGTACATGTTATGAAGTATAGCACTTTCCAGGGAAAAAAAAAAAAAAAGGAGAAAGAAAGTAATGCTAGAAATGAAGTTGTCCTGCTGTAGGGAAAAAAGGTTAATTTTTCAGTGGTGCTAATACAAAATAAAAAAAAAAATGTGTATTTACTTCTGCTTCTGCATAGGAATGGGATAATATGCTTTTGCCACAGTAGGATGATTAAACACATTGTACTTGTTCACAGTCAAAGGTGAATTAAACAATAAATATCAATGCTCAGAAGAGGTCAGAGAAGCTGCAGGGTTGGAGATGTGAAAAAAACTGGAAAAAAAAAGAATTCCTGTTCTTTATTCTGCCCAGAACCTTTTCTAGCTTTGTAGAAAGATCTAAATCACTGTAGTAATTACTTGTCTATTGAAACTAAATCTTATTTACTTTAACAGTGAGGAATGCTTTATGAATAATTTATTTAAACCTTGACAGTATTTAAGAAGTACTTATGCATGCTTATTACTCCCAAATAATACCAAATATAACTAGCATGAAAGGTGGAGCTGCACTGTGCTTTCAAATTTGTACATGTGGAGGATTTTGTATTTCTAAAACAGCAGGGGAAGAAAAACCGAAAACATACCATAGCTGGTCTGAAACAAAAGCTGTTTGCTGTATTCATAGGACTTAAAAACTGTAGGTCTGTTGTTACAATATAGCTATAAAAATCACCATGACATTCTGGGACATTTCTTATGGAAACTAAGTTAATTGTTCCCATCTTTATGTTCAAATCACAAATGATTTCTAAAACAAACTGTATTTATTAATATACACTATTCTCTTAAGTCTGGGATTAGGTTTTTGGGGGTTGAGATTTTTTGGGTTTTTTTGTTTTGGGTTTGTTTTTTTTTATATATATAAAAAAGGAAATCGAAGAGGTGCGCTTGATCTCTGTTTTTCTCAGGGATTTCTCCCAGGCCCCTGTTGGCTGGTTTGCTTTCCGGGGTTATCCCGCTCTTTGAACCTCTTTGGGAAGGACCCTGCCTCCTGCCTGTCCGTGGCAGGTGTCACTCAGCGTAACGGGTAGGAGAGTGTGGCGGTCACTGCTGCCTTGTGCCCTTTGTGCTCCTCATCACACAGGAGAGGAGCAGTCACCATCCATGTCCAGACTGTATCTGTCCTGGCTGTCATCTCCTGAGCTACTTCATTAACCTTCTCCACGGGGACATCTTTGCTCTTGCTTCTTCCAACTTGTTTATAAGTCGCATCAGATACTGTCCCATCCTCCTAATTACATCCAGATACTGGAAAAAAAAATATAGTTTTTTCGGGACATGTTTCTGAGGATGATCAGAGGGATGGAGCACCTCTCCTATGAAGACAGGCTGAGAGCTGGGGTTGTCCAACCTGGAGAAGAGAAGGCTCCAGGGAGACCTTATAGCAGCCTTCCAGTACCTGACGGGGCTACAGGAGAGCCAGAGAGGGACTCTCTGTCAGGGAGTGGAGTGACAGGACAAGGGACAACAGTTTTAAATTGGAAGAGGGGAGATTAAGATTACACACCAGAAAGAAATTCTTTACAGTGAGGGTGGTGAGACTCTGGAACAGGTTGCCCTGAGAAGCTGTGGCTGCCCCATCCCTGGAGGGGTTCAAGTCCAGGCTGGATGGGGCTTGGAGCAACCTGGTCTGGTG
>JAOQGH010000012.1:54484237-54495245 GCA_025769975.1 Gallinago jamesoni
GTGGTTGAGGCACCATCCCTGGAGGTATTCAAGAGACTAGTTGACATGGTGCTTGGGGATATGGATTAGTGTTGGGTGGTGTTTTGTGTGGTGTGGACGTGGTGGGTTTTGTTGTTTTTTGTGGTTGTTTTTTTTTTTTATTGGTTGGACTAGATGATCTTAAAAGGTCCCTTCCAACCTAGGTGATTCTGTGATTCTGTTTAATATTTTTTTTGGCCATGTAAAAGTAGGTAACATTCACTCTCTTTCTACCTGAAACTATTCGCTGATCATCCCCTTGGTTCAGACTGTAAGTTTAGAAGAGGTTGTACTTAGGGAGGATCTATGCAGAAATAGAGAACATTGCATCTTGTGTGTAGACCATGAGACTTCCTCTGTACCTAAACTTTTCTGTTTTCCAATAAAGTGTAATCAGTCCTGGTTTAGGAGAGGATAACTTGGCCTTTATTGAGCCACAAGAAAGGAGTATCGGATTGTTCAGATTTTCACTAACAGAACTTTTCACTTTAAGTTAGGGCTATTTCTATTTAGGAAAATACTAGTAAATTCCTTTTAAAAAATAACAGAATGACATCTTTAAAAATTCCTCAGGCCCGTCTAGTAATTATAGTAAAGAAAATTGTGCAAATGCACTAAAACTCAATAAAATTCTAGACAGTGTATGCACAGCATCACCGATAAGAAGCACTGCTGCGCGTTTCAGGAGTGTGTTGTTATCCTATTGAGCAGGCAGTATTGAAATTACCCACTGTTGCTGAAACATGGAATCAACTTGTAATAAACTGGAGACTTAATCGGACCTGGCAGCTACCCAGTGCACCCACTAATTTCCTGATTTGTGCTGTTTCTAGGCCTTTGTCAGCAGAAGTTGGCAGAAACGTGGTTGTATTGCTGGATCTATAATTTTAAATGAGAATTTATTTCACAGTTCTTTCCTCTTCCCCACTTTGTTCTTTTCCTGTTTTTTTTAGCACAAGGACTCAATGCCATCATTACAGTATTTAGTGTTTGACTCTTTCTCCAAAACTTTGTCAATTTATGATTTGGATGATCTTTTAAAATGCATCAGTACACTTACAGTCCGAGAAGGCATGTTTACTTTAAATTTAGAATTTTGGTAAAAATGTAAATAGTGTATAACTTGAAGATGTATAAACTGATGAACTTTCTCCTGAGTAGAAATGCAGCCATCTCTCTTGGGCTTAATATGGGTCAGGTCTCTCAGTCAGATATTTCAAACATTATGTCAAGATGCAGCTGTCAAAGGGAAGTGCATAGTTACAGCTCCACACAGCAACTTTCCAGCTTAGCCCTAAGGGTTTAATGTTACTTTCAGGAATAACAGCAGTGCACGGCTGTGATTAGAGCCGACTTCTTATGTATTCTCATCATTTACTGCTGTAGTTCTTTTTCCCTTAACACAACAAATACATGAGAAGTTAGCCCGCAGCATTCTCCTTTACAGATGACGTGCAACGAAAGCAGACCTGACTGATTGACCTCTTGGAGCAAAACATAAGGTACTCACTACTCGTGTTGAGACGATTTCTGAAATCCTTCCTCTTAGGAGCACCTCTCATGAGTGAGCAAACCACCTTCCTAAACACACAGGCAGTGACTTGGTTGTCTGGGTATTCTGCTGAGATACGCTGGAGTTATTTGGAAGTAGAGACAAAGAACCAGAGCTACAGTTGTGAAATATAAATGAGCATTCAGAAAATTTTCATACACGTTCTTCCATACTGGCCATTTGTATGCTAATTTACACTGACACCCAGCTTAAGTAGGTATATTTTGATTTCATAACTATCTTTTATCCTGTATGAAAAGGTAATGTAAACGTGCACTGAGTTTTAAAAAAAAGGTTTTCTTAGCTACAGATTAAATGAGGGACAATAAGAGCATTGTATATGGTGATTCTGGAGTTCGTAAACATAGTACTCAAGTAGCAGTCTTATTTAAAAACTATCAGGCCATCTCATGCTGTATTATTTGTATTCATTTCTGACATGGAATTTTTCCATTTTTCTGTTTATGATACCACTCCATAGATCCAGGTCAACACTTCAAAATTATGGTCTTTGTGCTACGTTTTGTAATCATGGATGGAGTGCGGAGTGGTTTAGGCCACATGATTTGACTCAATCATTAAGTCTAAACATGGTGATAAGTTTGTCAACCCAGGCAAAATGGGTCCCAGCATAAATGTAATCTGATGGGATGTCCTGGTTTCGTGTGGGGAAGAGTTAGTTTTCTTTCTAGTGATTGCTGTGAAAGGAATGCCAATAATAGCTACTGTTTTTTACTGTTGCTAAGTGATGTTTACACTTCCCCTAGAAGCATAGACACAACGATGGAATGGGCAATGAAATATTCTGTACCACCATATGCTCAGTCTACCAAGGGGGGTTAGCTGGGGGGCAGGAATCAGTAATCACTGCTTTGGAAAACAGAGGTGGAAGGTGCAGTGAGAGCAACCCGTGTTGTTATTATTATTATTGTTTCTTTTAAACTGTCTTTACCTCAACCCACGAGGGTTTTTTTCCTCCCTTTCCCCCTTTTTTTCTTCCCTCTGTCACCCATGGTTCTGGGGGGCAAAGGGGGAAGGGGTGAGTGAGCCGCTGCATGGCTCTGGCTGCCAGCTGGGGTTCAACCACAGCATAAGATTTCTGTATTTTTGTTCCCCAGCATTCGTTACCTGCCATCACTGAACCCAAAGGCAAAAATACTAATCAGATAACTGAAGAAGTGTATATGAACCTTTTACTCTGTAGGTTCTTGTGGCCTAGAATACTTGGTTTCTAATGTAGAAGTAACTGTTACCAGAACACTTGGGTAGACCTTTACCTAAACTTCTTCTCTAGCCTAAGTTCATAGTGCTAGAAGATTGTAGCCCTAGGGCAGGATTAATCTCGCTCACAGACAGATGTGCTCTGGGCACCTCATGTGCTGTTCCATTTGCTGGGTTTGGGTACCCAGGAGCAGCCGAGAGTCCTCAGGCATGCTGCCTGGCCACCATCTCAGACCTCCTGCACGTTGTGCCACACCTCCTGTGTTGGTAGGACTTCATTGTTATTCCAGCATCTCTGACATTAGGCGCTTCAATTTAGCACCTAAATTAAGTTTTTGAAGTTGTATCCTTTTACCCCAACTCAAGAAAGCATCTCATGTCAAGATGGCCACTTAGGTTTAGCTGTTTAGCCTAATTCTGCTTGAGCGTGTGCCTGATGTTAAGTATGTGATTAAGATGTGCTTAATGTTCTGTAGCGAATTCGCGCTTCTGTGTCTCGATTCTCCTGTGTTTAAGATTAAACCTTGAATGGTAGATGTTGGGGTGGGGCCCCCTCCCTCGCCATGGTCCAATGTGGCGACGTGCACTTACTGGGATGCCGCAGCATCCCACCCTCGGGGAGTGATTTCTGCTGCCTCCTGTTTCTCAGACCAGACTTGGGAGGGAGGGAGGGAGGGAAGGAAGGAGATACCACTCTTCCTGCACTGCAGACCCAGGCAGGATGGATCACCCATGTCACTGTAGAGAGGAAGACATGTAGGGGTGACCGTCCAGCTACGGCCCAGGGGGAGATTTTAGGTCTTCTGCAAGATGCTGTCTGCTCCGCCTTCTCAACACTAAGCACTGCCATTCCAGGGTGGCACAAAACACAGATCACACCAGGACTACGGCAAGCTATTGGGAGAAAAAGGCTATGGGGGTACTTGGCTGCCTTCAGCCCTTTCTCTGGCTTTTACAGTAGCAGTTGGTTTCATATGTGTTGTTATGGCAGCAAGCAACAATAAGGCTTCCTCAAGTGGTATAATTCCAGGGAGAACATCAACATTGGAGATACACAATGTAAAGCTCTTCTAAAGCCCAGCATAGTCATCTGCTGCTCCAGATAGCTTCCAAAAAATAAATTCAATAGTGTCTATAAGCACGTTCTTTAATTTTTCACTCTCTACATCTCTTAGGGATAGAGAATGTTCATCATTTTGCATATATCAATGCAAGAGCAGTTCAACTTAGTACTGACGTATAGTCTAATTGGCTTTAAAATGGAATTTTGGGTTTTGAGTGCTAATTTTCAGGTAATGACTTTCTAATTGATTTTCTTTTTATTAAGGACCATTGATTCATTCCCTTCAATGAAACTCAGTTGGCTTCCCAAGAGAATTTATGAAAAGCTGCTGAAAACAAAGATCTATCAGTGCTGCTTTCTTTCTACCTTACTTTACTCTCCGTTCTGTCTAAACTATATTCTTCTTATTCTTTCCTAAGCAAGCTTAGAATAACAAGGATAAACACTTTTATTGTGTATATATACAAGTATGAAATGGGTTCTTTGGAACAAATGCATCTTTATTCAAAGATGGATTGAACTTTTGTGACATTCTTCCTAAAAAACAGATATTCACCATGGCCTCTGCTATATTAATGTGACAGCTGTTTAACATTTGTACCGGAGTTAGAGTAAGCAGTAAGCTTGGATCACACAGAGATTATCTGAACTGATGTTCTTTTACAAAAAAGAGGAATGACAGTTTTTAAATGGAAGCATGAGCTATTGTGTAACCACACTGCTTGTATCATTAAGGCACAGCTCAGTGTAGATGAAGCCCGGTGGAGACCGTGTGGATGTTTTCTGTTACGGTATGATATAACCATCCCAGCTAGATAATAATGCATAATGTGAGTGATAACTGGAAGCCTTTTGGTGACCTTACTTAAGAAGAGGTTGACCCCTGGCATTTAAGATAGTGGCACAGCAAGTGAAGGAATTAAACAGAAAATGAGCGGAAACCATGCTGTTATTTTCGTCTCATTTTACATGTACTTTGGGGGCGGGAGGGGGAAGCTAATTTCTTTAAAAGAAAGCCTGTAGGGATTTTGCAAGCCAGATCGTGTTACTGTTTTGCAAGTTGTTCCAGAAAAAAATGCTGGGTTTGATTAATTATCTGATTATTTTGATATTATAGAAGCATAGCCAGAGTTTTCTCATCCTAGGTTGCCAGGTTCTTGGAAAGGAGAAGTTTTCCATGATAATGATCCATTCTTTAATGCAAAACAAAAGGTGACTGGATGAACAAACCAGACAAAGCCCAAGTATTTTTAACACTGAACATAAGTAACCATTGGAAGAGCTTCTGCAGCAGTGTGATAGATATGATTTTCCATCCCTTTCAGTTTTGAAATCAAGACCAAACAACCTTATGAATGTTGCCCAAATGGAGAACTCATTACCTGAACTATCACACAGGAGCTGGTAGTCTGCGTCTACTGAACTCCAGAGCAGATTATCATAATTCTCCCTTCTGGTCAATGAGTCTCCGTCATGTGATTTATTTATTTATTTTTTAAGTAAGCAGGGATGTAAAAATAGGGCAAGAATTGTTTTTTAAAGGGATCAGTGCATAAATAATAGCTAATTAATTCTCAGCGAACACTTCTGAGACTGTTACCTCCGGTTTACAGACAGAATGAGTTTCAGAGACACTGGGCTGTTAGTCAGGTTCACACAGTAAGTAGGCAGCAAAGCTCAACACCAAAAGTCATTCCTGGCTGCTCTGCTTGTCTTGTTAGAAGTACTTACACAGCTTTACCAAATGGCTGTCAAGACATTTCCTGTAGGTGCCTCCTGCGACGCTGTTGAGGAACACAGTAACATTACCATAGACTCTTCCTTCTGAAGAACTCCAGATTTCTTCTGAGCACTTGCAAGCATGTTTTCAAAATACTCTCAAGCAGTATCTAAATTAGGCTAGGAGGCAGGGGAGGTGAAAGATAGGCAGATCTTTGTTCCTTTGTCTTTCTACTCCTCCTTCCTAAAAATATGCAGAAAGAGTAATTTTGGTTTCTCTCATATTAGTTGGAGAGAACGGGATATACCAGACTGATAAATAGCAACAAGATCACGACATCCAGCGAGATCTGGCCCGGATGGAGAGTTGTGCAGAGAGAAACCTAATGAAATTTAAAAAGGGCAAGTGTAGGGTGCTGCACCTGGGGAGAAATAACCCCCTGCACCAGAACAGGTTGGGGGTGACCTGCTGGAGAGCAGCTCTGAGGAGAAAGACCTGGGAGTTCTTGTGGACAACAGGATGGCCATGAGCCATGTGCCCTTGTGGCCAAGAAGGCCAATGGCATCCTGGGGGTCATGAAGAAGAGTCTGGTCAGCAGGTGGAGGGAGGTCATCCTGCCCCTCTGCTCTGCCCTGGGGAGGCCCCATCTGGAGCACTGGGTCCAGTTCTGGGCTCCCCAGTTGAGGAAGGACAGGGAACTGCTGGAGAGGGTAAAGAAAAGGGCCACAATGATGATTAAGGGCCTGGAGCACCTCTCCTATGAGGAAAGGCTGAGGGACTTGGGTCTTTTTAGTCTGGAAAAGAGAAGACTGAGGGGGGATCTGATCAATGCTTACAAATACTTAATGGTCAGGAGGATGGGGCTGGTCTTTTTTCAGTGGCGTCCAGTGACAAGAGGACAAGAGGAAATGGGCACAAACTTGAGTATAAGAAGTTCCGCCTAAACATGAGGAGGACCTTCTTTACTGTGAGACTGGTAGAGCCCTGGCAGAGGCTGCCCAGAGAGGTGGTGGAGTCTCCTTCTCTGGAGACATTCAAAACCTGTCTGGAGAAGTTCCTGTGCAAGCTGTACTAGGTAGACCTGCTCCCGTGGAGGGGTTGGACTAGATGATCTCCAGAGGTCCCTTCCAAGCCCGTATGATTCTATGATCTTCACTATGAAAGCAATGGAACAAAGAAGAGCGAAGAACAGCAATGTTGGTGTGACATAGCTTTGGAAAAAAAGAGCATGCAAGAAGATTCACCATGCATCTACCAACCATTTCCCGATCAATTTGGGCCCTTGCCCAAACAAAACCGCACTCCACCTTTTCTGTGCTGCTGCAAATCCTTGTCATGGGCAAGTGGATCATGTAGGAGAAATATTTGGCCTGAATAATAAAGCTCTTTGTCGGTGAGAGTTTTCACCTTCTGAGCAGTAAGAGACACGGGTGCTCATGGCAGAGGTGTTGCTCTGTTGACCTCCAACTCTTCCTTTGGTTCAGTGACCGCAGAGACCCTCAGCCCCCCTCCGTGACAGGCTCAAGGGACTGCGATGAACTCTCCCTAAACTCAAAATGTCACTGCTTCCTTGCCCAGGGAAGCATGTGTCCTGGCTGCCAAAAAGAAATAAATCAAAAATACCTGGATCAGATAAAGTTTCCCTTGCTGCATTAGGAAAAACAAAATGGCATGCACACAACTAATGATCAGTTGACTCTAAATGTTCAACCCCCTAAGATTTATAACACAGCTTAAAATTAAATTTAGGAATTTTCTGTTGCAAGCAAGTTAGGTCATTAAATCACTTTACTATTCATTTTATGCATTGTAAGGAAAAGAGTAAGTAGAGAGGTGATAAAAATTTTAAAATCCTTTTCCCCCACAGTTATTGTTTTCAAAATAGATTCCCTTTTCTGATTATTAAACAAGGGTTTTGGTATCTGGTGGTCCTCCTATTTCAGATGCTAACAGCTATTTTAGGGCATTGGACCTAAAATATTTCTTACAGTTACTTTCAGAATTGTGCCTGATGTAAACCTGAATGAAGAAAAATTATAGGGAAATTAGAGGCGTATTATCTCTGTCAAATTCAAAAAATGTAACTCCTGAAAGAGTACAGTTGGAAAAGAGGTAATGGGCTGAAATTGGATTATTTACTTTAGAACAAAAATATAACCTTCAGTAGTCTCTTTTGTAAGACATTTACAGTTTACTAAATTCCCAGAGTTTCAAATTAGAGATTCCTTCTTACTCGAAACTTCTGTTATGGATATCAGGCACTTTCTGCATGAAGGCTGAGTTGCCGTTTGACGTTGTCAGAATACACTTAAGCAGAGACACAAGTATTCTGCAGACCTTCCAAAATCTTTCCATTGGTTTTAGCAGGGGGAAAATAAATAAATAATAATAATAATAACAACTTAACTGAAGTAATCCCTGGAGAAAGAGGTAACTTGTAACAATTCACATATTCCTTTGAACGTTTTATAAACTATAAAATATTCTTGTGGCTTTTTGGTATCATTTGAAAAGGCCAAGTGGTTAAAACTGTCCTTGTTTCCCTAGAAAGGCGAACAGCTTTTAGATGCAAGTTGAAGGACAGGCAGGCATGTTTGAAGACTGTCACGTATTGTAATTCTGCCTTTGGAGATTTCTGTGTCATTTAGCTTTGATCACTTTGAAAGGGTTATTCTACTGAGTCCTACTGCAGGTATTCTTCCTGAGATAGGAATTTTGGGTTTGCAGTTTTTCTTATGATTCTTTACATTTGGAGCCTTTTAGAGTTGCGCCGAGTTTTAGAAAGGATCCACGTTGATGTTTGCCATATTAATACTCGGTTTAGATTTGATCCTGGGCAGTGGAGCAAGAGGTTCTAAACCTGTGATCCTCCATCAAGATGATCTGGACTTCAGGTAGTGATTTTCAGTGTGGGTTCTGCCTAGGGCAAATAGGAGAAAAGAAAAGGAAAATGGTTAGAGTTTTCTTGTATCCTAGTTATCACTGATAACGGCATCAGCTGTTGGAATTGTTGATTTTAGTGCATACAGAGTGTTTTAGATAGGCTCTTTTTATTTTCTTCCCTCTTGACGTGTTCAGAGAGTACTACAGCTACAGACAGAAACTGAGACCATTTGTTGGTGTTAGATGGTAGAAATAATAATTCTCCTTTTTTCCCCTGTTTTTTCTCTAGGCGTCATCTGCTCAATCTTGACTTAATATTATACAATTATTTTGTTCCTTACATAAATGTGGCAGCTTGAAAGCGTACAAAAACAAAACAAAAGGCACAAAAGTATATTAGGTACATACTTTTCAAGTTTCTATAATTTTAAGGCATTTTGAATATTTTAACGTTTTAAGGACAGCTGAAGACACATTTAAAGAAAGTTTATTATTTTGTTGTTACCCAGTACTTCCCATTATGATAAAGTCCTCTTGAGTTATGGGGAATTACAAATGCTATTTGCAATTTACTGCAATCCTAGCATTCAACAGATACTGAAAGTATACTGGAAAAAAACCCCAACATATTTAATTTTTGTCTTCAAAATTTGTATATTGTTATGTCAATATACAATATTAACCTCAAACTTGAAACAAGTCATACACAATTACCAGACTTTATTCCCCATTCTTTTTTTCAGCTTGATTTACAGTTGTAGTCCTGTAACAAACTATTTTGGTTATGGCACAGGTTTTGATTCAGGGTGGTTTCTTGCACACCAATAGCATAGGTAGAATTGTATTGGTCTGAAAAGCAGTCTTTGGATATTCCTGTGATTTCACATAGGAATAAAAACCACCCATAACTGAGAAATGTTTATCTTAAAAATTGATCATCCTAATTTTCTCATCACGTTAAAGGAAAAGAATGCGAAAAGAGCACGTATGGTCATTTTGACTTATAGTTACAAACTGATGTCACAAATGAAGTTTTTCTGTCAAGGGCAGAAAACGTTGTTTATATTAATGCATAGCCAATTAAGAGCTCGAAAGCTTTCCTAATTCAGTTGCTATGTCCCTACTGAACACAGACATTTCTAAACAGTACTTGAAAGAGGTACTGGTGTTATACTTTTTCCTGCGGGGAGTTTCAGAGTCTTATCACCCAGTGCGGAGCGCGGCGGGTGACGTTGCTGAGTTTGTGCCTGCCTCTCGGAAGCGCAGCCCCTGGGATCAGCCTCACCTCCTTGGGTTGCAAAGTTCCGTGTAAGTAACCCAGTAGAGTAACGGGGTCCTGTACCAGAGACACGAGAAGCTTTGAGACCAGGCTGGTCTCAAAAAGGGAATAAATACTATCCTGAACGTTACTTAAAAGCTATTTATTCGAAAAGGATCGAAGCGTGTTAAAATTGCCAACTATATCAGTACTAGGGAGGAGAAGAAACCAAGGACCACTCTGGGCTCCTCTGCTTGCCCTTCTTCTCCAGGTGAGAGCTCCTGCTGGTGTTGAGCTCTGTAGCTCAGCAGCCAGAGATGAGGCAGCTGTTGGTGTTATTTCAGTACCGATTGCAATTGTGTTTAGTTAGTTTGGAAATGCATTCTTCCTGTCTCTTTTTCATTCTATATAAGATGTAGCAAAAGTAATTTTTTACTATAAATGAATAAAACCTCTCAAGTCCCTGGGATAAAAGCCGGTTAAATCCATCTATATAACCATTTCACACTGTTTTTTTGTATTCTTTTTCTTTTAACGTGAATCAGTCACTAGGCAACTTTTGGAACTAGGTTGTTGATTATATTCTCCGTTTTGTAGAATACATTCATATTACAGCCAAGAAAATTTATGTTTTACTGTGTAGCCAGTGAAGAGTGGCAAGCTTTTAATTCAGTTCCTATCTCCCACTTTGCTTCACTGACCACAAAAGGCTCAGATTTCTAATTCAGATGCCCATGTGAATACTTGACTAAGTACTTAATAAGTATTATTTTATTTTTACAACCCCATAAAACAAATGAATTTATACTCCCTCTTTTCTATGTGGAACTGAGACGGTGAAAGATTAAGTCAAAACAACCTAATGATTTTGTGTGCCTGGGAAACTGTACTAAGTGCCGCTGAAAACTTTTTTTTCCAACTTGTCTAGCATCACATGGGAGCTGTCACAAAGAGAATCCAGCTCCTGGGAACACCTATGTTACCTTCTTGAAAGACAGTCTGTTCCCACCTGGTGGTCCACAGGCCACACGCTGTGCTTCACTTTCTCATGCAGATCAAGGATCTATGTGCCCAGGTGGCCAAGAAGGCGAAGGGCATGCTGGCTGGTGTCAGGAACAACGTGGGGAGTAGGACTCGGGAGGTGATGGTCCCCCTGTACTCGGCACTGGTGAAACCCCACCTCGAGGGCTGTGTCCAGTTTTGGGTCCCTCAGCACAAAAAAAGCCATTGAGGGGCTGGAGCGGGTCCAGAGAAGGGCAACGGAGCTGGTGAGGGGTCTGGAGCACAAGTCTT
>JAOQGH010000012.1:54495345-54511344 GCA_025769975.1 Gallinago jamesoni
GGGATTTCAAAGCCGGGTTGCCATAGTGCTGAGAGACATGGGTTAGTGATGGGTTTTATCAGAGTGAGGTTGATGGTCCCTTCCAACCTAGACATTTTTATGATTCTATTATGTCGTTTTTATTCATTATGATACCTCAGATTATCCCTGGAGTGTGTCTACCCTGTGACCTGGCATGTCTTAGGAGTTAAATTCTGTTTAGTTTATTTAAGACTAACAGCAAGTTAATGATTACTCCCCAATGTGTTAAGGAATTTTTACTAATGATGCAATTAGTTGATCTCGACAGCAAAGATGTAACTTTAATCAGTGGCTGGAAGGTTTTATTTTCAACAAATTCAATCTAGCTATAAATCAAGGTCATCTGGTTGTGTTGTTGAATGTAGATATGATTAAAAATGGGAAAAAAATCACCCCAAAACTCCAAGGTACTGCAACCTCAGTTGTTCAGGGTATCATGATGGCTAATCACAATTGTCTCTTTCTGTATTGTATGAACCTCTGCGGAATGAATAGCATAGAAATAAATAAATATCATAATATTATTCAGGAATTCATTAGGATTCTGCAGGAAATCTTACTTCTGACCTTTTAGTGATGACTTGACTTAATATTTTTGGTGTAAATTTTAGGTTTTAAAAAAAAATGTAATTTTCACCATTTTCTGTCATCCTAAACAAAACCTACATGGTTCACCAGAGGGGTTGAAATCTCTTGCTCATTAAGTCTTATCTGCTAACTTTGTGAATATTAGTAGTAGAGAAGTTTTTCATGTTATGTTTGGTGTCCACACCAAAAAGGGGATTAGATACATGCGAGTGAGCCGTTTGGCACATCTCTGGAGTATTATCATACAATCATGGATCTGCTGAGGTTGGAAGGGACCTTTCAGATCATCCAGTCCAACCATCAACCTAACACTGACAAAACCATCACTAACCAATATCTCTAAGCACTATGGCAACCCCTCTTTTAAATCCCTCCAGGGATGGTGCCTCAACCCCTTCCCTGGGCAGCCTATTCCAAGGCTGAAGAACCCTTTCCGTGGAAATATTTTTCCTGATGTCCAACGTGAACCTCCCTTGGTGCAACTTGAGGCCATTTCCTCTTGTCCATCGCCTGTGATGTGGGAGAATGTTCAATTTCAGGATATGGAGAAGCGTACTCTGTTGGTGCCTTTGCTGTGATGCCATCTTTGGTGTGCCCTAAAGTAAAACTTAACAGTATCCCTAAGTTTGTGTCCTCTTGTTGTTGAGTTTAGGTGAGCATGGGGATTAAGTGGATTTGTGGGGAAAAGAAACAAATCCAGTCTATACACGTGCACTCTCAGATGTCCTACCTCAAATATTCATGTAATATAAATTTAACAAGTTCTGTCCTGGAAAGCAGTCAGTTTCCCTAACAAAATTCACACATAACTTGGTGATGTTTCTGTGAGTAAGAAGGTATGAACAATTAGTGTGTCGAAGTACGAGAAAAACAATTCATTCCTGGGTTTGGAGTGTATGAGGAAGGTGGAGAAGTAGTTCTTTCTTTGATTTGGATTTTAGTGTTAGGATTTTAGGCTTCATTACTCAAAGTAATTTAAACAGGTAATACCCTGCATTAGTACCAGAGGAGAAAAGAGTTAATATTAATCGTGTTCTGGAAACAGTGGCCGTGCTGGTGTGGGGTTTTTTGGGGGTTGGTTTATTTGTTTGCGTGTGAGATTTTTGATTCTTTTTTAAAGAAAAGACTACAAACATCAATACACCAAGTTAAAACTCAATGACAGATTTGAATATGTAGCTCTTATCTGTAATTTTTGAGTATCTGAAATTATATCCAAGGTATCATATCTTTATGATTCCTCCAATTTTCTGTCTTCAACTTCTAAAAATCTTCTTTGAGGAATCGGTATATGACACTGAAACCTGTAGGAGTCATCTGTGAACAGAAGATGGAATTATCCCTTATATAATAAAAAACTTAATGTTCCTGTAAATGAGATTAAGTTCTTTTTAATTATAGTAATGGTTAAGCAGGCTGCAAAATGTTAATGTATTTTGTTGCAAAAATCGATAGTGTTATGTTGCTGAATCGTTTAGTTTTGCTTGAAGATGTGGAAGGGTGAAAGGCAACAAATACAGCTTTTGGCATTTTTCTTTGAATATAGTAAAAAATTACATTTTATTATACATCTAATTATGATGCATACATGGTTGGAATATGCTTTTAGCATACAAAGAGGGAATTTGAACGTGAAAGTAAACCCCCTAGGAATGAGTAGAGAATTTAAGGGAGTAATCGGGTCAGAATTATGGGTCTTTTTAAAAAAGGCTAGGAAATATTTTGAGAATAGAAATTCAGTTATATTAAAAGCCTGTTACTAGACGTTCCTTACTTTGAAAGTGTCTGTAGATTTTCAGAAATCAGTGGTGCCATACTCATAACATGGGTAACTTGCTTGACAGGATGGGTGGCTGAGGGAAGGATGTAAGTAACTACAGAAATTCAGAATTTACTGTTATCACTGATAGTAGAATCAAGTTCATATGAGCACAGAGTACCAGCAGCGGCATTATAATGATTACTTTATCCACATGTTGTTAATCCTGAGCTCTTAGGAGCACCGGTGTCTCAAAACTGAGATTCAGCACCTGTTGAAGGTATCATTTGAGGGTTTCATCATTTGGGATAAGAGAAATACCTGCTACAGCTTTTAACTGCTTTCAGGTAGTTTTTCTATTTAGATGCATTACTGTGTGAGATGATTATGCAGGATGCTACTGAAATGTTGTTTTGCCTTGAACATGCCTGGTTTGGTTTGGTTTGATTTTAAGGAAAGAGTAGAGTATGGAAGCTGTAGTGTCACTGATTGTGCTAGTCAATAGAGAATGAAAAAAAGGATTCTTCAAGCAAAGGTGTATCACTTCATATAACCTGTTTTTATTCCACACAGCATTAGGACATGAATGTACAGGAATATGTCAAAACTGAGCTAAAATCGAGCAAACATGAATTTGTTGCTTTCTGGCCCATTCATTTTTTTTTCTGTTTATTTGCTATTTGTCTTTCCTTTTGCAACCAGTTGTATTACCAGCTGTTGGTTGTCCTCTTTTTTTCCCCGCTTCCTCCTTGCACTTAATCTCATAACATTTTCTTTTACCCAGTTCTTTTTATTCTTGCAGTTTCAGTTTCTATCATACATTTGGGCTGGATTTTCACAAGTATCCATCAGAGAAATACTTCAGCAGAGATGAGGTACTTAGGGCTTGACTCAGTTTCCTAATGAAGTTAAGGTTTTTTGGTTTTTCTTTTTAAAATCTTCATGAGGTAAAACGTGAACACTTTTTTGAAACATCTTTGTTTCTCTGAAATCTGCTATGGATTTCGGTCAGCTTGTGCAGACCCAGCACACATTGTGTGATATCTCCTATCTGTTTGTGGATGTTTCCATATTTTATGATACAACACTTCTATTAACGTGCCTTTTACATGCAAATCCTGTTTCTGATTATGAGAGCTATTTATAGAGCTATAATTCCATGGAACATAGACTCTGTAGTGTTTTCAATAATGCTGTGTCAAAATAAAGCTCAAAGCCTAGATTTTTTTCATAGATTCGGACTCATAAATCATTCCCTCCTTTCCTTAAAATGTCAATAGCAAAATGTAACTGTCGAGAAGTATAAGAGTAAGTATATAATTAAAGTAATTTTAAAAATTACCAGTAAATAAAGAAAGTTATGGGAAAAAATATTCTTTCTTTTTTCAACTGAAGAGAAATGTCATGTTACTATTCTGTGGGTTGCCCTATTTTTACATCAAGAGCATATATCGAAGTGATTTTAATATTTGTCTCTGAATAAATCATTAATTTGAATAGGGAATAGGGAGTTCTCCCCTTTGGCAAGTTAAGTTCTCTGATACACGTGTGATGGGTTTTTTGGATGAAGTACAGTTTATTTCTCTCCTTCACTAAGAGCTGAAAGATTGCAAATGTCTTTTTCTTCATTTGGTTGAGTATCTGACCAACATTCTTTCATTCTTTTCCTCTTTGGTTGAAGTATGAAAACTTTCACTTTTGTTCACTTAATAACATTTCTTTTCATTCCGTCTTGAGCCTCCTGACTTCAGAGATAAATTTTTAATGCCGAGTATTTCTTTTTAATCCTTTATTGTAAAAGGCGATCAAAGCATTTTTCCCAAATGACATTTTTTAATGTGCTTGCTGTATCCGTGAAGTTGAGTACTGAATGGTATGGCAAAACTGACCTTGTACAGGAAACTAAACTTCTTTTTGTCAGTATTACTTAAATAACACTGTTAAGCTGTAGGCTACTGTGCTTTACTACAGTACTACTATAAATTTATAACTTGGCTTTAACATTTATAATTATTGATTCCAATATCTCTGTTCTGTAACTATAGGACACAAAGTTGAGCCTGAATCTTAACTTTCCCTACTTTTTCTTCCAAATTTCACAAAAACTCACTTTCCCTTCTTTTTCCAGACTTTTCCTAGTCTGGATTAAAGAAAACCCATGTTACCCATGAAAAGCAGAAATCTGGCAGTAATACTGAAGTCAGTTCATGAGATGAGTAGTCTGAAAAACATGTTTAATTTATACAGATATTTCCACCTTTCTCTGAAAAATAATTTTGTAAGGGAATTTCTTATAGTACATTTCTGTATCTTTTTTTAGCCAAAGATTCACTCCCTGCTTGAAAAAAGTCTCCTGTTAGAGATGTGGGTCTAAATTGTACCTTTAAATCTTATTAAACTGTTTGTTAACCTTAGCGAACATGTAGCTCTGAAAATTGTATAAACTCAGCCTGCCTTTCTGAGTCCATGCACAATTCTAGGTCAGAAAAAGAGATTTTACAGCAACACTACATAATTCAGAAGCTCCCGTAAATTGATTTTTCAGCCTTGCGGTGATGGATTTTGGCCCGATGTTTGCTATCCACAGAGCGTGTATTACTGTACCGCATTTATCTAAATGAAGGCTGTATTTAAAAGGTATTGTTCTGCTGGAGACTAAATGGAGTGCATTTTAATAATCGAGAAAACTAATGACAGACTGCCCTGTTCTCTATTGACCGTGTTGATGCATTCAGCAGGCGTTACTGGATCATATACAAATGGAAGCCCTCAAAATATCACATACCTTCTGGTTTCAGCCCTAAGTCTTTCTGACAAAGGACTGGTAAGTCACAAGTTGAGGACATAAAGTTTGGGAGCTACAGAAAATCATTCTGATTTTGACAATCAGTTTTTATCCATCAATCATTTAGTCAAATGATATAGAAAATACTGTGCCCTCCTATGTTCAGCTTCTTTCGCCCCTAATTCTTCTAGCAGATTAAGCAAACAAAAAAACCCTCCAATCAGAACAAGCAGCAAAACCCTACATTAAGAGAGTTTTGATATGATTGTGCCAAGCATCACAAAATTAAGACATGCTCGAGCAGAAATTCCTCTTGAAATATGGAGTGTTACCCTGCATGCTCGCTAAAATAGATATATTTTTTAAGGATCAAGTTTTTTATTCCCTCCATGAAGTTCTGTGAACAGGACTAAGAGGACAGGCAGCTGATCAATAGAATTTTTTGTCTTCATTCAGTTTATTTTCTTCTATTCAGCTCAGAAGATGGAACTGTTAGTTTCCCTATAAAGACTTACCACTTGCATACTAAAGTGCTTCATAGACATTAATTAACGTATCGTACAAGCCCAGCTATGAAGAGAGGAGTGTCATCTTCATCACTTAGCACGAGTAGCTGCAGTACAGAAAAGTTATGGTTTGATATTAATATATGTCATAATGTTTAGAGTCCACCAAGGAAGGGATCCTGTGGATCTTCCTGACATTTACCACCACCCAGCTGTACTGTGCACTGTAGAAACTAATTATTCATCTTAGATATGTGCTGGAGCAGGTGCAGAGGAGGCAACGAAGCTGGTGAAGGGCCTGGAGCATAAATCTTATGAAGAGCGGTTGAAGGAGCTGGGACTGTTTAGTTTGAGGAAGAGGAGGCTGAGGGGAGACCTCATCACTCTCTACAACTACTTGAAAGGACATTGTAGAGAGGTTGGTGCTGGTCTCTTCTCACAGTAATTGTTGTAGAGCAAGACGGAATGGCTTCAAGCTCCAACAGGGTAGGTTTAGAGTGGCCATTAGGAAACAATTCTTCACAGAAAGAGTGGTCAGAGACTGGAACAGACTGCCCAGGGAGGGGGTTGAGTCCCCACCCCTGGACGTGTTGAAGAGTCGTTTAGATGTGGGGTTGGGGGATATGGTGCAAGGGAGAACTTCGTAGAGTGGGGCTGATGGTTGAACTCAGTGATGCCAAGGGTCTTTTCCAACCTGAATGATTCTATTATTGTATGATTCTATGATATCCTTTTGTAATAAGTAGGAGCTGGGCATTAGGTATCTGTATGCAAAAGGCTGACTTAAATTGTGGCTCTTCCAATTTTTTGATGACTGTATTTTGCAGTAGTATTACTTACAGCCCAGTTTTTTTAGTTTGTTTTTCATTCTACTATGGGTATTTATTATAGGACTTGAGGTGGATTTATTCAGATGGCAAGTGTGCATTCATGGGCCCACTACATGGGCATGTAATCCATCAAAAGAAATATTTTAAAATTCTTAGAAATCTGATAAGTTGAAGGGGTCCCTGTCTGTTGTTGGAAGCAAGTTATTTTAGTGTTCATATTTAAAGGAAAATGAGTGGTATCTGTTATTTTACTGACAGAGGATGGGGATCTTCCTCCCCAGAAAAAACACTCTGGGTTGGATGCTTTTATTAACATGTTATAATTCAGAAACAGATTGCTGATGCAAAATGGATTACTTTCTTACCTAGAAGCATCTGTTCTGTGATTTCAACATATCTGTTGTGAACACAGAAGTCTCAATGCTGCTGTTTTGGTATTCTTGTGAAACTTTGTAAATCAACTATTCATTTTGTCCCTATCACAGAAACATTTAAACCAAAACTATGCTATAGCCTAGAGACTCGGAGGACTTCACTACCCAGTGTTTTCCTTGGGAACAGATCCTTTGTAGCATGTGAGATGGATGTAATACAGTCATTTCCTTTTTCTTCTTCTTTCCCTTTAGGCATTTCCTGGAAATACAAACTCCGATAGCGTGGTCCGGCATGATTTACAGCATCCAGTTATTGCTCGCTATGTACGGATAGTTCCTTTGGACTGGAATGGAGAGGGTCAAATTGGGTTAAGAATTGAAGTCTATGGCTGCTCCTATTGTAAGTTTTTCTATGATCATCTTTTCCTTTTGTTTTCTTTTTCTCCCTAAATAAAAATTTAGTATCTTAGATTACTTAGAGACTCAGTATCTGAGTTTTATCTGAGTATTACTCAGATAAATCCGAGTTTAATCTGAGTATTACTCAGATTACTTAGAGACTCAGTAGCTGAGTCTCAAGTACTTTTTGCTTAGATAGATTAAGATGTTCTGGGATTGCTAGTTATATTGCCCAGGGCCTCATGAAGTATTTATTGTAAGCCTAACTCTGAGTTTCTATTTTGTTCTTCTCTGGAAAGACGCAACATTGGAATTCACGATAGTGCTTTGAAGTTGCTTCTTTTCATCTTCGTGGTTTCTTCTGCAGATGAGTGTTGTATAAGCTTGAACGGGAAAGTTGAGGAAAAGATAGTATTCAGGCAAATACCATGTCGGGTCTTGAGGGGAACAACTGGGAAACAGAACATAATTCATTGTGTGGTTTAAAGCAAACACATAAAAATTCTATCAGAGTAGCTCAGATTGTCTAAATATGTGGTGTGTTTCAGAGGTTTTTCCTTTAGTATTTGAATATGATTTTAGAATGTCTTTTGAAATCCAGATGAGCAATGGTACAAATGCATTTGAATTTAAGAGCAGAACTGATTATGTTTTAAGAAAAGCAAGGGCAGTTTCTAAATGCCTGTCCTTGACTTCAATCCAGCCAGTGCTTAATGAAATTTTACAAATCTGCAGAAAATTAAATGTCTGATGTCCTATTTCTAAGTACTATTTCTTATGCAGTACCCTGGCTTTGTTGGTATTTTAGTTGGAAGGAGCTATTTGAGATTTGTCTTTAAATCACCAGGTGTTAGAATAAGGTAAGGAGCACTCATCTGGAAGTCTCATCCATTGACTTCACTGGGTGACTTAAGGCATGCGGGAGACCTTTGCCATCCCAACTAGAAAAAAAGAAAAGCACCTTGTGGTTTCAGGTGGTGTTTTGATTTGGGTAGATAGTCAAAAGGCTATATACAGTGGGCTATTGGAAAGTTGATTCTTGCCCAAATTGCTTCCAAGCTTCTGAAGTTTTAGGTACCACCATGAATATTCAGTACGTGGCTCTTAAAAAACAAGTGTTTACCATCATACTTCTAAAAGGTTTTATGTGCTGTTTTAGGTATACCAAACACTACAGCGTGGTTAATTTTGCAACATTATAAATACTTTTAAGTATACCTCCTTAGTTGTACATCAAATGCAAATTCAGGCATTCGATAGAAGAAACCAACATTTAGTTTACTGTGAAATATGACTCTTTTTAAAAGAAAAAAAAAAAAGGTAATGGAATCAAAAAAATAGAACCCATGGTCTTTGCTGCAATATTTACAGGTAAAAGTATTTTTTTGTAATTAAATGGATAGACAAAATACTATAGGTACATGACAGGATGCTTTTCGAGGCTTAAAGTAAATGTGGGAAAAAGTCAAACACAGCTTGTTGACAAAATTATTTCAGTTATTTGATGAAAAGTTGCTTTCTTGATAGGCTTTTGGAGGAGAATAAGAAAACAGTGTATGGAACTATGAAAATATTGATAAAATGTGTCTTCACAGAAAAATTGAGTTTTCCAAACACAACTTTGTAATGCTTCTGAAAGAGTACTGCTGGAGTTTGTATTAGAAGGGATTTCAGTAATTGTCGGGGGGTTTTAATATAAGATTAATAATAATATTTTACCTTTTTATGTGTATAGGGACTTATCTTCCAAAACCCCTCCTAAACTGTAGTGTGCCTTTTATGTGCAGGAATTGGGGTGTCCCCAGAATGCTGTCAGTAGATAGCAGCAGAGCAACTGAGAACAAAAACTAGAAATTCACTGTGTTGAGGGAGAGGAAAGCAGCCCTTTGGTATTACTGCTGGGACAAGGGAGTAATGTGTACAAATTCCCAACTTGTCTTCAAATACATCATTTGGAGCCAGGTGTATCATGCTTCATTGTTCTGCGTAGACGTGACCTTTGGCAGAGGCAGAATTATTAACTTCATGATTAGAAGTGTATATATTTGCATATAAATGTGAGCACTGTTATTAGCCAATGTGATTTGCAGATTATTCCTGCTGTCAGTGAAGGAATTGGCCATTTGGATAATCAGTAGTTTTCAAAGCCTGCTGCTGGTGAAATCTGCCCCAAATATTTGAAACATTACCTAAATATAAAGGCTGCTCAATATATCATAATTTCAATTTTTTTTAAGTTTATATGTTCATATTGAATATATTATTTTGTTTAGATATTTTACAGAGCATGTTTTCAGATATAAATTAGGGTATTTTCTCACAGTGCAAGCAAGGTTTACTTAGGAAGGGAAGCCATACACTCACCGACTACAAAACCTCTTTCGTTTTACATTACTGCAACCTGGTCATTAGTCTCAGAGTATTAAAAAAAAAATAATTCCTCATATTGAACTACTTATTCAAAAGCCAAGTCATTAATTGCTTTGTTTTCTGGCAATTTATGAATTGACACATGTAATTTTGTTGAACCAGAAGTTAAATCCATGTTCTTCCTTGCCCAGCAAATTAAATTTTAAAAAGAGGTGTGGTTTCCAGAGAGGGATTAGAGCTCACATCTGTTCCCTGGATCTTCATCTTTCCATTTTGTTTTGTTTTGCTTTAAGTTTGAAATCTGGGCTGTCTTTGAAACTGCGCCTTTGGATTTTGTGTAGATGAGATCTGTGGGGTTGTCTTCTAACATAAGAGCTCATAGGATTCACCAAAAAAGAATTAGTGCCTCAGTCTATGGCAAGATTTAGAATGAACTTTGTTTTTTTTATCTGTGAATAAACAGTGACATCAAATTTAGAAAAGCTTTTCATTTTCCATAGGGCAAATCTGACTATGTCTTATTTTAAAAAGTATTTAAATTGGGTAAATAACTTAGATAATGGCTACCTTAGTGAAGGAGTTGCATGAGCAAAACAAGCTTGGAAAACAACAACAAATAGACTGTTACATAAAATAAACAACATTTTTTAGTCATCGGGAGTTTTAGCTTTTCTTTTAAAATGATGTATTTCATACACTGTAAAGGGGAATAGGGTCTTTACACTTGCAGTGACATCATTTATCAAAAAGCAAGTCACAGAGAAGAAAGCGATATAACCAAAGGCAAATACCTACCGCATCAGTTAAGTCAAAAACTGATGGCAGATTTTTTGTTCATGCTTTTTTGGAGAGAGAGGGAGCAAAGGCAGACAACACTGATCTTCCATCATGTCCACGTTTATGAATTTCTGAGACAGGCAGCACATGCATAGCATCTGGAGAATGTGACATCTCCAGTTTAGTGCATTTTACTACTGATTTGTGAAGATCATAATAAGCTCCTGCAGGATCATTGCCATATGAGTAGTTCCTTTAATCTCTATCCCGTGGCAGATGGACGCCTACAAAAATGGCAGTGGCAACTCTTGGTAGTCTTTGGCTGCGCGTTTCAAGAGAACAGTGTATATGAGGCCTCCCGTGTGCCGAAATCCTGTGAGTGGAAAGCACTACCTCATACGTTTGGTCATAGAGGTTTTTTTTGATATGGCTGTGTTGATTTTATGCCTCTAAACCATATGTCTCAATCTTTTCGACGTGGTTGTTTATCTGAAAATAAGAATTTTCAAATTCCAGATGATTCACTTCTGAAGTGTAGGATATACTTGAAAAATTGCTTGGAGATGGTAGAAAGTCATGCAAATACTCAATATACTCGAGGCAAATAGCAGGGACAATGATGAAGCTTCATGAATGGCTGCAGGCTGAGCTGTTTCCATTCGTTGACCTCTTTGCTAATACGTAGGAAGCAGTGGGGCTGAACAAATGTCCCCCTGAACAAATCCTGCCCCTCTGCTCTGCCCTGGGGAGGCCCCATCTGGAGCACTGGGACCAGGTCTGGGCTCCCCAGTCCAAGAAGGACAGGGAACTGCTGGAGAGGGTACAGCAGAGGGCTACACAGATGATGAGGGGCCTGGAGCATCTCTCTGATGAGGAAAGGCTGAGGGACTTGGGTCTTTTTAGTTTGGAGAAGTCTGAGGGGGGATCTGATCAATGCTTATAAATACTTAAAGGGAGGGTTTCAGGAGGATGGGGCTGGTCTTTTCTCAGTGGTGCCCAGTGACAGGACAAGAGGTAACGGGCACAGACTTGAACCTAAGAAGTTCCACCTCAACATGAGGAGGAACTTTTTTCCGGTGATGGTGACAGAGCCCTGGCAGAGGCTGCCCAGGGAGGTAATGGAGTCTCCTTCACTGGAGACATTCAAACCCACCTGGACACGTTCCTGTGGGACCTGTACTGGGTGGACCTTCTCTGGCAGGGGGTTGGACTAGATGATCTCCAGCAGTCCCTTCCAACCCCATGGGATTCTGTGATTCTGTGAAATGTCCCCTGAGCTGTGTTTGCAGATGTGTTCATTTCAGTTATTAGCTACACAACTTGTTTCATGCTATATCAAATGTTACTATTTCAGTTTCCTGATGGGTGACTGATTCTTTTTTTAGGGAGGGAGGGAAAAGAAGAAAAAATAATAACCACTGTCCTCTAGGGTTTTATGAAATAATCAATGTTTGTATGGAGAAAATTTAGTCTCCAGATGGTAAAGTGAACAAAACATTGGTCAGCTAAATATGTTACAAGAACAAAAATAAGGTTTGGGGATGCTGGACCTCATAGCAGCCTTCCAATATCTGAAGGGGCTACAGGAGAGCTGGGGAGGGACTCTTTGTCAGGGAGTGCAGTGACAGGACAAGGGGCAATGGTTTTAAACTGGAAGAGGGGAGATTTAGATTAGGTATTAGGAAGAAATTCTTTACAGTGAGGGTGGTGAGACACGGGAACAGGTTGCCCAGGGAAGTTGTGGATGCTGGACAGGCTGGATGGGGGCTTGGAGCAACGTGGTCTGGTGGGAGGTGTCCCTGCCACCAGGCAGGGAGGTTGGAACTCGATGATCTTTAAGGTCCCTTCCAACCCAAACCATTTTATGATTCCATGATTCTATTCTATGATTTTGTTTCACCAGCATAGACTTTAAACAGAAAAGTGTGTTGAAGTGTCATGACTGCTGTTGGAACAGCCTGTGCTGAGTAGAACACAGCTCTGTATCTATATAAATGTATGCATACATATTTCTGCTATTACATATTTGGTATCTATGTGAATATTCACCTAAATGGTGAAGATACTAAGGTTTTCTGCGTAAATGATTCCCTGCCTCTTCTTATGATATATTATTACTTATAATTAATGTGCCACTGAATTGTCTGGTCAGACTTTTCTGACCATCTAAGTGGTGGAACCGCATAAAAATATTAACTGGCAAAAAGGAAGAACCATTTTGAAGTGTATATTTTGTTAAAACATATTAATGATATTTCTAGCGATTTTATTAAATTGCTGTAAGTAAGAGTGCTTTGAATACACTGGGATTTTAGCGGGGGGGGCGGGGGGAGAGGGGAGGAACCACAGAATAGAGACAATCTTTTAGCGGAGGTGCCTGTGAATTGAGTAGCTTTGCTTGCAGAAGAGGATGAGACAGTTGTGAGTTCTGCTAAACATCCAACCTTTTTTCCCCTTTTCAAGTTCATTCTTTTTATATTGGGTACTTCTGTACCTGTTTAGGTCTATGCGTTTGAAATCTAACCATCATTTTCACAGCTCAGCAGCTACAAACATAGCTTGATACTCTCTGACGTTAAAAGTGCATGGCTGGATATTTACATCTAAACTAAGGAGAACGAAGGAAATGAACTGTTTAACTTTTTCTTTGCAAACTTCTAAAGAACTTCTGTTTGAATATGTGCTCTCTTTGTAAGCTTGCTTCTTTATTAGCATTCTTTCTACCTTTTTGACATGCAGGAGGCTTTTTTTCACTACGGATCATGAAAATAGATACCTTTTATCCCACATATTCTCATGTCACGGTAGCCTTTAAACAGTGAAGTTTTGTAATTTAAGACCAAAAATTCTGCCTTTCATTATAAGCATTCTCAGTATGGATTGTTTTCCTTCATCCTCTCTCCAGAAGGAGATAGTTGAGGTCGTTCCTAAATACGTGTTCATATATTTGGGCATGATAATAAGTGACAAGAGGCTTTATTACCTTTGATTGTTAGCAGTGAGAAACAGGGATCTATTTTGCCAGTAAGTACTACTTAGAATTCAAAATATCTATCTTCTGCATTTTAAAAATGTAAAAAAAAAAGATGTAGCATTTGGGTAGGGTATTAAAAAAACTAAAATCAGAAGATTCAGGATGAAACATATGAAACAAAAAACCAAATATTTCCTAATACCTTATTTTTTAATTTTAACTCTTTTATTCCAAATGGACTATTTCAGAAAGGTTTGACATAAAAAGAGTTTGTGGTAAAAAAAAAAGCCTTAAGAACATATCTTTATATTTTATTCATTACCACTTCATTAGTGAGAAGTAATATGAATTTTTTTCCTCTCAACTTTTTGAAACTGGAAGCAAGCTAAAAAGTCCATTATTTTTCCATTTCTTAAGCACGATGGCTTTGAGAACTGCAACAACTGTGTATATATTCTTTACAGGTTCATTTTTTTAGCTGGTGATGGATTATAAACAGTCAGAGAAAAACAAGTATATTTTGTATGAATACATGCCCCACCAGCTTGTTCAGTTGTATTCTCAGGCAGTTTTCAATTACACTTGAATATTTTTTAATCATTCAGCATTTTCTTTAGAAGGATGTATGTAGCTGGTTCATTTGAAAAAGTCCTTTTGTGACTTCATTTTTCCTGTGGAATGGAGAAAAACTTGTCCCTGCTAAATAAACAGAATGCATAGCCATGTATGATAAAATCTAGCAGATTTTGATTAAGGTTTATTAAGTCAGCTCTGGCTCTTCTGTTGTGGAAAGCAGCAGCCTAAGATTTTCAAATAGGTTTTCCGGTAATTGTCGACACATCCCGCTGAATGTGTCTTTCATACAGTTAACAGGAGGGTGAAGATGTAAAAAATATCCTTAGAATCCATAAATATCTGAAAAAATAGAAAATAGAAGCATGGGTACGGTGTGCTTTTTCACAAAATACGGATGTTAGCATTCAGGTAGATTCAGTCAAAACAAAGCTTCAGTCTAATCCAGCAGTCTTCCCTTTATTTTTTTTTTTTGCCTGAGTGTACACTCATGATGGTTTTGGTCAGCATTATTTTCTTCTTGTAAGAGGTGGTTGATCTATTTGTCCATGATGACTTATTTACTAGAAAAAATAGATATTTTTTTTTTTTTCTCATGAAACAAAAAACTTTGGCAGATTTCAAACTACAGCTCTCGGTTCTGTAGCACTGATTCAGAGCCTGAAAAGCCTCGCTGGTGTTTGTTTCCTACATGTCTGGAATAAAATACATATCAAGGATGCAGTTACTTCCAGGCTTAGATCAATTTATTCTGCTCTTTCCCTAAAGTTCAGGTGAAGATGGTTCATTTTGTATTTTTATTTTAAGCAAAATGGCTAGTGGAGTCTTGCCATGATTAAACTCCTGTTTCCTCTCTGCCAAAAGTAGTGTCAGTGTTCTCTAATATAAAACTGCATATATTACAGGGTCAACATTGTTGACTTGAAATAACCAAATACTACTCTTTGTAATAATGCTTTTCTAAGGTAAAAATGAGCCTTGGGAGTTATGTGCAGTATATCCCTACACTGAGCTGAGTTTCTACACAAAGTCCTGGTTTAAAGCTGAAGTCCCATCTCTATGAGAATAGCTTTGGAGAATTAGGTCACTGTGATGCAAAGTTTTCCCCAAGTCCTTTAAAACAGGTAAATGTTCAGGTTTTTCCATCCTTCAAGAGAGGAGAATAATTAGTTGGAAGGTACCTGCACCAACCATGTGCTCCAGCTGCCTGACCACTTCAGGGCTTCCCAAAAGGTGAAGCACAGTTATTAATTGCCTCTTGAACTCTGGCAGGCGTGGAACATGGCAGCCTCTTGGCACTGTCCATCTCAACCTGTGGCTCTGGTTACACTTAGACTTTCCTCTAGGCTTCAGCTACTGAAATCATCCCCCTTTAGATCCCATGGGTTTGTGTCCAGCAAAGTCCCTGGTCCTCGTCGCTGGGTGGCCTCATGGAGGGGCACAGAGAGGGGATGGGCAAGAGGGGTGGTCCCTGGGCTGCAGGGTTGGTTTCTGCCCTGGCCTGAGAGCAGAGGAACAGCACGAGGCTCCTCCTTGGGAGCCGAGGGGCAGAGGAGGCATCAGGGACACCCAGGAGCTGCGCCCAGAGCACGGCCACCGAGGGCAGGGACAGCCCCCTGGGCACAGGGACTGCCTCGGGGACAGCACCCCAAAGGCTTCCTCCCAAGGACGCTGGGCAGAGGGGGGGTGGCTGGGGCTGTGCAGGGGGGGCTCTGTCACCCCCATGTCACAATGTCACCACCCACCAACATAGATGTCACAATGCCCCACGTGGGATAAAAGGGAGCATCCTCCTGTGTCCCACTGGCAGAGCTGGCCTGGGGGCAGCCTGGAGACATCTGAGAGGGAGGCCATGAGGAACCGGTGGAATTACTTGGAGGGAGCTGAGGGAGGAAGACCAGAGGCTGGACAAGGCTCCTGGAGGTTCTGCTGCAAGGCCAGCTCCCAGAGGGGCCATGTTCAAAGTGCATCTAATGGATGGGGATCCTGTCTCAGCCTCTGAGGAACAGATGCCAGCTCCATAGGAGATGAGAAGGATCACCA
>JAOQGH010000012.1:54512050-54525002 GCA_025769975.1 Gallinago jamesoni
CTTCAGGAGACAGGGGCTGTTTGCCCTGGGCTCCTGATGCTACTTTCTGTTCCTCCGTGCCTTCCCTTTGCCAGACTTCAAGGGATTGTTCTTCAAGCCCAACTGAAGAAGGCATCAGCTGCTCCTGGCTACACGTGCACATTGTGTTAGTGCTTGTGAGCATCAGGAAACTGATGCAGGAAAATAAAATCCTGTTTCCACTTGTAACCTTTGTGATTCGTGTCCTTGAAAGTGTTTTTGGAGCTGAAAACCCCCTGTCATTTCAGGGAATTAACAGTCTTGTTGTTCAACTCCTGGTGAGTGCAGGGAATGGAATGGAATAGAATAATTCTGCTATATTATGCCCAGAGTAATTAATGGGTTTTTTGCCTTCCTGTGCAGCAGTGAGCAGGGCCCCTTAAGGGCCAGGGCTCCTCTGGGCCGTTTGGGCCAGGAGCTGCTGCTCCTGCTGCACCAAGGTGGCCCTGGTGCCCCGCAGCCGGGGGGAGGAAGCTTTCTAGAGGTTTCTTTTCAGGCTGGCCCCCGGGGCTGCTTCTTGTCCCCTGTAGCACTGAGCACAGCCCCTGCTCGGGGCTCCTCGGGGCCCTTGGGGCTGGGGTCTTGCCCGCTGCTCTGGCCCCTCCCGGGCACCACTCCTGCCCTGGCTCTCTCGGCCTCTCTGGCCCATGGCAAGCTTGGAGCGGGAGCCAGCTCTGCTCTGCGCTGGCTCCCTCTCCCCAGGGCTTCTGGCTTGGGCAAAACAGCCTCTGCTGTTTTGGGAAGGCAAGGCAAGGCAAGAAGAGTTATGCCATGTTATGCCCAGAGGTAAGCCTGACACGCTATGACCTAGACCTAAGGAATCCATTCAGGAGAGCTACAGTATTAATTATGGTTTATGTATGACATATATAGCATATAAATATTTATGATTATGGTATTATCCTACTTGACATCTAGAAAGTTGAAGCCTCCCATAAGGACAAGGGCTACCAATCCAGAGATTTTCCTAATTGCCTAGAGAATAGCTCATCAGTGGTATCATCCTGTCTGGGAGACAGATAGGAGACACCCAGTATGACATCTGCTTTGTTTTCCATCCCCTAATCCTCACCCAAAGGCTCTCAAACACATCATCCCTAGCTGTAAGGGCTGTAGAGCCAAATCTCTCCCTTACATACACTGTGAGTCCTTCACTCTTCCTGCCCTGCCTATCCCTCCCGAACCTGATGTAGACCTCCGTCCCAGCACTCCCATCATGGGACTCATTCCACCAAGTCTCACTTGATATCATATCTCTGGGAACTAAGCAACTCTTCCAGGTCACCCCGTTGATTTCTCATACAGCGTGTGTTGGTGAGCAATCATTTCAGATGTGCTCCTAAACCTTTTAGTGCTCCCTGGAGCAGTGTGAATGTTCCTATCAGCATCCCCACCCTCAGACAATGTCATGCCAACCCTTGGATTAACTTCAACTCTTGTGATGGTAACCCCATCCCAAGAGGGTACACTTCCCTTTCTCTCCCGCTTCTCTTGAAGATGCAACTAATAGGAGAATGGTACCTAAAGTGTCCTGCTGGCCTTTGTCCAGTCAAACAGTTCTTGTAACTGCTAAAGGTCCCTGGGGAAAAGGGCAGTCAGATGGTCTTCTGGGACTGTTTCGTGTAGCAGTGAATTGTACTAAAAGAGACCAAACCTTTGGCTTGACTGAGAGACCTCCCCTGGACTCAATGGCTTCGGTTGGAACGGTGCCAGACGTCGCATAAACTTTCTGAGGTTGGGTTCTTTGCTGCTGTTCTTTTAGTCTCAGCGTTTCTAATGCTGTCACATTAACAAGAAGTTACTGGTCCATAAATGGCAGGAAAAGCGTCCCACATAATGCGAATGATAAAATATTAGCTCCAATCAGAAGCAGCCCATCTTATGAGAAGATTTGACAAAATCTTTTAAGCTCCGTGATGCTGGAGCACTTCTCATGTTGTTCTGAGCTGCACAGGAAAACAACAGGATACTGGATGTTTTTCTCTCGGATGTTGTTCATGTTGGTATTTTACTATAAATACTTTCGAGTGTGGTTTTGGGATCTTTAGATGGCTTCATGGATTGCTCATTGGATAGAGAAGATGTGCAGAGATCACTTAATAAATGCAGATTGAGGTGAAGATAAATATTCTGAACAACAATAGTTTTTATTTTTTAGGAATGCCATTCTACATCAGAGATCATTAAAAATTGCATAGTATCCTGTCTTTATTATAGTGCATGTGACATTAGTGAAATGTACATAAAAATAGGAAAAAGATATTTATCTTCATTTTAAAGATTAAGAATTTATGGGACATTTAAAATTTGTGTATCCTTTAGAAATTCTCGGTGAAACTGGGTAAATATTGTATGAAAACATTTCTTTAAATGTGTTTGTATATTTACACGTATCAATTACATTTGAAACTCTCTTTTAACATTTGGCAAATGTTCTGTCAAATAACATTAGTGGCAACGCTGAAATGACAATCGTAAGCAAAGACTGAAAATTCACATTCTAATCTGGAGGTAATCTTTGAGTGTATTTGTGCTGCAAATTGAATTCTGAGATCTATATTCCTTAAGAAGAACATAAAGTTATGGCATATGGCCCGTAAGTATATACATAGATACCTATATCATGTACTTAGTCTGAGCTGTTTCTAAATAAACAGCTAAGCCATTCCTATACTACCTACCAGTTTAGAAAAGCATCCTTGTCACAAATTTGCTTAGCAATCTTATCATTTAAAATTCTATCTTTAAATTAAGAAATCTGAACAAATTTTAAAAACCATGTAAGCAATTTGAAATTGGAGAAAAAGAAGTACATTTTTGTATCTGCTTAATTCTGAATATTCATCAGATTATATCAGCCACGATTTTGTGGTTTCACATTGATCATCATTAAAAATTAATAACTTTATATGGGATGGGATCCCACAAATCCTTTTCTGCAGAGTAATGTTTCTGTCTTTTCATTTCCAGATCGGCAAGGTAATTGGAGCTTAATTCTTTCAATCCCTACATATTCTTTATCACTTTTTTTCTCATAGGCCGTATGTATATAATTGTCCTTTTGGCTTTAAATAATTTGAAGAACTTGAGAAACTGGGTTTCTAAAACTACAGCTGTAAAAACATTCTTAGCTGGAAAATAATTTCCTTAGCTAAGGAATTGGTCAACAACAGCTGAAATTTCTGTATCAAGCCTGTTTGCAGGCTTGGTGTTGCCTCTTGCGTGGCGTAGTCGTGACTTCCATTCATTCCGTTTATTGGTGTCTTACAGGAAATGGTTGTTGAACTGAGGCAACGCTTTTAATAAGCATCTTCAGTACCACCCTTTCATTGGCTGCCGTGCTAGGAGAGGCTGAAGGAACCTCAAAAACTCTGTCTTTCCAATGTTTGTCATTGCAGCCTTTCCCGTGGTGACCTGATTTTTCTCTTCCCTCCATTCTCAGTTATTTTCTACAAAAGTCTCTCGTGTGACTGCTCTCTCATTGCTTTTAAATGTGTGTAGTTTCCCAATTCTGGTGTGAAAAACAACGGGAACGTTCAGGGTTGTTCTCTGAATTGTGAATGAGAGCAGAAATGCACAATCCCTTTTATGAATGTGAAAATGAATGTGTGAACTTGGGAGTAAGAATGAATTGTCTAGCGGTTCCCACCTGTGCTAGAGTGATTTCAGTTGAGCTATTCACATCCTCAGCTCTTCTGCTGGGAGCTGGGCATACCCAGCACCCCTCGGTCTCCGTATCACTTTTTCTAAAATACAGATAATGCGATTGTAAAGGCACCTAAATTTGAGATAATTGTTTGGAAATGCCAGGTTTGGGATATGCGAGAAATTTCAGACTCAGTCTTGCAGGCTCTTTCACTTCAGTCAAAACTCGACAAAGGACTTAATGTAAGTTTAGGGCTAAGATTAGATATAGCAGCTTCAGAGGGGTATGGTTGTCATCATAAGTTGTAACTGATGTAATGTAAAGTAATGTAATTCATTACAAGTATTAATTGTATACAGTATCGGTATGCGAGCAAGCCAGCAGAATAACTGCCCAGGCCCTGGGTATGTGTCTGTAACCCTGAGCTAGGTGGTCATAAAAATCACCCAATACGTAAATTGGCAAAGGCAGTACCAAACCTCACACTCTGATGAAGGTTCTCATTAATTTGGTGTAAATTTTCGAGGCAGTGGAGGGGAAAGAAGACACCTGTGGAAGTTTTTCCTTTGCAAACTTGCAATGCGACCTCGTGACTTCACACCACAGGCTTTCTGTTGGCTGATTATTAAATGCTTACAGCATTTTTATGCAATAAGTATGTATTTTCTCCTGTCAAAAAAGCTTTCAGATGAAATCAAGCGGACTCCTTTTTCTACAAGCAAAAATATACTGGAAGAATGGTTTATTCACAGCAGATGAATAGAATACAGTGATGAGATGTGAGATTTCAAATTAACACAACACTGAGTTATTAGGCAATTCCACCAAAACCCTTTACTTTTGCATTATTCTGCCTAAATCCTAACCCTAAGTTTGACAGCTATGTCTTAGGACAGCTGCAGACACAGGGAATGAAATATTTCTTTATGGCGCTGGATTTTCTACAGATAAAGCAGGGGGATTTGAACAGTTGATCTTCTGTCATAATACAGACATTAAATACTTGCTGTGAATAAACCCAACTCTTCCTTTTATTACATCCTGCTGTAGAGAGAAACTTTATCAAGCCAGGCAAGCACGTACCCCAAGGCTATTTCACCCAGGAGAGATTTTAACTCTCTTTTCCATGTACTTTAAGTTTTATTTATGTTAGTAGATGGATAAAGTGAGGAATAATCTCCTATTTGGGTGTAGAAATTTCTGTGTTTCCAATAGGATCCCTCGTTTGAGATGAGGGGAAAAATATTTTGACCAATTCAAATCCTATTGGACGTTGTTAAAGCACCTCTCTGGAATAATAATAGAATCAGCTGGAAGAAAGATTTTTTTTCCTTGCCTGATCATTTCTGATAGTTCCGAAAAGTTTCCTGCTCACTTACATGGGAAAAGCCAATTAGGCACTTTCTTTTACTTCTTGTCATTTTACCTTTTTTACTTCTTAGAAGTTGGAAACATTTTGCATGACTATGTTTGTTTTTTAAAAGAACAGAAAAAGAATATCTTAACAGTAATCATTTGCTATAAAATAAGAAATCTATTATCTAGTTGTCACACTAAAACCCCCAATTTTAACGCAATTTGTATTTTCATTTTCTCCATTTTTCTATTGATTCTATTGACATCTTTAAGTCAAAGAATTAGCAGGTTCTGCTGAAAAACACTGCTGGAAAATTTTCATCCATCAGTACTAAACCCAAGAGTAGTGGAATATTTATAAATTTGTGTCATAGTTTCTTTGAAGTAATTCTTCCTTGTTCTTACTGAGCTGCAATTTCCCTTGAGCTTCGGGGAACAATAGCAAGGCTGTAGTTCACAGCTTGAAGAAAACAACAGTGTTGAAATTAACAAACAAAAGAACTTGCTACATTTAAAGATAATTGCAATAATTATTTTTTTTTTAACTTTATATATGTTTTCTGATAGTTTCTGATAGCTCAAGAGCAGACCTCATGTCATTCAGCTGTTAAGAATGTGGTCATAGAATGTGGGTTTTTTTAGCTCTTGTTATTTTTGTTAACTTTATTATCTTTGGTGTTTCAAAGTGTATCAGTCTGCGACTGTCACCTTTCAGGCATTACTTCTTTCTTGACCTGCTTCCCAGTTTTTTAAACTCAAACATTGCTTAACTATGCAGTCACTCTTACCTGATTGTAAAAACTTCATTGAGTCTCAGGAAATAAGCACTGGAATTTCCGATCCTAGTTCAGATACTAAGTTGCTATGTGAAGAGATTGCCGATGACCCTGCGTTATCTGAAGACTTTTTGAAATTTTTTTAGTAGATAATATAAACAAAACCAAATCGTATCAGCTTAATAAAATATTACAAGAGAGTTTTAAAGCGCAGGATCAGAGTAAAGCTACAAATGGCTCCAGTGTAAATTACTTTATCGAGTAGATATGTTATCTGCACATGCATGTCATTGATCCTACACCAGCAACTGTGGTGCTGGAGACACTTTATAGACTTACTCTGATTCCTTGCAAATTACATGGTCACTTCCAGAGAGAAGGGGTTTTTTTGGTTTGGTTTGTTGGTTTTTTTTTTTTTTTTTTTTAAACAATGGCTAAAAGAGGAAAGAAAAAAAAAGGGAAAAAATAAAAAGAAAGGGGAAATAAACTGCAGAAGGACCGAGAAAAACAGAGGAGAGCGAGCTGGAAGTCTGTCATTGTAAGGGCTGTCCAAACCCAGTTGGACGTGGCCCTAGTGATGGGACGAGAGGGTCCTTTCTCTGGCTCACAGTGGCCACACACACTGTGGCCATCTGGGTCAGGGTTATGCAGACAGTGGGGTAAAGCCAGTTCTGGGTACAAGGCAGAGGTTAGAGCCATAGTTTTACAATAAAGATTACTTCTTATTTGTTCTTTTCCCTCTGGCACCTGTATTAAATCTTGGGTTCTAAAAGAAATGGTGATGCAAGTCCTTCATGGTCTTGTCCATCAGGCAGGCCCAGTTTCTGGTATCTCTTTCCAAATCCATTTATTTTCAGTCTCAACCTCCTTCTCTTTGTCAGACGTGATATTAATTCAGCTTGCTGGTTTTCTGCTTAGATTTATTTCAAAATCTATTTCAAAATTTTATTTCAAAATCTTTTGTGTTTCAGAAGTTTTCATACTTTTGGGAGCAACCTTATAGAAAAAAAGTGACCTGGACTTCTGGTGTCTTCAAAGATTTAGTGTAGGCCTTTCCCAACCTTTCTACTTTTTTTTTAAGAGTAAACCACCTTTGCTCTGATGTTGCTGCGTATATTATATATCTCTAACAAACACCTTACTCTACATTAAAAAGAATTTTATAAGAAAAAATATTAAAGTTTCTGAATCTTATATCTCTAAATCCAAAACTTTTTGATGAAATTTTATTATTTGATCAAAACTTAAAAACACTAACTAGACTCTTTACATATAAACAAATTGATAAAACTGATATTTATTGCCATTATGATTTTTGCCATTGAAAATCTTAGTTATTTTTTGCTGATGATGGGCAAGAAAAAAGGCAGAGAAAGAATTTTGCCTTTTTTTGTGGAAAAAACTCTTTGTGATTTGAAGCTTCACTGTAAAACAAGCTACTCATTAATTTGGAAAAAAATGTTTATGCCATTTTGAATATTTACAACAGTGTCTTCTTTAAAAAGTAGTAACTAATTTTTCTAACTACTTGTGTATTCAGGATAGCAACACACTAAACCCTCCAAAGTTTTGCAGGCATTTTTAATCCAAAATAAATTTTGCCCAGGTGTTTTAGAACAGAATATGGTGAGTGTGATGTTTTAGTCTACCACTTTCATTCTTGGGATTAAAAAAAAAAGAAAAAAAGGAATGTCATGACCCCAGAATGAATATGGTGTAAGAAATAAAGAAATTGGTACTTTATTCGAAGTCGTAAGTAAGTCAGTAGAACCCTTGAATCAAAGTGGTTTTTCGTTAATTAGGGGTAATCTAGAATGACACATTAGGAGAAATCTTTTTTATCTATTTAGTCCTTGAAAGTTTAAAATATGTAATATTGCCATAATTAGAACATATTAACAATTACTGCATGTCATGTGCAATCCATACAAACCCGGTGAGCTATAAGTTTAAAAAAAAAAAAAAAAACAGAAGAAAAATTAGTTGGTAGTTTGTTGTTTAGTCTTAAAAGTAAATTCAAGATTCATATCAGTTTCGGAACACACTCTTATGAGTCAAATGACTTGACATCCAGTGCTTCCCAGAAGAAGTGCCCTGGTAGTAGGGGGATGTCTGGATGGACTCTTGCACTGGGCTGGGATTGGGTTGGCAGGCTGGCGTCCAGTCCTCAGTTCCGTACAGTTTCTGGGGCTGGAAATAAGCTTTGATGCATTCTTTGCTAGCGTGGTGAGAAAGACAGGTCGACTTTTAATTCCTTTGCTGCCTTTATTTATCTACTTCATGTTTTTCAGTGGTAGGGTCATGTGAGCATTTCTGAGTGTCACCTCTTTCATTCAGACTCATGAAGTCTCTTTACCCGAATTCTGATCAGAAACTCCGTAATGTGAAAGAAGGGTATTTTTTGGTCAATAATATCTATGCCTTCTCTTCCAGAATGAAGACTAGGTTATTAGGATCTATTCTTGTCTTGTCATATGATGAAAACAATAAATGCTGCTATCAAAGTTTGCATGCCTAATCCTAAATTTCTCACTCTGTTTGAAGACTTAGGTGAAAAAAATTTTTTTTTCAAACTTCTCTGTGCCTGTAAATCTCACTGCAAGTATTGCACACTGCTTGTTTTAAACACTTTGAATAATTCATGTGTGCCATTTCACACACTTGCATAAAGGCTTGTCAGCATTTAGGAATCAATTTTGGGAACTTTGTATTGAAAAATTCTTCCTGAATGTGTTCAATTTAACTGCCTACATAAAAGGAGTAGGATTACTCTGACTCTTTTGATGCTTAACTAGAAATAGTTCTTACAGAATGTGGCCATAATTGGACAACATTTGCTTTTCAGTATCAGATGGGCCTCATCTTAGAGAATTAGCTGGGTTATATCCTATATATCTATACATAACAGGGTACCTAGATTACTAGAAAAGCCCTTTTCCATATGAGTCTTGACTGTAGTGATCTACATTTGTGACCTACAGGGATAGTTATTTGCTTTGCAAAAGGAAACTTCAAAATAGAAACGATACGAGTACTGGGGCAACTCAATGTCAACGGGATTGTTCTTAAATCAGCTGCACATTAGCTGCATAAAATTTTGAAATGTATAAAGCTGCATTATAGGAGGACTGTAATTTTTTCACCAACTGAAGTAGCTACATTCTGTGTTTTCTGTAATTCCTTCTTTAAATCTTTTTGTGAAATATTCTGTTTTTTCTTCTTATCACTCTTAATTTTTTGCCACAAACTTCCATTTGGCGTATTAGTTAAGCTGAAACCAGCATGGCTTTTCATGTTGCTGGATAAGCTACTGTCATATGCTTTGACCCTGAATCTGAAAGTGGTAGTCATGTAGCTATTAAAATAGGATCCATTAATTACTTTGTCGGACTGTCTTTGTGTCAGCAAAACCAAAGTGACTATGCGTGAAGAGGACCTACCAGGTGTCTGGTTTTCATAGTGATCAGCTCTTTCTCAAGAGGACCAAATGACCAGCTTGGCTCCCCCAAGGTTACCATTCCAGCACGAGTGAAGCAAAAAAATATTTCACACTTTATAGGTGTAAATGAAATTTAAATATTGGAAGTCTTTCCAAAAAAAAAACCAAACCCAAAACCAAAACAACTAAAGAAATTGCTGGGGGCCTTATATGAGCTAACACTATGGGAGCATAGTTTAATTCTTAGACCTCCAGATGTTTTGTTTACAAAAACATAAACAATATGAACCAAATCAGATTTATGTACTGTGCAAATTAAGAATGTGCTGTTAAAACAGCATCACAATGCTTGCTTCTCAAAAGACTTATTTAAAACTTTATTTTTTGAAGAGTTTGGAGGTTCTTTTTCTTTGTCTGTCTCATACAGTTCATTAGGTACTCATGTCTGTAGGTTTTCAGTTTGAATGATCTGCAATTTCATGACACAGTAGGTTAAATTTGGAGCAACTTGTATGCTCTTCTCTGTTTTCTTGCATCTGTGTAGCTAATCATATTCCTCATGTTCTTCTATATTTCTTTTCAGGAGCTATGAATTAGATGTTAATGAAGAGACTTGTTCAGCATTTCTTAGTACGAAAAAAATCCCATTAATTTCCCTTACATAAAGGCAGAGTCTAGAATTCGTAATGAAGTATTTTCTTTCACAGGAGGCATTCTTGGCAGAAATTCAGTTATGTATTGGATAAGCTAAAGAGTCTTTGCTCCCTTTACATCTATCCACTGCAACTTGACTGTAATGATAATTAAACATTTACTGCCTGACCACACCCTTCAGCACTTTCTCTGAATAACAGAAATGTTTCACAGAAGTAAAACTGTTCCATATGTTTTATTGGACTTTCTCAGTACGTTTCCTAATTTTCTAGCATAATGTTTCAGTGCACTCTGATTTTTTAAAAGATAAAATTAGTGGTGATGTAGATAGGTAGCTGGAAGAAGCATGAAAATACCTAAAAATGTTAAGAACGGCAAGATTCAGACATTTAACTGCTAGATTCTCTGAAAAGTCTTAAGTGGAATCTAGCATTGCTAACAAAATATGGTATTAAATTAGATCTGTATTTCCCATCTAGTACTTTTTTATTGCTCTCGTGCTGTACAAAGTTAGCAATTCATCTCTGTCATGGAATAATTATGCACAAAAGCATTCCAGTTCCTCTAGAGGAGTCTTCTAAGACTTTGTATTTATTTTATAGAAATGATTCTGTTCTTCAGAATTTCTTTTTATTGAATGTGCTTTTAAGAAAATACCCTTTTTCTTTCATGGTTATCCTAGAAGACTTACGTTCCACCTTCATTTTTTTCAAACTATTTGAATTTTGTAAAACTATTAATAATTCTCTAATTAGTCAGCAAGATGCAGATTCCAGTAGACTCAAATGCAATGCTATGCTCAGCTGAAACATAAATCAGCAGCAGAGTCTGTAAAAATTACTTACCTAAAATGTATATGACGTTAATTATGAAAGAAAACGATCATTTGAGGATCATCTCGTAGCTTTGTTCTGAACAGGTGCATGAGCTTGGTTAACAGGATTTATGAGCTTCTGATGTCTTATGCTATTTGTCTGTGTATGGCAAAATAAGTAGCATTCTTATTTGAAATGCAAGTGTATATCTGCTAAAAAGAGCATAGTTAACCATAGACTTCTATTATACACAAAAAGAATATTTTTTTCCCAGAATACTGTTCCCGTAGGGTAGATACCTCCTTTAGATTTGCATCATGCTCATGTCTACTTCCTCGGAGGTTCTGGCAGAGTCAAAGTGTCTTGAAAGAGCCAGATCTCCCCGGTTCCGCGTGCTTCTGATCTTTAGCAAGAGGTCTGTCAAGAACAAATACAGGACAACCAGGTTTCTGGTCTCATTATCACAGAACCCGGGCAAGTGACAGCTGTTTCTGAAACACTGTGAAGTTCACCAGATTAGCATTAAGAAGAAGTGAACGAAACATTTCTAAATCCTTAAAATTTTTCACAGAGTAAAAATTTAAATTCAAGCATGTTATGATATTTCTATGTATTGTGAAAAGGAAGTATTGTTAAATATTCCTTTTTTATTGCCATGAATGCAATGTCAAAGCAGAAAGAAATTCTGACAATATCCAGAGATTTGTTTTCTTGGAATCTGCAGTAATTCATTTTTATTACGATACCTAATAAATGTCATCGAGTTGCCATTTGTTATGGTTCACCAGAAGAAAAGGTAAGTATTTTTAAGAAATAAAAAAAACCTAAACCTTATGTTGCAGTTCAACAGGCATGAGATACTTTGTTAGAATAACAAAGTTATTTGTAATATTATACAGTATTTGTACTAATAACATTATTCTTCAACTGTGTGCACTATGTAAGCAGAAATTAAGAAAAAAAACCCCACAAAACCTATTTATACAAAGGCTTAGTTCTTTTATAGCAGCTCATTACTAGTCCTATCAGACACTTATTTGAGATCTGTTCCGGTATGTCCATTGGTAATGGCGACATCCACGCTCGTAAGATGTCTTCTTACTAAACCACCGTTGTAGTAATTTGGATGCTGTCCAAAAGTAACGTGGATTTTACAGAGAAAATGAAACTATATACATGTAGTGTGGGAGAGCATATAAGGAGACCTGAGCTACGCAGAAGAGCAAGAGGTGCAGTTAGTTGCTCTCGGGAGGCGCCGGTCACAGTAGGCTGTGGCTGAAACAGAGACTTCTGAGAAAAGGCCGTGAGAGGTGCGTTTGAAAAATGGAATATTTTCAGAACGCACGTGCCCCTTCCCATAGCAAACACAGCCCAGTGACCCTTCTTGCACTGGCACCTGAGGGTTGCCCCGTGCTGAGGGCTTGCACCCCCAGGCGCATCTGCAGCCTCTCGGTCATCGGTGAGAGCTTTGCTCCAGTGCTCGATATATTTAGTGCAGGGTATTTTGCCTTCATTTGTATTTTCAGGATCATTTATATTGTGCGCTGTCAAATGGTGTGTGGTCATAAAAGCCCGAGAAAGAGACAGGTGGGAAGAACTATTCCGGTGTTCAATTTGTAAACACAGTCGAATGCTTCGGGTACAAAATATTAGTGTTAGATAGTGACTTTGCCAGCAGAGTCACATATATAATAAATCAATAAAGTATAAAAAAGATTCATATTCTCGGGCCCCAGGTATTATCAGTTGGAGTCTAAATGATTATCAGTATGTTCTCTAGTTGCTCAAGAGCAAGAAAATAATAAGATTTTGAACAATAAGGCTGAAGACATAATTTATAAACCATAGATTCAGCCAGCAAGTGTTGTACTGGGAATCGATATATTAAAAGAAGAATACATAAATTACACGATTTAATCTTGTCTAGTAGCTTAGCAGTGGTGGTGGTTATTTTCCTGGGCACAAGGATTTTGTTTGGTTTTGAGTGTGGCCTAAACTACACAAAGGAGGAACTTAAAATAATAACAGAGCAATGGGAGGATTGATATAAGATGATTTTCTTCTTAGCATGTTGCAGGATAGAATCATAGAATCATATGGGGTTGGAAGGGACCTCTGGAGATCATCTAGTCCAACCCCCCCACCAGAGCGGGTCCACCCAGAGCAGGTCCCACAGGAATGTGTCCAGGAGGGTTTTGAATGTCTCCAGAGAAGGAGACTCCACCACCTCTCTGGGCAGCCTCTGCCA
>JAOQGH010000012.1:54538420-54583031 GCA_025769975.1 Gallinago jamesoni
CGAGGAGGCCCTGGGCAACCTGGTCTAGTTGGGGGTGTCCCTGCTGACTGCGGGGGGGTAGGACTAGATGGCCTTTGGAGGTCCCTTCCAGCCCACATGATTCTATGATTCTATGAATCTCCAATCTAAACCTCCCCTGGTGCAACTTGAGGCCATTTCCCCAGGTCTTAAATTCTGCAACACCAGCAGATCTTAAAATGTAAAGCCTTCTAGAAGTTACAGATAAGTCACGCCTGGTGGCAAGGAGGGGGACACAATATGTCACTGACCTTGGAAAGTGCAGCCTTGTAAACACAAAGAAGGAAAATCACTTGCTGGTAAAAGCAAATGTTCCATTCCCTGTTTCAGGTCAGGAAAAAAAGGGGAAAGCCCAATGAACTGAAACTCAGTGCATCTGGCAGAATAAAATGTGCAAATAGGCTCTGAGCAGGTGGATTGGACTATGTGATTTCTAGAGATCCCTTCCAACTTTAATGATTTTGTGATTCCATGCCTTTATGTGCTCTTACCTGCTGTGATGCCCATCAGAGAGAGCATTTCTGAAACAAAAGTATATTTTTTCCCTCTCGTGGAACTCTCTCACTCTATGTGCTTGGTATGGCACAAGTTGAGCATTTCATATTGCTGTGTAGTGAATTATTTGGGGATTTTCTTTCTATGGAGGGTAAACAGAGTTGCAAGTGATAACAATGCGGTACCAGATCCTAAAATCTTTGCTCGTAGCTATTCAAATAAAGCACTCATTCACTTAAAATTGGGGACTGTACTCCCTGTTACAGTAGCACACCCTTAATCATGGGAGGCCATCTCCATGTTAGAGTGAATTATTGGACTTTCAATGAAACAAAGCAGAACTAAATCAACTTAGATCATCTGAAAATAAAACACTGGCTCATAACCTTGACTATGAGCTGTTGTTTTTTTTTAATTGTACACATGGAGATAAATACAAAGGAATAGCAAAATACTGGATTCAGCCCCCATTAAGTTCACCTCTTGATCCATGCAGTGTAGAGTTTGGGCCTCAATTTTTATGGCTTGCAAGTTAGAAACTAATACCTCTTCTCACATGAGAATGTACAAGATGACACTGAATAAAGAATACATTAGAGATATGCGTGGTCTTAGGTATGTTGGATGTTAGGTAAGGAGAGGGAAAAATAATTGACTGAATTACTTATCTTGAATTATTTGTCCAACGCCAAGTTCCAGTGGTCTACTTTTCTGGTGCTGTGCTACACGCAGGGTAGGTGTCTCTGAGTAATTTGGAAATACAACAGTGAAACTGAACTGCCTTATAAATGCACAGAGTGGTTCCACTATTGTTTATGCTAAAGGATTTGCCTCTTATTAACTCATCATTTTTAATTGAAAAGCAGTAGCTGAAAATAGCAACATGCTCCATCTTAGTGTTTTTCTTTTTTTCTGGAAATATAATGATCCAGCAAGACAATTAGTAGCAGTGGCAGACTGACAGTTGGAAGAAAGAAGGGAAGATTATACATCCATTAGAAAGGGTCCTTTAATGACACATGTCTGTGTGCCTTAGACAATATTGAGGCTACTCACTAGAATCAATGTGAGTCTTCTCTGGATAAAACTGAGACTCATTCTTGTGCTCCTTGCTCTTTAGGGTCACCTGCAGAGAAGTTCGAATGATGGTAGTGAGGTTTTTACTGTATGAGATTTAATTCAGTACAGCATTTTGAAACTGTCCCTGCTGAATATTCCTTAATCAGTGCGTATGCAGCTCCCTTTGAAAGTTTGATTTAAATGAGCTCCATGGTTGGAAGAAATAAAGAATATGTGTTTGAGAGCGATTACGCGAATAAAGGATATGGAATGTAAGCGAGAAAGAAGAATGTGGCCTTGAGTAATGAGTGTTCTTAGAGCATCCAGACATTAAAAGACACGTGAAAAGACTATATATCATCAGATGATTGAATTGGGTGGCATCAGCTCAAAAATAAATAAGAAAGAGAAATTCTAAGTCAGTGTTTTGTAGGTCAACTGTGCATCTTCCTATTTTCATGCAGCTGTAAACATTAAAATGAGGGCTCCAGCTAGTCCTCTGTTTCCTTAATGTTTTAATAGATTGTCTTGTCCATTTTGTAGCTCGTTTATTCACTAGGTAAATTGAGTGTAAATGTTGTATGACATGGTACAGTGTCTTCCTTTACTCTAGTTTTTTTGTTAAGTAATGAGTGAGCTCAGCAGTTTGGTAAGGATTGAAACCTGTTTCAGAATTGTCCTTTTTATTGACCTGGAGCTCTTGTAATTTACTTTTTTCATAAACAATAAAAACATTAGTAGAGGCTAGCTGTTTTCAAGTTAATTAAGTTCTTTACTGTACCTGGTTTCTGAGTTTAATTATACACTTTGATGTTCTCATCAAGTTCTAATATCAAATGATGGGTTTCCAAATGGAGGATAGAACTAAATGTATTTGTGGTTGCGAGGAACGCTTCTGACACCATGATAAAATGCAAAAAGATGAGTTTCTTTAGAATATTTGAATTAGACATATATTCTTACCAAAGGGTAAAACGGAATGGTTTTATGATGCGCTACCTCTCACTTTATCAGGGATGAATGCAGGTGATGTTTATGCTAGTATAATTTTGAGGTGATGAAGACTACACAGTTCAATTTGCACCTTGTAGTTCAAAGATAGTTAAAAATACTCAAGTCTTCAACCCCAGGATTCAGCAAGGCTTCAGAACAGCCTTCAGTTTCTTTTTTAATTTGGACTTTAACTAACTACTTGAATAGAATTATTTTAGAGGGAAGTAAGTCTCATCAACAGTAAGAATAATTACATTCTCAGGACAAAATACTTCTATTGAAAAGCCTTGTCTATAAAATATCACTACAATATCCAGGTGACGTCAGAGATTTTCTGGTTGGCAAAAGTTAAAAGAAAAATCAGTGTTTAATCAATTAAATATTTGGAATTAAGCAGAGAAAGACCTTGCCGTGGAAGTTGTACTTTTTTTTGTGGTGCTCATCCTCCTCTTATCTGAAAAAAAAACAATAACAATTTAGTGTTTTTTAGATGATCGTTCTGTCTGTGACCTTTCCCACCTGGGCAGGGGAACTGGGGAAAACAAGGAAACAAAAGGGTTGAGTTGGTAATATAAATTAACTTGATAGGATAAGACTAAATAATTAACAATAGTAATTAAGAGCCAGTATTAATCCTGATACTAATATATACAAGAAATATACTGGGCCAATTCTATCAGCAGGAAGCTGTGCACTCCCAGCAGGGACAGCCAACGTGGGACACTGCCAGCTTTGTGGGGACGGAAGGGCTCAGGGCTCCGGCACCGGGGCAAGGAGTTCTCTGGACCCACCACCACCAAGGGAGAGAGAGATTTATGCAGCAAAGTTTGTAATTTATGTTGAATGTGACATTCATGATATGAAATAATCCTGTTGGCCAGCTTGGGTCAAGTGTCCAGGTCTTGCTCCTCCTCATCCCAGCACCTAGTGAGGCTCAAAAACACCGAGACCTTGAATCCTACGTAGCCTAGCTGGCTTTAAAGTAAATGTTTTCACAGATTCAGACACCAGAGCCTTATGAAAATGCAGTTTTGCAAAGCATTGGAAGGGAAGATAGCCCTGTGACGCTCAAACCAGGACAATAGAGTTCTTCAAATTGACTCCCTCTCATACTGTGCATCGTGATTGACTTTCTGGAGTCACAAACCAGAATGGATTATGGAAAGATTAGTTTTTATCTGAGCTGAAGGTTATTATGAATTGCAGTCTTACCTCAGTTCTCTCCGTTAGTAGTCCGCTACAGGAGCATAGTATTCGGTTTTGTCTGATTTGTAAACTATGGTTAGAATGCGTAGGCTTAACGCTGAATTGCAAAGTGTACTATAAACATGTTCATTGCCTTATTTATCTAATTCATAGTATAAACCTAGCAGAATTTAAAATGTTCCCATTTTGTTTTTAAAGTTGTCTTTTAGAAAGCTGAAGAATTAATGAAAGAAAATTTACTTGAAAATCTCATGTTAAATTAGATCAGGCAGAAAAAAATTCATCAACATAGTGTTAAGTGCTTGAAAAATTATCCTAGTTATACACATCTTTAAGAAAATAATTTGGTGGCATATTTGGAGGCTTAGTCTGAGTCCATAAGTCTTACTTTCCTTCAAATGTTTTAGTGTTTTCTTCTGCGTGTGCAGTAAATAAAGCCTTCCCAGACCTCCAGATTTTCTCCAAGAACCTGCTTTCTCACGTATGACACAAACCAGAAGTGAGGTGTAACTCTGCAGAGCACTGCGCTGGTGGATACACCCATCACAAAATGGTTATCTCAAGCCACGCTCTGCTTGTGTAGCAACAGAGCCACACAAATTAGAGAAACACAAGTGTCCTACTGAAAAAAAAAAAAAAAGGTGGGGGGAGAGGTTAGAGGGGGCTTTTAGCCACAGTCATTAGGTTACATTTCTTTATATTGTTTTCTTTCCTTTTATTTTTTCTTCTCCTGCTTATTCATTTTAACCTGTTGCATTTATTTCTTATGAGGCATTAAACTATCCTAGACAAAGAACCACATGTTTACAGACATTTGCACAAGACCTAGCAAGATGAGTGGTAGTATTCTGGCATTATAATAACAATGGGGATAATAATCATAGGGAAAAAATGCCTCTGCTTTGAAATTTAGAGAAAACTTGAAAAGTAACCAGTGCTGTTGGTGTATCTTCAGTGGATACTGCACTCGGAACTTGGCAAAAACATTCTCACCTCCGTTGGGAGTACTTCCTCGCAGATTTATTTTCAGACTTTCTGGCAACTATATAAAATATAAAAATAAAGTTTGTGCCTTTCACCCAAGAATTGAGTTAAAAATCAATGCCATATCTACATTATATCTAATGTAAAGAATAGCAAGAAAAAAATTTCAAGTGTCATAGCAAATGTGGTGGTTTTTTTTCTTTTTTTTTCTTTTTCAAGCATTGACATCACTTAGGGCTGCATTCGTTGGCAGATAACGACAGGATTCAGATTCAGTGCAGTGGAAGCTAAGCAGGCAACAGAAACTTAAAGCAGATTTTCTTTCACCTTATCCTTCCAGAATATGAAGTAGCATACATTATTGTATATGCAAGACACATCTGTATCTGTAGTAGATTTTGGTTTGTTTTTTTTTTTCACCTCTGTGGCAGATACATTGCCTTTTGAAAACGAGAGCAGAGGCAGTGTGGGTTTTGCTGCAGCAGATTTCAAGCCACAGAGTTGCCCGTGTCCTTACGGCTGGACTGTAGCGCCCGAAGGCGATGTTCAAACCTTTGGCTCCCTGCCTTATTGTAAGAAAGCATAAAATGGGAGATGATCTTTTGACTGCTGGGACGTGGCGTCCGCCTTTTTCTGGTGCCACGAGATGTAGTGATGCATCTCTAACATGAGCTCAGCTAACTCAGTGCCACTGAGATCCCAGCCGCTAAGACTCCAGTGGCAAATTTGACATGCCACCGTGCTGACAATATTTGGAACTACTCTTCTGTAGTAACTTCTGTGTATGTAATTTATAATAATAGCAAAATGAGAATTTGGTTTTGGAATTATTTTGAGCCTTATCCCTTGCTTTGTTAGGAGAAAACCTCATTTTTTGCTGTTAAAATATGTATATAATACACTATTTATGTGCTTATGTTTTTCATAATGGTATTTTAGTACCCGTGACTTATAGCAACAACAAATGAAACTACACACGTGGAATGCTTTGGCCCAGCCAAAGAGATGCTTTGATGCATCTCTGATGTTTTCAGAGTATAGATGCTCAGTTCATGGTTAATGCCACTTAGTACTATAGTATTAGTAACTAAGACACAAGGCTCACTTTATGGGATAAAAAAAAAAATTCAGAATCGAAGGTCTTTTCTCTAAAATTTGTTTAATGGGAGGAGAAGATTTAAGCAGATGAAACAGAAATAGTGGAGTGAGAAGATTTCACCTGAGGCCTTCGTGGAGCAATAGCACGGAACATTTGCATTTTTAATCCCAGTGAAATTTTCTGTACAGGCTTTGTAGAATCGATCATTCAGAGAACAGTAGCAATTTAAAAATATGTGTACATATCAAATTTGCAATTAATAATGCTGATTTTGTTTGCTGTAAGGTAAGCTTATTTCTGGAAAGTACTTTGCCATTCCGCTTTGTTCTGTTCAGTGGTATTTTACCGTGTCTGATAGCAGGGATTTCTTAGTAATTCCAGGCAGTGCCTTCATCAGAAAAGCTAAGTAGCTGTGCCAAAATCTTGGTATTGAGTTTTTGTGAATGAACGCTTCTTCATCCTTCAGATGCCAACAGTGAGGATAGTTACATTTTTCTCACTAGAAAGGGAAGAGATAAACAAGTTCTGGAGCTTGAGTCTGATTTGAAGTTGTTGATTTCTAATTAATTAATAAATTATTTTGGAGCCTGAAAAAAAAAAAAAATACAGATTTGGTTCCCTGACCAAATTTACCAAGTTGTCCTGGTTTGAGGTACAAACCGGGACACAAATCCTGCATGTGACTAGAGTAGAGGACCAAAGTAGATAGGGTCACCTATGACTGGTGACTTATGTTCCTTTGAGATTTAGGAATGTGGTCGCATGTGTCACCCATTTCCTTGTTGATACTTTTAAGGCTTTCTGACTTTTATTATGTTTTAGAGGAAAACTGAATGCAGTGATGCCATTAACTATTGAAAAGGTTTTAATGCGGCATCTCAGAGGTATAGTGGGATAAAGCCTAACACATCTTCCCTGCCAGCTGAAAGTGGTGTCATATTTTTAAGATGTCAACAGTGTTATCCAGTCCATCCATATTGCTGGAAATCCAGTAGGGGAGAAATCAAATTGAAAGTAAACAGAGCTGTACTTCCTATTTAAATGTATTTTTTTTAAAAAAATATATTGTCAGTTTCTTTTTCCCTCATCTTTCTACATTTTCCCCTCTTTTTCCCTCTTTCCCCCTTTTTCACTTCTTTTTTTTTTTAAATTGCCTCCATTGCAGCAGTAGCCTCTGAGTCAGACTTCCCTGAATTCAGATGAACATACTGCATATGATGGATTAGGTCTCTTTTCTTCTAATGCTGGTAGTTGAGTGGCTAAGGATGAGAAAAATTACATATTTACACTGCAATTATAGGAATTATATGGTTTACTGTCTAAGTACCATTCTGCATCATGTTAATTATCATGTTATTAAATAGCTGAGTGTCATTCATAGAAGGAACACAAGTCATTACCACAGTCCTACATATGATAACTCTTAAAGATAATTGCTGTGTAATCTGTAGGTGATTGAATTATCATGCAGACCCTTGTGCATGCTGCTACCACAGCTATGCATTAAAAAAGCTGCTTAATCAAAGATTACTGCTGTTTCTTTTTTAAATTGAATGATTTTCAAAACAAAGCAATTCAGGGCCAGGTTTTGGAAAATTGTGCTACTTCTACTCAGCTTTGTTAAAGTTTGTGACACAAATTTGCTTCAGTGAATGATGTGAAGGACAGACATGCATAACTGCACCGATGGCATAGGTACAAAAGGGGCACCTGACTTTTCACGGGCAATGTGTTGTGAATCCACAAACCCACAGGAGTCAAGTCCTTACGGAATCATGGAATCAGGGAATTGTCAGAGTTGGAAGGGACCTCTAGAGACCATCCAGTCCAACTCCCCTGCCAAAGCAGGGCTGCCCAGAGCACATCATTCATCATTCGGCATCCAGGTGGGGCTTGAAGATCTCCAGAGAAGGGGACTCCACATCGTCCCTGGGCAGCCTCTGCCAGGGCTCTGCCACCCTCACCCGAAACAAGTTCTTCCTCAGATTTGAGTGGAACTTCCCATGTTCCAGCTTGTGCCCGTTGCCCCTCGTCTTATCGCTGGAAACCACTGAAAAGAGTCTGGCTCCAACATCCTTCAACCCACCCTTTAGATACTTATAGGCATTAATAAGGTCTCCCCTCAGCCTTCTCTTCTCCAGGCTAAAGAGCCCCAGCTCTCTCACCCTTTCCTCATCAGGGAGATACTCCAGTCCCTTAATCATCTGAGTTGCCCATTGTCCTGACCAGCTCTGGACCAGATGCTTGACTGTCAAGGTAACTTTTGGGGATGTTATGAAGTGGCACCAGCTGGCCTTGGGGGAAAGATGGTATATCCCATACAGGAGTTCCTATAAACATTAGAAAGTAAATTTAACAAATGTGAATGGAAGAGAATCTCTGACATTTTACATGGAATCATATTTTTTATGATGTGTATTCGTTATGATGGTTGTTTTAATCTGTAATATCCATCAATTTTCTTTCATTTGTAGCATATGCTCAAGGCAGTTTTATGTAGATTTGAAAGAGTATGATCTGAATAGCAAATTTTCTTAAAGAAGAAGTATGATTTTTGTGATAACAGAGTGACTTTCATGTGATTATTTTTCTATAAGGATTTTTTTGTGCTTTTCTAAAAGTTCTTTTGTAAAAGTACATACAAAAATCTCAAGAAAGTACTTCTTGGATCTCTTGACAGCTTGTAAGGAAAGTGAAAACAAGGCTGTTGCAATATTTTTCTAACCATTTTCTTCATTTTTTTCAAAACAAATTCCAGAAGTAATGCATGTACTTGAGTCATGAGTGTATACAAGATAAGTCCACCTCTGAAATCACATAGTGTTGCTTCTGAATATAGACTCAGAACATGAAGCAGGGAGGCTTCATTTCTGCAACTCTGCCTGAGAAAATGTGTCCTCCTTGTATGCTGATAACTTTTTCATGGATTTTTCATGGATTTCTGGCAACATGCCATTCTGATATTTAATTTTGAGCTGATTCACATTCCTGGATTTTGTCATTCAGAAGATGCACATCAGATTTTTATAGGTATTTATTGTTAGAAAGTGTGTTGTAAGGTGTGTTTTATAAAGAAAAGTGATATTTCTAATATCACAGAATCACATGGGGTTGGAAGGGACCTCTGGAGATCATCTAGTCCAACCCCTGCCAAAGCGGGTCCGCCCAGAACAGGTTGCACAGGAACGTGTCCAGGAGGGTTTGGAATGTCTCCAGAGAAGGAGACAGAGAAGAAGCCTCTTCCAGGGCTCTGCCACCCTCAAAGGAAACAAGTTCCTCCTCATGTTTAGATGGAACTTCTTATATTCAAGCTTGTGCCTGTTACCTCCTGTCCTGTCCTGTCCCTGGGCACTTCTGAAAAAAGACTGGCCTCATCCTCCTGACGCCCACCCTTTAAGTATTTATAGGCATTGATCTGATCCTCCCTCCTTCTCTTCTCCAGACTAAAAAGACCCAAGTCCGTCAGCCTTTCCTCATAGGAGAGATGCTCCAGGCCCCTCATCATCTTTGTAGCCCTCTGCTGGACCCTCTCCAGCAGTTCCCTGTCCTTCTGGAACTGGGGAGCCCAGAACTGGACCCAGTGCTCCAGATGGGGCCTCCCCAGGGCAGAGCAGAGGGGCAGGATGATCTCTCGATCTGCTGGTCACAATATATATTGCTGCATTCTGGAATACATAATACATATACTGTATATTAGTAAATATGGGAAATCACAGCCAATTTTAACGCTCATGTTTTACGTACCGAATAAAATTCTATCATCATTTATTTGGTATAAACAATAAGAAGGTCAAAGTTGATAATTTCATCGAAATTCTTTGCATGTTTAGGAAGACTTGGAGGTAGGTTCAAGCTATATGGTTATTCTGTTTCATTGCAGAGTTCAACTACTAACCACCAATCTGACACCTTTGGGTCTGAGTATCTTTGTTGTCTAAGCAGCAGCAGAGGTGAACAGAGACTGCAGGATTATTGTGCAAATAACATCTCTGTCTGCCTGTCTCTCTTCTTTCTAACGGCAAGAAGAGTCTAGAACTAGTGCTTCCAGTTATGTGATGCAAGTGATGGCAGGAATGGAAGGTATAGATGGTACAGGTTATTTCTAGCATGGTAATTAAGGGTGAGAGAATGCTATCAAGGACTCAGCTTATGGTTCTATATAATTTAAAGAAGTGGCTAGAATTAAAAATTCATAAATATAAAATACTTCTATTTTGATCTCATTTCCACAGACATAGTAATGTGTCAGTGTGATCCATGAAGAAATCTATGCATTGTATATTTTATATATTTTCTTTTGAAAAATGAACATTTTTTTAATTCATTCCTTTTTAAGAATTTTGCTTAGTGGCTATTTAAATTGTTGGTAGCGAATACTGAGGATGAAATGCTCATGCGAGTAGTAGGTAAGGCACCGGTGATTGTAGGTTAAGCTGTTTACAAAGGACATCTCTTAAAGCTTTATACATTTTTAGAGATCTGTATGAAATCTTTTATCAAGCTCTGCTTAAAAGACAAGGTTCAATACACAGCAGAAGTATGTCTGTTGAATGAAATCAAGTTTTTACTGTGGATCTAGCCTCCAGAAATTTGTAGAAAATTGTGGCTCATTCTTTAGAGTAGAGATTAAATCATGCAAATAAGACAACATGAATTTTGGTTGTGTCATCATGCAACATTTATATGACTAGTGGATTGACTTTAAAAGGCACTGATTGCATCCCTGAATTTTCTTCCCAAATTTTGAATAAAACCAAACCTGGAACAAAAATCAGTGCAAATGACAGGACCTTTTTTTTTTTTTTTCCCCCCCAAAATTAGTTGAGGTCACAAGTTACCGAAGATTTCCATATAAAACTGAACTAGAAAAGGCTTATGCCTATGGTTTTCATATTGATAGGTATTTTCTTTGGGCTCATTTTTTGGTGTTTACAGTCTTCACGGACACCTATACTGGATTTTAAAGAGGTATCAGAGGAATTATTAATGACCACTCAGAAGTCTGTCTTTCATTTTCACCTGTAATTAGGAAAGCGTGCATAGCAGCAGCTGTGCTTGAGAGAAATCAAAAGATGTTGAGTACAGTTGTATTATTTGTCCCCCCAAGCTGTTTGGTTTTTTTTTATTTCCTATGGCTTAAATTTATGTCCTGACTGGTTCCTACTTTTTGTATTGTTAAATTACGCTCAATGTATTTACAATGCATAATAGACTTGCACATTTTTTATTCTGTTCAGGTACAGTCTACATAAGGTATGTCTCATTTCCCAGTGACCACGGGAATATATAATCAGTCATCAACAGTGTTATTTGCTTTTTCCTTTAGGGGCTGATGTTATCAATTTTGATGGCCATGTAGTGTTACCATACAGATTCAGGAATAAGAAAATGAAAACACTGAAAGATGTCATCTCTCTGAAATTTAAGACCTCTGAAAGCGAAGGTGTAATCTTCCATGGAGAAGGACAGCAAGGAGACTATATCACCTTGGAACTGAAGAAAGCGAAACTTGTTCTAAATTTAAATTTAGGTATGCTTCGGTTGTTTAGTTTTGTGTACTTTTAGATCTCTCACAAAAATTTTAAGTCAAATATTACATCCTTTTTTCCCCAGTTGTGTGGTAAACCACATCATTTAATCAGAAATATTATTCATTCCCTTTCTACATGCTTTTCTTTTTTTTTTTTTCCCATTCCATTTTTTTCCATTTTCTTTTTTTGTTCCATTCCTTCCTTTTTACTCTGTGCGAGATACCCTGAAAATAAGATCATACAAGAAAACAGGATCAGCAATAGATTGTCACTAGAAACTTGCTGCAAACAAGAAAAAAAAGAAGTCTTGCTAGAATTCTATTTGGTCTCAGCTGTGGCTTTGTGAGAGAGAAGGACACTGTCATCAGTGCTAGAGCAATAAAGGTCTCCCTTAGGAACCTTGCAGCAAAAAAAGGTATCAACCTGGGAAGCTACAGGCCACGTGAAGCTGAGATTCCTAGAATCTGAGAAGGAGGACTAGGAAAGGAAAGAAGACATCAGTTTATCAGGCAATCTTATGATGTAAACCTGTATATGTTACTCTAGTTCCAGCCTCCTTTTTCCCTCCCAGTGAAAAACTACAGGGTCATCAGTGACCACATTTATAAAGTACATTTATTATGAAAAACCCCACATTGTTTCTGATTTTAGGTATTACTCTTTTTTTTTTCAAACAAAAAAGTTTTAGAAAAAGATTTCATGTAACTTTCCTTAGTTCTCTTGCAGACATGTGAAGAGTAAATTGTTCTGTTCGTTATTTACATTGAATAGTAATTATTTCCACTAGCATTTTCTCCTGCTCTTTTTCTAAAGATCAACTCGAGCAGATGACAAGGAGGAAAGCACATCTTCTTATAGCAGCTATCTCTTTTTAGCAGTGGGTTAGTATTAATTTCAATACTAACCCATTCGTTTCCAGTTTCTTCATATTCTTCAGTTCAGTCTATAGCTTTATAAGCTATTGTAACTTCCAGATATGTGCCTGGTGGGGATGTTCTTAAATCTCTAGGCTAATAAATGGGAATGGGCCCCGTGACACACACTCCGTTGATAAACAGAAGTAATGGTTTATGGTGTTATTCTTCCTCTGGCTGAGAGTATTTCACCAAAGTCAACGGAGAAGGATATTCATTTTGCCTGGTGAAATCCAGTGGCTTAGTTTCAAACGTTGTGGGGGAGAGAGGATGGGGACATGGGGGTGGGTGGATTTAAGTTTCACTTTGCACTGGATTTGACTGTATTGAAGAAACTGAGGCTTGTGGGTATGCATGGAATTTGTTTTTAATTATTTTTTTTTTTTTTAACCAACACCTGTAGAACCACCAACAGTGCCCTTCAGCAAAATGGCAGTATGGTCTTTTTTTTAGGGGATTAATGTCTTAAGCCATGGGAGCGTGAGTTGCCAGAACAAGTTATCAACATGCACAAACCCTAATGCCTGAGTTGCAGGCATGCTTGATGGCGAGAAATTCTCAGGTGCAGAAGTCCTTCAGGTCTTCGTGTATCCAGTACATGGAAGATTGCCCTGAGTTATTGGGCAGTACAGCCATTTTTTAAACTTACTGCTGAATTAGTCATTTTCTGCTTCGGTTGAGATCCACGCTCTCAGCCTTTGCTGGCTTAGCTCTGACAGTCAGATTGCAGTGAGATGTGATCTCTGACCAGCATAGCTGCACTGGAAAAAGCCCCTGGAAAACACAGCGGAGAATTGGAAAAGCTGTTCTCTTGGGAGTTTGACTTCTAGACTAGAAAGGTTGCTGCAGGAGGAAAGACCAAAACAAGCAGCATCAGTGTCTGCGCCGAGCCTTTTCCTATACGTACTTGATGGTATAGCTATACTGGCAGAGCCTACAAAGGGTAGAACTAAACCTGAAAAGGCTTTTTTTTTTTTTTACCAAGGTCTGTTATCAGGGCACCACGTCTCCCCCAACAGCTGTAAATCGGTGCTGTGCCCGGGAAGCTCAGGACCTGGCCCGAAGGTGACAGCTTTTCATTTCTGTACTCTGGAGATGAAAACAGAGAACACCCCTAGTTGAAAACAACTTTACAGCTGAAAGTTGATATTGCTTCCCTGGTTCGCCTCCAAATAACTCCTATTATGAATGACTATTTATACAGTTCACTGCTATTTGCTGTATTTGGTATAGTTATTCATATTTGTGGCAGCAGCTCTCCGCTGGCAGGTCAGTGCGATTCAGGTGAACTATTGACAGAACAAGAGGAAAATGTTCGCCTTAACTGGTATGAGGTGAGAATTGCTGTTGTTTCTATTCCCATCTTAGGCAGCAACCAGCTGGGCTCTATTTATGGCCACACGTCGGTGATGACGGGCAGCCTCCTGGACGACCACCACTGGCACTCCATCATCATAGAGCGCCACGGGAGAAACATCAATCTCACCCTCGACAGGCACACGCAGCACTTCAGAACCAATGGAGAATTCGATTATCTGGACCTGGATTATGAGGTAGGCAGAGAAACTTGTTTGTTTTCATTCAAATTGGCTTTATAAAGATAAGTCAAATAAGAATTAAAAAGAAAGCTAATGTCATTTAAGATGTTTAGGTACTTTTTTTGTACTTTTGTTGTGATTATTTTTTCCCTTACATTTTCTGAAATTTTCTTTCCAACACTGCTGTCTCTTAAATGTAAATTAAGTATCTCTTCATTAGTCTACCATATCCCATCTGGGGTAAGAGTCATCTCAGCCTTCTGTTTTAAAATGGGAGATCTGTTATTCAGCAAGCTAAGCATACACTACTTTTAAAATTTCTAAAAACAGCTGCTGTAAGCAGGAAGCAGAATAAAAAAAATAATCATACAATCTGTTATTCCATTCAGGTGGTAATTCTGCACTTGAATCAGAAAGCCTCCTTCTGCAATGACAATTGGTATTTGTTTTTAGCAAAGCAAGCAGACTAGAACCTTTTTACTAATATGGGTCTTGATCATTCTTGTCTTGGGTGGCTAGGTACTTCCCTGTATTTTCAAAAATGTGCCATCAACAATTTCTTTTTATAAAGAAACAATAAAGATTTAGGGAAGTTCTAAAAAAGCTTTTGTTTAATCAGCCAGGTTAATGCACACAGGTGTCGGTAGTAATTAAACATGGATTTGTTGTTTGATTACACTCTGGCTACTGCTATTATGAACTTGTTCAGTTGCTCTAAATTGATATATGAACCTCAGCATGTTGGTTATTACTAACTTTGTATAATGATTTTCTTGCACTCTTTAGTGTTTCTAATGAGAATTAATGTGGTTGGCTGAGCCAAATACAGGTATTTCCGACCTTGCAACTTTTTAAGCAGTGAAAGGGAATCAAAACGATGCAATGCAGAAAATTATGAATTAACTTGTGTATTGATATATTTACAAACAATCTTTTGATCAAGAATATGATACGAATGTTTGAAAAAGTTACTTATGTTTGTAAATGTTACTGAATCAAATATTTAGTTATATTCCAAAAACCTTTATGAATTCCGTCTTTGGTAGCAGTTATAATGAGAAAATAATGAACAATTTGCCTGTACCTTTATTACTCATTGTGCACTGAAAATCTGAATTGAACTACTGAAAATTCACATAAATAGATTTTACTGAAGATTTTCAAATGAGCAAACTAGAGAAAAAGTTAGGCTGAATACCATAAGCCAGGGTTGAGCAATTCACACACACACACACACATATATATAAACATACATATATATATATGTTGCATGTTTACGTAATAAATATATTGCATATAATGACTTCACCTTCCACTATTCTCTGACATTAAAGACCTCACTGGCAGTTCTCAAAGATACATTTCAGTCTCCATATGTGTGGATCCCCTTGTATTTAATGGAACCTATTTGAGTGTGTGTAGATAGATGTTTCTGTCGTTCATATAAAAGCCAGAGCCTTAACCTCTTCTCCTTCCTTTCTTCTCAATTCTGTCACTGGTTTTGGAGTTAGTCATCACAGACTAAATTTGAATGTGTTGCCCTTGTGATAAATTAATTCCAGTAGATAAACCCGGAAGAATGAAAACTATTTTTCATAGAAAAGGTAGTTTCTAGGTTGATCTCTTTCAGAAAAGTTAAGTAAGCACAAAATTTGAATAAACATAATTTCTGATTGCATTTTCAAGGTTAAAAAAAAGTAATCCTATGAGTCCTTCTTATCTCATTGTCACGGTATGTGTTTTTTGCAATTTTTCTCCTTTCCTTTCCATTTTGTCTTGTCCAAACACATGACTATAACATGCAAAAGAATGTTTGACGGCCATTGAAATATTACAGTCACATTCTTCAATTCATGTAAAGCACTGTGTCTTCTCTAAAGTTGAGTCATGTCAATTTATAATACCTGAGGATGTGTCCTACAAAATGCTTTTATGTAGCTGGTATGTGCTATTTAAAAAGATTTTGGGTTTCAGCTGTACAGCCTTAGTTCTTAGATGCCAAGTCAAAGCCTCCTCTTTGGGATAGAAAGTTATACCTTAGATGCTTTGAAAATGGAAAATCTATCCCTAGAGCGCTTTCCTGCTCTCAGTAATAATAAATGGAATTAACAATAAATGATATTTAAAAGCTTGGCTCTGCCAAATCTCAGCAGCAGACTGCAAGTAGACATTTTTGGGAGCGCTCGTGGGCCAGGGAAGTTAGGTATCATTACTATTTATGCCATCATCTATTGGACATCTATTGGATATAAATACTTAACAGAGATTGCAGGGACTAATCTCATGAGTCCCTTATTCCTCACATTTGGGCTGCAAAAAAATAATGAAAACATGTAGCATTTATTCACTTCTAAACATTTCAGAAAAAAACCCGATGCGGTAGAGGGTAGAGTGTGGTCTCTGTGGAGTGACAGGAAGAGACTTCACAAGAGATTAACCTTCTTAGTTTGTCAAATATTTGATTTTCTTCATTTTTTAGCACTAGAGATTCTGTATAACCCAGTGGTTTAGGGTAATGAAATGCATCATTAAGAGGACCTTGGTGACTGAGTCTTTGTGGTGTTCTCTTCATCTTCTCTATGGAGCTGATTTGGCCCGCTAAGTCATGTGGTAACTCCTCATTGAGTATAGATGTATGATAAAAGTATGTTCTCTGTAGGGGAAGGTGCTTCTCTCTAACAAGGAATAGTATCTTTAACTGTGATTCTGTGAAACTCTTCTGGATAAAGTAGGGAAGTAGATATATAAGCATTGAAGGAAACAAATGCATTGTATTGAACCCACAGCTGCGGTGTTGTAGTCTGAGCTCTGGCACATAGTTAGAGCTGAGTGAATGATTCAAATCACATAATTTGGCTCATTTCATATCTACTCTTGTTTAGAAAAATACTGTGATGGACACTTATTCCATGTCCTTTGTTTGAAACACGTCGTGTTCAGTAGCGATCAGAGCAGCAGTCCATATATGAACAACTGTGATGTGTCTCTGCTCACTGTATGGACAGTTGTAATAATACTTGGGATTTATTACCGTAAATATTTGCAACCACAAATTCATTACAGATTATTTTTCCTGCTTTTGCAGTGCTTATTTGATACTTCCTTTGTCTGTAAGCAGTGTTGCCAGCTCTCTCATTTGCCATGTCTGAGTGTTCAATGAAAGCAAATACATCCACAGCAAATCTGTTTAAAAGTCTTTGCCCTCCACTATCTATCTACCGTATTCTGTTTTCTTCAAAGATCACCTTTGGAGGCATGCCTTTTTCTGGGAAGCCAAGTTCTAACAGCAGGAAGAATTTCAAAGGCTGCATGGAAAGCATCAACTACAATGGCAATAATATCACTGACCTTGCCAAGAGGAAGAAATTGGAACCTTCTAACATGGTAAGAGCATAATTTAATGTTCATCTAAACTTTTGCTTCTCCCTCTAAAGGAGACTAGAAGGTTTGTGCATGTGTGTAGCTGATACCCTTGTGATACACTGGAATGACATAGAACGCAAAGAAAATTTAGCCACATACCCAAAGATCTTATTGTATGTACATTTGTGACTTTTTTAAAAATCATTATATCTGAGCATTTTGCTTCTGGGGTCCCATTTCTTCTTTCCAAGATTAACCTTCGGTATCAGATAACTACTTTTGAAAAGAAAATCAACTGAACCAATTAGTACTTCTTTCCTTTCTTCCCAAATTAGAGTAGTCCAAAACCAGCACAGACAAGATTTATTATTAAATCAATTGCAACTTTCTTGTGGTTTTAAATCCTGTTATCTTCCATCCCTGCAGAGGTATTTGGATTGCTGGAGTGCAAAAGCCATTGGAAGGGAATGCTCCTACAGGCCTTTCTGGTAGCTCTGAAAAGCCTCAAGTTATTGGACTTGAAAATCATTATTTAGCTAGTTAACATTACAGAGCTTATTAACATTTTATTCTATTTCTTCTCTTGCTTAAGCATTCAGAGTTGTTTTCATGTTCAAACTTCTGGCTTCATGGGCAGGGTTATTAAGAAAGAATGTGCTTTAATTACTGTATTTTTAAGGCTTTAAATGTTCCAAAAATTGCTTGCTGGCATACAAAGGCAATGCGGATAAGAAATAAATGTATTATTGCCATGAGTTTGAGATCATCTGAATAAGTTGTTAAAGGCTTTCTTCTGTACAAGTTTCCAGCCTTCACAAGTCCTGCTAATAATACGTATGGTTCCGCTACTGCTTTTCTCTGTATGTAATAAAGAGTAAAGATTTACATAGGCAGTGATGATGAAGTGCAGGGTTGATTACCATTTGATTACTGACGTTCCATATCATTGTATGAACAATATGGCTAAACGGTCAAGGTAATACGAAGGATCATTTGGAACATGTGATGTTTGCCTACACAATCTCAGTAATACAGCTTGATATTTGCAACCTTTTCTATACATGAATTTTTTCAGTATTGTCGATGCCAAAGAGCATGATATATATGCCATGGAGTCACACTCAACTTTTGGAGGTTTTTTTTGACACAGTTGCGTGATCTGAATCTTTGACTTTTTTTTTCTTTTTTTTTTTCCCCCAAAATTGCCCATGAATTGTTGCCTGCAGTGCATTCCAACCTTGTAACGTAACCATGATTTTCAAAGACTGGTGCCTGATTCAGAAATGAACCATTGTACAGGAGCAGTTTTTCCATTTTGCGTGGTCAAAATCCACTTCAAATTAGCAGGACATACTCTTTGGAACAGAAGTGTTACTTAAGAGGTTTTCATAGTGCAAACCCTATCCTTTCAGAAGTGTGGCATAGCTAGCAGGCTTCTAAAGTCTCTGCAAAATCATCTCTCTGTTTCATATTTGTTTATTTCGCTCTTTGTTTTTAAAATTCTGTTACCTGTTACATGAAATTAAAACCCACATGCGAAGCATTGGCAGCGTTAGTGCTACAGCAAGAGGCTGTGGCAAGTGAGTTTAATTTGATGGTTCTGTTGATTTCCAATTCTGAGAATGGCTGTAAAAATAGAAGTGACCTTTGTTTTCAGGAGAATTATTTAAATTGCTTCAGTTTTTCACAAGTATAATCAATTTTACTCTAAATCAAGATGAATCTTCATGTTTCTTACAAAAGCTTTTCTCCTCCAAGATTTTAGCCCCATTTAGCATGAAAAATAGACTTGGTTGAGACTACTGTTGTTGCTAATCATGTTTCCAGTGATGGCACTTAGGTAGTCCAACCAGGATCAAAGCTCTATTGTAGGAGAGCCTGTACAAACCCCTAACAGGAGGCACACCCTCCCCAAAACAGGGTGTTATCTGAAAAGGCAAGACAGACCAAATGTCATGAAGTGGAACACCAGCAAGGTAATCAGGATGGTGATGAGAAGTGTCATGAAGGGGGGGAAAAAAAAAAAAAAAACCAACAGAGGAAAGAAGGATATTAAAGAAGTGTGAGACAGAAGAAAAATATATTCTTAGATGCAGATAGTTGAATTTCAGAAAGTCATACAGTGAAAGGGACTTGACAAGTTAATTTTACAGAATGAAGAGGCCCAGAGAATCAAAGGTGGTAATAAGATGATAATCTTGATTTGTCTCTGAACAAAATAAAAGTTAAAAAAAAAAAATTAAGTCTCATATGCATAGGTGTTAAGTGCAAAAAAGCACCACTAAGCATCTCTAATTTACTGAAGAGTAAGGATGTAAAGACAATTTAAAAGTATTTTAAATTTAAATAAAGTCCAACAGTGACATAAATAATGGTTTTCTTTGAGATTTAGAGGGTAAGAATAAGGGGGGGGGAAAGTCTGGCAGTGCTTTGTGCTACAGAATGAGTCAGACCTATGGTCCTGAGCTCTTATCATTGCTCTTATTGCAAGAGCCTGATCTATTTTCCTAGAAGATAGATGAGGGAAGTGATAAAGATGCCCAAAAGGGAGAGTCGAGGAGAAAAGGACCACTGAGAAAGGGAATGGAGGTGTCTGTTTTTCTCCCAAACCAAGTTGCAAACAAGCATTGGCAGTGACTAAGTAGCACGTTATGTTCTAACCCTTGGATATAGCTTGGCTCAGGACTAAGGTAGAACCAGGGAACACACTTGCAGACATCCAGTCTGTCTTTTCTATGTCTGCTACTAAAATATAGCCAAAAATATAACATAAATATATATAACAATAGTAATGCTGGCCCTTGCACCATCAGAAGTAACTGCATCTAACCAGAAGCCCAGGGAATTTGGAGTTTAGGGATTTAGTCACTTTATCAAATTTTCCTACCCAGAGGTATATTAAGGGCAGGCAGTGTGAATACTAATTGGATTCAGTTTCCACCGATTGGTCTCTCCAATTTTAAAGCCTATTACTGAAAAATGCTGAGGGGAATCATATTTGCTGCCCTCCACCATTACGTCCACTAGGTCTATGCTCCACCCTCTTCTGCAACTCCTGTGCCATGAGTTACTGTGTGCAATCATATACAAACTTAAGATGAGTGTTTTCTTTACATTATTTATATTAAGCGAACATTATGTTAAGCTTAAAGATGAGTAATAAGCTATTTTGAGAAAAATACTGAAATCACATGATAAACATTAGCATACAGTACATTGCCTGCACTGTATAATACATCCTGTTTAACAGGTATTGTAGTCTTAATAGACTCATTAATTCTCTTTTGGGAGCTATGTATGCAGCCAGCAGCTCTCTTAATTGGAGAAGGTTTTAAGACCCGGTAGTATGTCCACAAGGGATAACATCCGAGTGTGGATAGGCAAAATTGATTTATAAGAAGTAAACAGGAAGCTAATTTGCACCACAGATTAAAGACCACGATACAAAGCTCAAGCTACACAAATTAAGATGTTTTCACTATTTCCATTCCAATGTAGTATGACAAATTCTCCAGTAAGTCCAATAGTTTCAGTATAAACACACACTTGGTGTTTGATTTCCAGTTGTCATTGCCCAGGGGAACTATTCCCTTTCCCTTTGATAAACAGGGATGCTATCATAGAGACAAGCTGAGATTAACTCAAACTTTTGACCTAGACCTAGTGAGCAATCTATATCAGATGGGCTTTACTTAAAAGAGGAGTCATTTGGTGAATTAACAGCAACAGAGAGACTTGATAATCCCGTTCAGATTAATCCGAATAGCCCAGTAGGGAAAACACTAACAAGCAGAGAAATCAGAATTCTATGGTTACTGCTTCCTCAGGAAATCTTTTATGGAGCTCATGATAAACGCATTCACTGATGTGAGAAAGGCTTTGAGTGCATTCGGTGCCGTTAGCGTTAATTGGTGTTATACATGCGAGCATCCCGTGCGCCGGGACGGCAGGAGTGTGGCAATTGGACGTGGGAGCCCTCTCGTTATGAAGAAACTCTTAGTTCCTCACGGTAACAAGGCAGCAAGAGAAGCTCCTAAAAAGATCTAACAAAATGCTTTCTGAGAGCTACTTAATTGGCATCTGTGACCGAACCGTGAGGTGTCAGCTGTCACACAATGCAGTGACCCTCTGGGTCTGCATGGAACTGCCTTGGCTGTGTACCACGAGCTGTTTCTAATCCATCGGGTGACTATTACACTGAGAATATTATAAAAGGGTTACAGAGGGAATTTCAGCCACTCTCCAGCTTTTTTTTTTTTTTCCTGAATGTAAAATTTGTGATTTAACCAAAAGTATTCTGGAGCACGCTTGGAAATGTTCAGACTAAAACTATTCAAAGAAACGAGTTAACTATTTTGATTTAATGTTTAGTTAGTTGAAAACTTATAATCTCTAGGCAACTTTTAGATCAATAAAACCCCAGAACAGCCAAGCAGTTTAGCAGCAAAGGGCATGAGGGGAGGTCCTTTGCCTTGACTCAGAAAGTAGCTGTAATTTCTCTCATTCACACTGTAACTGAAAAGCTTCCTATAGTTCCAAATTATTTCACTAAATCCTTGGATATTTTTTGTTATCCATGGAATGTATGAAAAGAACATGGTTTGTAATGCTGAGATTTTGTCATAAAGATAGGACCAAATGTTTTAGGAGAGCAGCGTAAAGACACCTCTTCACTAGTTCCAGATGATTAGAAACATCAGTGTTTCTTAATTGATAATGGAGGCTGCCAACCTGGTAGTCTAGCTGCTACTGGTTCTACTGGTCTTTATGGGTAGACTGTGTGGCAGTATAACTTCTGATTACATAACTGACTACATAACTACATTCTGATACATATCTTGCCATGATGCAGATACGGTGTTATCTGACGTGTTGTTCTTTTAAGAAGTGGAGGGTTTGGACATTGGTAATGGAGTGCTAAATTTTGCTTCCTTACTAACATCATCTGGCCCATCTCCAATTGAAAATAATTACTTCTAAAACAATTTGCTTAAGTCTTTCTCCCTACACATTTTCAAACACAAAATTTCTATCTTGCTTCCAAATTCTCTAACTTCCCTCAAGATGAACATTCAGATGCATTTATGCACTATGAAACCAAAAATATGTGACATAGCGGCTTGTATCAAGAAGCTGATAATATGGGGTTTGAAAATATTTATGTGATAAAGATGATGACTGACTCCTATTGGGATTCTGGCCAGCGCTTAGGTGAACCTCATCTCTAAACATTTACGTACCTCCAAAATGCTGTTCAATCCTTAATATTTTTTTAATGTAAAAATAAATATTAAAGGAAGAAATGCTATCTTGATCATGGTATTAATTTCCAGAGGGCATCAGACAAAATTGTTCCTTGACAAATTGAACTGAAATTGCCATAGAGTATCCATCTGCCACAGTTTATCAGAAAATCTGACCACAGAACAGGATCTGCTTTGCCACATGTTAGAGGAATTCTTCAGCAGAGAAAAATTTTTGGTTATACTTGCATTCATGCACTAAAAAGTCAATTCTGGACAGAGATCACTACAAATTACTTATGATTTCTAAGGAAAAAAATTGTAATGCATTCTACCATTGTGGTCTTTCATGAGAAATGACATGAGAACTGGAGTGAAAAATTCATGTCCCTAATTCTAGTCTTGTTTAAAGATATAATTTAAAGCCTTGGAAATCAATAAAGTTTACTGTATTTTTTTCAATTTCCCAGAGAGTTAAATTTTACAGTGTGAAACTGCATTTTCTTTTACAAAGAAAATTATTGACTGCAAATACTAGGCATTGTTCATGATCACCTACTCCACATCCTTCTGGATCATGGAATGAAGTATTGCTTATTTAATATTATTCAGCAGAAAACAGAGAGGTTTAGTTCTTCATGAGGTATTATACATCCTTCTTTCACAACCTCATGTATTGTATTGATTGATGCATTGATATAAGAGTATTTGGAGAGCTGTATTTTTTATAAAAGGATGGATTACTGCTCCATTATAGGCTTCTTTGGTGACCACAAACAAGCCCAATTTTCTCTGTGATTCATTTCTTCGTCTTTGAACAGGGAATATTAATGCTTTTGTCTAAGCTTTGTCTTAGACTATATGTCTTCAAGACCAAGACTTCCTCCTATTGTGTGTATGTACAGTAAAAATATAATGGAGTCATTACTAGGCAAAACAGAAACATCAGCAACAACATTTTAATAATAAAAATAATGATAATATTAAATACAGGTTTTTATATGCAGCTTGCATTAATTACAGTACTCTCTAGGTTGAAAGAAACCTAGAACACTTTTTAGAGGTAGCTATGAATTTAGCGGAATCTTACCATTTTGCTTATGTTTTTACTTTCTTTTTTTTGTGTTTTACTTAGGGAAATTTAAGTTTTTCTTGTGTGGAGCCACATACAGTGCCGGTCTTTTTCAATGCCACCAGTTACCTTGAGGTTCCTGGTCGTCCAAGTCAGGATCTGTTTTCAGTCAGTTTCTTTTTCCGAACGTGGAACCCCAATGGACTTCTTGTCTTCAGCAACTTTGCAGATGACCTGGGGAACGTTGAGATTGACATAAATGAGGGCAAAGTCAGCGTCCATATCAACGTCACCCAAGTGAAGAAGAACCGAATAGACATCTCATCAGGTAAGTGGTTTGTTTTTTTTTTAATTGGTATCAGTTTTGTTGGTGTTGTTTAAAAGCTTGATGGACTTAAAATCAGAACAACTGTTTTACAAAAATTGAAATTTAAATTGCAACTATATTAAATTCTTTATTGTCTGTTTCATTGAGTAAGAGGTAGAAGAATACTGAAACAGTAGTTAGATTAGAAAAGAAGACAAAAATATTCTTATTCTGTCATGGAACACAGAAAATGTATCAGCCCTTATCTATGAGGCAGCATCACTTCTTTTTTTCTTTCTTCCATCTGTCTTCCACTCTTCTCTGCAAAAATCCTTGGTTTCGGGAGGGGAGGATGCTGTCTTCTTGAGAGTAGCCTCATACTGCTGTGTAGGCTGTTCCTATTACTCCCTAATAATTTTGAAGCTCTCATTGAAAACAAAAATAAAAATCCATTTGCCATTTGTTCAAACCACAAGGCTGGCATGAAAAATACTGTGGCATTCTCTACGTGCGCTGGAGAGTCATGATGGAAAAGTAGCAGAGCTTTCCATCCATAACTAAGGGGTTTTGGAAAATACTGGGTAAAAGGTAGAAGATTAAGTTTGTTGCTGGAAGAAAGGAGGTGTGTTGGAGCCTTTCAAAATTACTTTATACTTCCATTTTGGTGAATTATACTTTCAGACTGGATTCTTTATAGGCATTTCTGGGTCAGCTGTAGCCAATAAGGTGTTAGCTACATCATGTCAATTAACACTTTTACCCAGCAAAGTCATGACCTAATCATGGGTTGGAAAATTCAGGATTGCTTGAAAATGGATGTAGCTCCACATAAAAAAGCCACCAGTGATAATTTGAAGTAGCATGTATGGCAACCTAGTTCCTTAGCCAAAAAAGAGAGAACTTTTTTTTTTTTTTTTGTCTGAAATGATCTGTGGTTACTATTTTTTCTTAATTTCATGGTGGAGGTATTTCGATATTCATGAACAGGGCTGATATATTTATATAGCTCTGGATGAGTGAGTTTTATGTCTACTCTTCTATTTGGTTTCTGTTTGAAAATATATTGTTTATGTAGCCATATAAACAGGAACTTGAGGAAATTTAAGAAAAAGAAAAAAAATGCCTTTTTTAATGAGAAAAGATACATCAAGTAGTAAAGTAACATTTCATTTGGCAAGTGGACATTTTTTTGAATTTTCTCTTTTCCCCTCATTAATGAAATGGAGCTGGGCATGAGTGGAAATTAATTATTTGAAAGCTAGGACTGCATAAGATATAAATAATAACTAAAAATCAGAATTTACCTGCTTTGTAAAATGAAAATGTTTTTATGAAGAATGCGCCGTATTTCTTTCCATCATTACATTTTTTTAGCACAAAAAAATCAATACCATACATCACAAGTCAGCATTGCATTGCCTTTGTTATATAAATACACTCATGAAAGAATTAAGTAATGTTTTTGGTAAGGCAGTAGGGTCTTGAATAAGAACATTTTGTTCAGGTGCTAGTGCATGGTGCTAGGGCATCGTAATGGGGAAATACATGGAATTATCACCCTCATTCTTTCTCCCTCATCCCAGCTTACAGAGAGAAGTGCCTACCCACAATACTTCTTCATGGTAGATGTGGTATCTTTTTGGTCCAAGGAAGATTTCAGGGCTTTCACCAATTTGCCACTAATTTTGCCCAGTGTATATCTTGATACAAAACCAGTTTCAGATACCATTACACGGCAAATACCCCAGTGATCTTCTTGTTCCCTTCTTGTACAGGCAATTAGCAGATGTCAGCGTATAAACCTGCTGGGTTTATGTAGAAGACAAAGTGTGGTCCTACAGATAAAAGATGCCCACGGTTTTCCACTGCTTCTTTTAACTTCCAACTGGCAAAGCAGACTTTTCTGTGTTTGGGTGTGTAACTATGTAACTGCATGTGTAGGGTATGACTAATTAGACTTCTGTCTGCTGGGAAGTACGCCTCCTGGTCATCACAAAGAATTAGGCACACTAAAACCATGGCCTTAGGGCAGGTGTGGTTTGTATTCCATGGCTTTGCTGTACTTAATGTCCGTCGGGGGGGGGGACACCAGCAGTTCATTCTGGGGCACAGAGAAATGGTAGTTGAACTGAGTGGCAGGAATGACATGAGGGAATCGTGTCCCCATGTCAGTTATAGATTCCCACCTCTCTCACAGGTAGCTGGACACTGCAGACCTCCTTTTTGAACTACCCAATGAAGTGCTTTGTGATGCCTGGGAGGGCTCAGGCAGTATGGGAAAAAGATTTTCTTGGCCACTTGATGGAACTTTCACACCTAATGCACGTAAGCACATTGTTTAAGGAGAGAAAGGCAGCTGCATGTGTATAAAATATAAAAATATTTTAAATATTTTGATGGCACTTCACAAAAATAAAAAGGAAATAATGCATAGAAGGTACAGTTAAAGGAGTTGCACTTCTCATCCCATATAGCACACAGACCTGTGTATACTACTTACTTACAGAGGCCGTAAGACGATTAGTTTGCAAGAGACTGTGAAAAGTTTTGTTGGTGGCTGTAAGGTTTGGAGGCAAGAATGTCAAACAACAAGCATGCAGTCAATTGACTGCTTGTTAAGAAGAGTGAGAGCTACTACTAATGTGAGAAATCAGAAATAGGTTTATACTTCATTTTTTTATGCCAATTAAATCTACTTTTTCTATTTTATATAGTAAATGAAGGGATGCAATACTCTAAGGTGGTAAATTGAAAGCATAAAGGCAAAATTTTTAACTTCTGTGTGCATACAGTGACTATGAGAGCTTTACATAGCATGCTGTGTAAAAATATTTGGATCAATAGTGGCAATTCATGGGAATCATGAAGCAGACACTGCTTTGCATTTAAAATCACAGAAATCGAGAGCTGCCATCGAGCAGTCCATTCTTAGCAGTTTTCTTTGTCTCCCAGAGATCCTTCCCTCCTCTCCTCAGTTGTCTGTTCTGGTTTTGTCAGGGATAATTTCTTCTCAGTGTTAGCTGATCATAGTAAGAGCTCTTAGGTCTTATTTAATTTTAACTTTTGGTCTTCCAAAAGGCACTTAACCACATGTCCTGCCCACTGGAGATTTCCCTATATTCAGTTCTTCATGAACTTCTTTCAGTTTCTTAATCAATCTTCATCTTTATTGGAATGTTAAGTCATTCAAGTACTTTATTCTTGGAATGTTTAAAATAAAAACAATTGGTTTTCATTATTAAAGTGGTTTTGTATCTCTGAAGCTTCTTCACTCGTTGGGAGTTCAACATTATCTTCAGCCTAAGTATGAGACATTCCTACTGTCTGTCATGCCTTTGTTTCCTCTTTCATTCTATTGTTGCTACTTTAAAATCACAGATAGTTGATGTTCCTAGATAACCATCTGTAGATCACTTCTTGTTTTGCAAAAATGCATTTTATTTTCTTCTTTAATGGTGCTAGATGATGTTTATCTTGCTGCTCCTTTCATGCCTCCAGTCACTTTCAAACCTCTGCCTCATCTCTATACATCTGATTAGAGCATTTACATGTACCTGTATTATGAAAATTTCACGTATATTTTATAGGTGCTGAAAAGAATAAGGGGTGATTACATATATTGTAGTCCAGTATGTGTGATTTTTGCATTACTAGTAAAAGGCAACAGGCTTCATGCTGATCTGGCACAGCAGAATCTGAGGTTTTACCTGACCTTGACGTCTTCTGGGCTTAGGCTTGGTGAGTGGTAAAGGCAATAAAGAGCTGGTAAAAAACAGTAATAATTTTTGCTGTGTCAATAAGGTGTACACTCTTATGTCCTTAACACAATTTTGAGTGTGACAGGTTGATGATAATATGCAGTTTGGCCTTCAGTTTGTAGTACATATGAAAAGGGACAAAGATGATTAGTCCTTTTGGTTGTACTTGCTGCCTGATTTTGCTTACTGAGCAGAATTCTTCCTTTTTTCATCATCTTGCCAGTTGTTTCTTCAAAACAGGTCCCTAAACAATAAAAAATTCCTTCCCTTCCCTGCCCAGCATTCAGTCACGTGTCCGGTTCACGCCGTTTAGCTGTGAACAGGCTGGCAAAAGTGTCGTACAAAGTCAATGGCCTTGACTTTGTTTTTTCTTACGTTAATCTTGTTTAGACACTACTGCCATTTGATTGATGAGAGTTATATTAATAAACTTGCTGTTAGTAAGAGGAAAATCAGGCCCAACGAGAACTGAAATAAAGATTTAATTAGAAGAAATAAGCCACTGACTGTGCAGAATTGCACAGGTGAAATGCTTAAAGCTTGCATATAAATCAAGAGTTAAACATCCTATTGACTTTTTTTGTGCAGAATAAACTGTGATTAATATCTTCACACTTGTGTATGTCCAGCATAGGGATTAATAATAGGAGAGAATCTCAGAAAACAGTAAAGATATTTATCTTTAGTGCTCCATATAGCTTTCAACTAAATTCTGCTTTTGGCATGATAGCATGGGATTCAGGCTTCCTGGAAATTGCTCAGTTTACCCAAGGGATTGATGATAGCAGTGCTAGGCTGAGAAGATGGAAGAAAGAAGTGTTCTTCCTTTCTTTAAGAACTTTTTAAAAGCAGGTTTCCAGTGTAGTTTTGCATACCAAAGGATTCTGATATACTGCTACAGTTTTAAAAGTCATTTAATTTGAGTACATTGCTACCTGTTTACCTTAAAAACCTACTCTCAATTTGTGATCTTGCAATTAGGAGACTAAATTGTTGATGATGTTGTGTTTATATATAAGCTTTAACAAGCTAATGTCTTCTTTCTTGACCACAGAAGAAATCAACAACTGGAAAATGCCACACTCCCACATCTCTGCCAGAAAACCTGTTATGAAACTTTTCTCAAAGACATATGCAAATGCTCTTCAGTTCAGGATTAAGCCACAGCCCAGTTGCATCCTTTTCTTCCACTTGGTTCTATCTACCTGCTTCATGAACTTAACACAAATTCCTTCCTAACAAAACCAGATTTTTCCGAAGATTTGAACATGGGGAAAAACTGGTAACCCATTAGCAAACATGAAAAGTGTTGCTTTGCTTGAAGAAACAGTGATAACATTCAAAGTAACACTCCTGAAGGAATCATCTCATGGCTTTCTGATGTTTCTGACAGCAAACCCCGAATCCCTGTTTCAAATGAACTTCTCTGCCTCTTGAGAAAAGGCAAAGTTTTCATGGCGGCAGCAGATTCTAAAATAAGCTCTTGATTTATCCTCTGTTTACTTTCCCACTTGTTGTTTTTTTGTAGACAGCTCTGACCTTTCATATCCAAACATTCTCTGCTCAACTTAAATACTAGAGGCTCTATGAAGATCCCTTGGATTTTACCCCACAATAAAAATGATAAGTCTGAAAAAGGACATTACCTCCTTTGGTCCATAATATCTTAACGGAGAAGTTTTCCGTGTCCAAAATCTTCTGTCATTAAATTCAGTTCATCTGCTCAGAGCTTCTTTTTTTTCCTCTTCCAGCTTTCCTAGTTAACATCTTGTTCTGCATATTAGCTGCTGCTCAAGGCTCTCGTCAGTTCCTCCTGTCAACCATAAACTTATTAAAACTTGGCATGTGAATATCTTTTTGTCATATTTATCCGTATTAAATAAATCAGACTTCTCCCCGTGGAGTCTCTCTGGGAAACTTTCCACCCTTCTGTCTTTCTGCCACGTCTCAAGTCATCCGAATTGCAGTTCATTTATATTTTAGACCTCGGGTTAAGATAACATCCTTCAGGCAATAAAATGTCTCTGTCTGACAGATCTAAAGTGGTACTCTTCCAGTGACAATTCCCAGGGGTGTTTTACATGGGGATGGGGAAGTATTTTTGCCTCTGTTGCTAAATGAAGGTTTAAATAGGGAACGTGTATACGCGGAGCAAAAGTGCACTTCTGGTGGGAAGATAACATTTCCCACCAGGACTTTTCCGTATTACTGATACTAAGGGATACACGGAATGGTGGTAAGTGGAGGCAGATTCCCACGAGGCACTTGTCAGCATCATCTACACGAGAGGCACGAATTCTGTCCACAAAAGCCAGCATGGTGACTGAGCATCCCAAGAGTCTGAATAGTAGAGAATTATTTTCTTCTCAAATAGCTGGGTTTGTCTCCTCTCCTTCTCTCTGTATGTTTGTGTCTGGGTAATGACTTTAAGCAGCGAATACAGCTACGTGCATAGGTATTTGTGGTTTTGAATTCCACAGAAGTGAGAGACAGACACGCTCGTAGCAGTAATTATTCTTTTATCCACGTGTTTTTCTTGTAGTCTGGTTTAGCGTCTCGCCCGACACAGTAGGCTCTCAAACCAGTCAGAGCAAGAAATAGTTCTTGATTGCAGCCTTTTTCATCTAAGAAAACTGATGAGTTTAGTTTAGGAGTTTTTTTGTGTGACTTCTGCTTCATCAGTCACTGATTTTCACTGGAGAGTGCCCTGTAGTACGAGCTACACATTCTTAGGAAGAATTACTTTACTGAAAGAGTGGTCAGGCACTGGAACAGCCTGCCCAGGGAGGTGGTGGAGTCACCATCCCTGGAGGGATTTAAGAAACGTGTAGACATGGCTCTTCAGGGCACGCTCTAGTGCCTGAGATTATTGGTTTGTGGTTGGGTGTTGTGTGTGGGGTTGTGGGTGTGGGATTTAGTTGGTGGGTGCTTTTTTTGTGTGCTTTTTCTGTTTTTTGTGGGGTTTGTTTTGTTTTGGTTTGGGTTGTGGGCGTGTTTTTGTGTTTGTTTGGGTGGGTTTTTTTTTGTTTTTTGTTTTTTTTGTTTTTAATGTGGTTGGACTAGATGATCTCAAACCACTAAGATTCTGTGATTCTGTGATTCTAAGACATAGATGGTAGCACTTTTAGAAGCTTTGCCGAGAGGAGGGTAACTCCATTGGTTGCAAGCATGGAAGAACCTGCGAATCAAGCAAGCAGGCTGTCCTCTCTGACAAGCTTTCTAAATTTATCCAGGAGGCTAAAGATCAGTTTACTTGTTTTGGCCTCATTTCCCGCAGGGGCGTAGAACAGAGTTAGAAGGGACCTTTGCAGGTCATTTTAGCACTGAAATACGAAATAAGGCTCGTTACAGCTACTGTTTGAGCAGTCACTGTGTGGCACTGGGTTTCAATCCGGGAAAAAAGTGCAATAGTCAATAGTTAAACGGTAATTTCAACTTTCTACTAGAAGGAATGTAAATTATGTGAGTAGAGCTGGACAGAGCTCGCTGGAAATGTACACTTTGTTTAATTCAGTAAGTTTGACAGGAAACAGAATCGATGTTAATTGCTTTCCATATTGCCTTTGCTTACTCCATCCACAGCAGTTATTGCCAGCCTGGTGAAAGTCAGTGAACATTTTGCTTTTGATTTTGATGGGTCCTTAGCACTTAATGCTATGGAGGTGCCCGGTACTTTGCACTTATCTGAAGAACATAGGTTTTTACTTAAGTGGGTCCTCTGTCTGCACGTTTCTGTTGAATACAAAATGCAAAGACATCTCTCCAGAGATTGTTTAGCAAGCCAAGGATGCTTCGTGAAAACCAGCATTGCCTCTTCGGTCAGTAAGAAGGTGATGCTGGAAAAGCCGTGGCAAAATATACTTTTATTTGGGTTTTGTAGTCTGCAGGATTTACATGTGCTGATTGAGTTGAATGTGGTTTTTCCATTATTATTTTTCTTTTAGAGTAGTAATTCAAGAAATAAACAAAATGATACAATAGACAGGACCCGTGACCCTGATAGCAGTATCCTCAGCACACCATTGAGTATTTCTGTTATATTAAGGGAGATGGAGGGAATGTTTCCTGATATCTGAAAGGCTGAATATTAAAAATACTATTTCCTTTACCCCAGTTTACTGCCACCTCTTCCATAAAGGTGGCTCTTTGAGAAAGCCCATTTCCCAGCCTTATCCCCCCATCCTGAACACAGATGATAGACAGTAACATCACAATAATCCCAGCCAGTTCTTTCAGCACTGACATGAATACCATCCAGCACCATTGGCTTAAACTTCTTAATTTTGTAAAAGGCCGTCTTTCTGTTAATGACAGGATGAGGTGGTCCCTTGAAACACGTGTTTGCACCCTGTGCTCTTTAGTTCCCCTTGTAGCAAATTTAATTTTTACTGGAAACTAGTAAGAAAATGTAGGAAAACTATTTGAAGTCTGTTTTTTTTTTTTTTTTACTTCTATTTCATAGAGAAAATAAGTGGCTAAGCATGTTGTGATAACCCAGCATATGATTAATCAGCTTGATAACTTAAACATACTTCTACTGCCTATTTAGTCTGACAGCTATGATATTTCATAGGTGGCTATGAGCATATGGAGTAGTAAAGGGTAAAAAGAATGCACTCTCTTTTTATTTGATATTATAAGCTGTAGCCACTGTACATACGTGCATGCACCACGGTGCATATAGCCATATATCAGTCAGAGAGCTAATTTGCCAACTGTGCCATGCAGGAAGAGCACAGAACTTTGGCATTTGGTTAAAACACTAAAATCATTGGAATGGGTTCAGGAGACTCGGGGCAGACAGCAAGCGAGTCTGCACTCTCAGATCACTCCTTTCTTCAGCTCAAGGTCTTGCTGCTCTGACTGTCCCCTGTGGAAACAGGCTGTGTCACCCCTAGGATATCATCCTTCAGTGGGATCAATAGTTTTATCACCACCACAAAAATCAGGATCCGGGAATAGTTCAGTGGTTAGGCTGGTCCAGAGACCATTCCAGTAGCCAGCATGGAGAAAACATGAGCCCAGCTCGTCTTTCCTGCAAGGGTCTGTCCCCTTACAGAATCTCATGCCCCCCACACTTCTGCGCATACGACTTATTCTGGTTTTCATTGCTTTAAAAGTGCAAATACCACATGGTAGACCACACTTACTATCCATCACTTTATGAAGAGCTGTCCATTCTTGAAATGATAGCACTACCGATGCATCGCAGAGCCAAAGAAGGACGTGTGGCCTTAGGATGCCAGCCCAACTCTTGTGACAAGGCTGCTGTAGCCACGGTCGTGTACCAAAAACCAGCGTGTGGGCAGCTGGGTCAACAAGATGAAGCCCAGGAGAGCGTGTGTTGGTCCAGAGGTGCCTCCACGTGCTGTAGAGCGTGGGCACAAATGGATTGCTGTAGGGACCAGTCACGGGGGCTGCAGATGTGAGGCCGTGTTGGGCAAACTGGGAGTGTAGGTGACTCCTTGGTCCTGGTTGGGAAAACAGGAGAGACACAGCCTGTGTGGTGTCGAAGAGAGCACAGCAGAGAGGGCACAGGTGAGGAGGTGGCTTATAGATGGAGAAGAGAAGGTTTGGAAAAGTGTCCTCAGGTTTGGAAAAGTGGCCTGCTACCACACTTTGCTTACTCAACGTTCCTTGTTTCAGAGGAGAACTTTGCTGGGTGTAAAACCTGGCTGGGAGAGGGAAATAGTTGTTATGGGTTAAAAAAAGTATAGGGGGGTGGTGGAGTGAATACTGGAGACCCGATCTCCACATAGAACATGAACATAGTACATTTATTTTCTGTACCCGTGAAAAAAAACACGTTTATAGAGACAGACTGGGGAGTCAAAGATATTGAACCTTCATTTGTACATTATTATTGCTTACATTTACTGTGTAATAGCGTTCCATCAAAAGGGCACAGGATCTTCAAGCAGCGGGCCACGTAACGCTGGGCATGTCCACCCTGGGATGAAGCTATCGGCTGCGCAAATTAAAACTGCCAGCGCTATCTTTTCACTTTCCATCTTCTCCAAAAGAAAAATAAGGAGATTTTCCTGTACTTTTGAAGTGGGCATTTGCAGCATTTGCAACATTTGTACTTGGAGTAAAACCAGGAATACTCTTTCTGGTACAAATGTCCTTGAAACTCCTTTGAGTTTACAAGGGCTTTTTCAATTTCGAACTTTGAATCTTATTTATCACTAATTCTTGGGTAGGTGTCCCACAATACCTCTAGCCAATTACTTACAGAAAAATAATTAAAAGTCATTGTAATATCAAACATGATTCTTTGGGGCAGGGGGAGACACGGCCTAATTGTACGCATGGAGCTTTAATTTATGTGCCAGGAACTGACACTCAATGTCTTCTTTTTCATCGCTATTCAGGAACCTGGGCAAATAGATTATTATCCGTGACAGGTTTCTGGCAGTCCCTCTTGATTTGACAGTGTTATTTTAGAGAGAAGAGAGAGTCACTTTTGTATATAATGAAAGGAAAAGTTGTCAAGCATCCATACATTTTTTATGCTGCATAAAACTTAAGTGCTAGAGGAAAGATTCTGTTTTCAGTCCTGCTGTTGTAAATTCCTAGTGCTTCTGATGACCTCCAGGTTTCCATCAATGACATAGAATGGCATCTAGCTCAAAGGATGAGTTCCAGTACTCACACGAGCAGTGCAGCTCTTGTAACTCAGCTTGGCCCATACTGTTTTGGGTTTTTTTTGTTAGTACAGTCATGCACAACTGTGATGTGTATTTTGGCATTTTGGCATTTTTCTACTGACATTGACAGAACTCAAAGCAATTTCTATCAAAGCGCTGCCTTGAAATGGCATCGTGCACAGCCTGCATTGTTTAGCTTGCTTTCAGCTTCCTTCACAGAGGTGCTTACTCTTAACTGCAAAAACAGATGCAGGAAAGAAAACATTTTCTGGTTGTGTATTGCTAGCTCCAGCTTCACTTTTGGTTCTTGAAAAATATGGCGAGTCCCTTCAGGCATTTCTACCCGTGGCTGCTTTTCGTTTCCAAACGCTGCTGAAGCAGCAGCACATGAGCAGTTAGGTGAAACAGAGCAGCCAAAGCCCTTTGGAGTCTAGGAGCTGAATGGCAGGTGATATTGTCTTTAAAAAGCTTGCTCATTAATAGGGGGGGGGGAAAGAAATCTCAATTCCCTTGCTGTGAAGCAGCCACTATAAAATACCTAGTTTATTCGAATACCAAGCAGGATTTTATGAAACAGTTTCGCTGAGGACACATACTGAAAATGCTGTATTTGTCTCCTTTGTAGAATATTTACTTACCAAAAAAGCCCACATTCAGAGGCATGACTTCCCCTATGTCTTTTCCAAGATATATATGTATATGCAACGTTTGAAGGATCCGTTCTTTTAAAAGCAAAAATAACCGCTTTTCTTCTTGCTGATTAAAAATTGCAGCACGTCAAAATACATGCCCTCAAAAAATGAGGGTTTCAGTCATTAATCTTTTGTAGCTTTTTTTAACAGCTCTCACATTAGCACGTGCATTAAAACCAGCTGCTGGGTGGAATCAGCTTTACCACAGCACCAGCACGCAGATTTCTAGAAGAACAAAATAATTCTTCACGTTCTGGTGTTGGTTACTTAGATAATTACCTGTGAAAAGAGTAACATCAGATCCCGTGTCTCTAGGATCTGGACTTTGCAACATAATAATATTATATATCTGTATTTAGGATGCCCCAAATCACAGCCATTCCTTGTTTTGTCACAGGTAGAGATGAACACGTTTTAAAACAAGACCAGAAATAATTTTCATCAAGTGTTTCTAGATCTCAGACAAATATCCATTGACTGTTAAAACAGCCAGTTAGTACTGATTTCAAGTCTTTAGGATGAAATCCTGATTCAAATTCATGGGCCTCTGTCTGGCTTCAGTGGAGAAACTGTTTCAACCAAACCTTGAGCAATGCTTCCATCAATATTATAATAAGTAATATTATTTTCCTAGAGGGAAAGGTAGTCCGTTTCAAGAATGATTACTTATACCCAGTCGTGCATTAAAGTATTGTTATTCACTTACTGTGGGGTTTGCAATTAGAAATGAGTTGCAATTACAGAAAGAAACATCGTTGTTGGTGTTTTAGTTGTTACTGATGATCAGTCTCCACAAGGCTCTTTCCTAATTAGAGCAAGGTTTTACACTTTTAAATAATGGTGAAGTGCCCACGCAGAAGCAGCGAGCATCTGAAATGCAGGCATCCCACAGGAGGGGTCCAAGGCCAGGCTGGATGGGGCTTGGAGCAACCTGGTCTGGTGGGAGATGTCCCTGCCCAGGGCAGGGGGGTTGGAACCCGATGATCTTTAAGGTCACTTTCCAACCCAAATGATTCTACGATTCTATGATCCGGCTGTGTCACCCTGCTCCAACACTGCAGCAGATGCTCTGCACCTAGGTGCAATATCCTAAGGGTTTTCTTTCTTTTGTAGGAAGAGTGAGTATCTTTTTTTTTTTTTTTTTTATTTTCTGAAGGCTGTTTTCATCCTCAGGTCTCCCCAGCCATTCCCGTAACAGTGAATCAGAACCATCATAGCTCCTGTTTTTGTAAGTAGTGAGCTATTGAACAGTCATAGCGACAGGGGAAGGCAGCAGGTCCACGGAATAACTTTGGTTATTTTCCAGGATTTTCAGGGCTCGCTTTGTGCTACTGAAAGTCCGTGATTCTGTGTCAGAGTGAGCAGAAAAGGGTTGTGCCAAGGGAAGAGCCATTGGACGTGAAACGTAGCAGTGCACTGAAGTAGGGAGAGGCATTAAATGTGAGTCAGTGCTGAATAAAGGTTTTGGCAAATAAGCTTTTTTTTTCGATATAAAAAATAAATAACCAATATTGTATTTGTTGTGTATCTTACATTGCTGGCTCTGCAGGGAGTTAGACAATAATGTGTGTGCTTATTACTTCCTGATCTTACTGATTCTTTTTCCCCTCGCTTTATGGACGTTTTTATTCTGCTTTGGTTTGTTAACGCAGCTGTACTCACTTATTTCTCAGTTACTTCAACTTCCTCAGAAGTTTTCTCACGTACGGTGTTAAATTCCAGTTGACAAATATTCAGAGAAAATAAGCTTTGTTTATGTGCAGGCATTTGCCGTGTACAAACAAGTGAAGCAAATAGCTTAGCTATTTTTACCTTTTAAAGTATACGTTATTTCTATGGAAATAGTCTGAGGCCCTATATGGTGTGCCTTAGATTATGTTCTCAGAACAATTTCTGCACCAAATATACAAGTGGAAAAAGGAATTATACAGTGCTAACTAAAGGCTCAATAGTAGTGGACTTTTTCTTTTTTCTTTTTTCTTTTTTCTTTTTTCTTTTTTTTTCTTTTTTCCAAACAATAGTTCTATTAAACACTGTAGTTTAATTCTCTATAGTTTATTTCTTAAAAGTAAGTTCAGCTTCCGCAGAACTTTCTTAAAACAGCCATAGGATATATCCTCATCAGCTTCTAATGGAAGAAAATTACAACAAGCTTGAAAGAATTCTGTAATGTTTTGGAAAACTTTTTTAAATAATAAACAGAAAAACACGAGGTGAAATTGGGTACTAATGTTACTTTTATGTTAATAGCACATTGGTTAGCTTTTTCATGTATTATATTTTACATGCACAAGAGGAAGTTTTCCTTTCATTTAAATTATCTATGGAGTACATTTATCTGTTCAGTTACGTCACCCAGATCTTGCTAAGAAGAATTATCTCTTAGTACTCTCTTTTGTGGAATTCATTATAGATTTTTTAAAAAGTATGGATAAGCACTGTTCATAAAGTGATGAGCAAACTGCAGTAGGTGTAAAATTAAACACATTCTTGCATCATTCATAATTTAAAATAAATTGTATTCTTAATACTGTTTTCCAAATATTAATATTCTATATTGTTGTATTCTTAACAATGTTTTCCAAAATGTCTGGGTATCATTGACATCCTTACAACAGAGCTAAATGCAATCCCATCATCACATTCAATAGCCGAAGTTCAGTTTGGATCAAAAATCTCAGCTTAGATCTGGTTTTGTCATTTTTAAGTTTTGCCAGGCATGGAGATACCCACGATCTTAAGAAAACATGAAATCTTACTAACTTAAAGCTCTGATTACACCGGCACCCTGAACTAGCAAAGGGATATGATACGGTGCAGTAGATCCATTTTTTGCCCGTTCTGCTTAGTGATTCACCCATCTAGGCACACGGAAGCCTGAAGTAGCAGTTTGGTCTAGGTTACACTCAAAACCAGTGTAATCTCGTTATTTTTGGTTGTTAACCAGCTTGGTAGCTGCCGTGTGCCCTCCGTTCACACTGGAAACAGTTGAAATTGAGGGTCTTACGTAGACGGTAGAGGAGAACTCAGAAAGAACGTGATGCTGGCGCTTCTGGTCCTGAAGCCCAAGTCTGAGGGCAAATGAAATCCGATGAGAATTTGAGCGTGACTCCTTTTGGGAAAGGGGGCACCATCCGGCTTTTTGTTTAACCCAGTTCTTTGAAAGTTGTTGAAACTCTGCCGATTCTCTCGGCGCAGCAGCGAGAGGTCCAAGCGTGTAGAAGGTCCTTTCCTCTGAGCATTCCTTGCAGCTCACACCGTGTCCGTGACGCCTGTCTGGTGCTTGTCAGAGCTGCCAGGGCTCACTCTCTGCCTCCGGAAATTCTATTTTCAGTTTATTCCATATTCATTTCTTGTAAAAGGGAGGTGGTGGGGAAGGAAAACGGGGATCAGAAAGCTCTTCTCCAGAATCTCACCAGTTGTCACTTGATCCTTTGGGACTTAGCCTGACAACCTAAAAACTGTATTTCACAGGGTTTGCAATTTTTGAATGGCAAAGAGCTGGTTCATGATATAAAAATTGAGTAAGATCTGCAGTTCCATAATCTTTATGACCTGATTATTTTTATTATGGAAGTTAACTTGGAAGTAGTGCTACCTCAAGAAGGAATATAGCATGTATATTTTTCCACATATAAATTAGCAATTTTCAGTAGAATAAGATGTATATGCTTTGACCAGGTGAGTCCTATGGATCTTCCTGTGATCAAGCAGTGAAAATAAAGTTCTTATTCATTTCAGTTTAAAGAAGAGTTCAAAATATTGTATCTTTCTGTTCAGTGCATTATAGAATCATTGAACTAATTAAAAATCTTGTAGTGCCAGATTTTTTTTTTTTCTCCAAATCGGACATTTTAAAAGGTTGTCACTGCAAAGGGTGGATGTCTGGTAGATCAAATCTAGATCAAATCAAATTCTACACCTGTAATCCTGAGAGGCTGGCTGGCTGCTTACAGGGAAATGCTGGTTGTCCTCGTTCTGGACATCCTCCTGCCCTGCTTCCAAAGGGAAAGGGAGGGATATTATAGGAGTTGCAGGAAAAAATGTCATTAACACTAAATAGTCCAACCTGGAAGGGCCACTGAGGATGTTATATGAGGGAAAAGCTTCTTAAAATAAATAGCTTCTAGAGATATAAGCTCTCTTATGCTAAAAGAAAGATCTCTGCAGTTTTCACTAATTTCCAGACTGTTTAGGATCTCCACAAGCCTAACCATGCACGTTCATGGACACAGTCCTCACCTTCTCTATCCCACTGTCTTAAAAATCAGTGGCCAGTGGAATTCCTGACACTTCTCATCAATATCAAAGCAGGCAGGATCCCAGAGAATAAGCTTTAAGATTTTTCCTTGATACCATTCTTTGTCATTCAAGAAGTTCCTGAAACACAAAGGAATGAAAGAATTGCAGCTCTGCGGAAGTTTTATAGGGAAATTATCAGTTTTACCCCTCATCCTTTTTCCTCTGTGAGCCGACGAAAAAGCATTTAAAACCAGAGATTTGGCTATTGTACTCCTTTCTGGTCAGTGAAGCGATAACTTCAAATTCTGTTGCATTAATAAAATTATTGTGGGAAGACTCCACAATGCAGCATCGCTCCCCCAGACTGCTCCGATACGGGACACGGTTCTCGGAAAGTGCTCACCTCACCCTCCTGCGTTTTGGCATTCCTAACGTGGGTTGTGCTGTTTGTGCTGACTGTCTTGGTTTGATATTTTTTTTTTTTTTGAATTAGGAATGACCTTAATCCAATTCTAATGTTGCAAAATGAAACATTTAAAAGTTGCTTTCTCATGGAAAATATGCTGAGTTACATTTCTTATCCCATGCCACCATAATCAGTCTTAAAAATTATTTTCCACATAGAAACTATGATGGAAAAATCCACATACAGTATGCATGATGTGGCTAAATTTCATATATTTACTGTTTATTTCCTCACACAGCTAGAATATCTTTAAGATTTTGCTAAAATTTTGTCTTTCCAGAATCAAATAATTAGTGTAAATAAAGAAATTAAACACAGAGGTTCATCATTATTATTTATCATTGCAAGAAGCACATTGCACTTTGAAAAATAATTCTGAGAGAATTCTTTGGGTTTGATAATCATTGTTATATTGGATTGTGTTTTAATTAACCAATTTATCAAAAAGCACTGACATAATCAAATGCTTCTTATTTTGACATGCAAACTCCTGCGATGTTCAAGCACGCAGACAGATGGGAAATACATCAATTGAAAACCTGTCCTAGGAATGTGAATATTTAAGAAACCTTTCAGATTTTAATGGGTTTTAACAGAGTATTTACTGTTTAGTATCTTTTTCTGCATTTCTACTTCATCCATCATCTGAAGCCTGACATAGTGTCACTCTTTTGAGTCATTTTGGCAACAAATCAGGAAAACCCAGGTCATTACTCAAGCAAAGCATATGTAAAAGGTGGGGGGAAATGAAAAGTGCTGAACTGAAGTCTAATAAATTGTGTTTGAAACTTCAACTCTCTCTTACTTAGGCTGTGAAGCTACCAAAGCAGTTTATCCACCAGTTGGTAATCCTTCAGGCTCAATATTCCCGCTGCCTGGGTGGCAGAGGGATTATCCAGATTCTCAGAATTTTTATGAAGCTGGTAGGAAGGAGAAGTCACGGAATTTTTTAGGTGCAAAAATCATGAATGTAAAGGCTTTAAGAGAATATATTATCCAGTGATAAAAATCCCTGCCTGTAACTGTGTCCTATAAAACAGAATTAACAGGAGTTCTACAAAAAGACAAGTATTAAAAAATCATGAGCCTAGTCCTTGCACATTGTGAAATGGCCTTTGAAGTTCAAACTGTGGTTTTAAGTCTTCTCATTTTCTTTTACTTTCAGTTTCTGAGAACTCAACAGTATATCATGATGATTTTTTTTTCAGTGCCTTTTGTTTTAGTGGTAGTGAGATCTTCTCGTAATCCCTTTTCTCCAGGAACTGTGTCGTTCCATAAAGCCTAAGATACGTAAAGATGTGATAAAATCACAAGAAGTTAGTGGCGCAAATATTGCTGTCTGTTGTGAAGGCCAGGAGGGATATCAACTACCTGTCTCTAGTGCTCAGTTCCCAGAGAAATCTACCTTTTCCACTGCTGGTTCCTTATTTTACAAATGGGAAAGTAAGTGAGAAGAAACTTATGTCTCAGAAAACTAGGACAAGGGGAAATGGCTTTAAACTGAAAGAGGGGAGATTTTGATTAGATATTAGGAAGAAATTAATTACTCTGGGGGTGGTGAAACACTGGAACAGGTTGCCCAGAGAAGCTGTGGCTGCTCCATCCCTGGAGGTGACCAAGTCCGGGTTGGATGGGGCTTGGAGCAACCTGGTCTGGTGTGAGGTGTCCCTGCCCAGGGCAAGGGGAGTTGGAACTCGATGATCTTTAAGGTCCCTTCCGACTCTAACCATTCTACGATTCTATGAAAACACAAGGAGAAAGATCATTCAGGCAACCAGCTGTGGGCAGCAGAGGCCCGATGACATACCCAGCCATTTTCAGTGTCCTGCGAGAGTCATCCATCGCAGGCCCACAACACTATGTGAGCACTGCCCTTGAGAAGGTAAAGCTGAAGGTAGGCAGCAGGGAGCAGCATGAAAAAATGTGTGTATGTGGGAGAAGATGGAATAAGGAGAACGAGAGGATCTTTTTATAGACAACGCTGAAGTTGAGTGTTCTTACGAGCAGACTTACTTCACTTGGTACTGCCAGGCTAAGTGTAGGCAAATTGCCTAACTGCATTGCTTGCCAAGTTTGAGGAATGATTTTTGTAGCCCACACCGAGCTCCATGACATGGCTTTTTCTAGCAGCTGCATACCCGTAACTACGTCTGCTCTTACTCCACCATAAGTCCATGTACTTTTGTTATGTGAATTTAGCTCTGGGGGGAGGTGCCATATTCACCTTGCTCCTTTCCTGTGTACGAGTGGATGTGCATGATGTGTTTTTCAGGAAGGCTGAGTTCTTGTCAACTTTTACAGTTCTTTAAATCAAAGGATTTTTCTGTTTTCCTTTTCTATCCATTGGACAGTAGCTAACCTGTTTACTTTCTGCAGTCTTATAAATTTCTCAGCAAATTAGCTTCAAAGACATCAAAACTGAAAATAGTACTCAATTACTTACTCAATTACAGAGTTTGATTAGGAAAAATACATTTACCTGGAAGTGCCTCAAATGTATTATAGAATGGCAAATTGTCTGCAATTTTTATGATGCTGTGAGGAGGGGAGTAGCTTACAATTCTCAGCCACAGCCTCCCAAGATGAAGGATCTGGGATTAAAAAGAAAAATAAGTTTTACCCGACGATAAGAAATTCTTTTAAAGATATGCATGGAGTTATAGATAACACTTCATAAACAGGTGGTCTTGCTGTACTTTCCGTCGCAGTTTTCTGTTTCATACTTCCTGCAGATGATGGAATGGCTGCAGGGTCCTTGGTTCAGAACATGCTCTGTGGCAGTCACACCTTTGGGAGTGTTTGTTATATTCTGTCTTTTGACAATACGTTGTGCAATGATACTAATACATCACTCAGAGTGGGCAAATATACAAAATTCTCGATTTCCAAGTAGTTGGAAACTTACGTAATCTTCTTTAACATTTTATGATTAATGGTGTAATTTTGATGACTCTTTTGCCCACTCCTACAAAATCTCTCTCTATATCATTCTTCGTATCTAATTCTTTGCTTATTCAGATCTGGCTTTGAATCTAGTTGTAGACCCCACTCTATTCTGACATTCAGTTCTCTCTGTATGCTCTTCCATTCATATTAATTTTCTTGTAATCTTCTTGATTTTACGTATTTCGGGGAGAGTAACAGCAACCAAAACAGAGAAGAGGGTCTGAAAAGTATGAGTGCACATACTAATTTAACTTACAACTACATGGATTGTTTCACGAGCGTAATTAAATTTGGAAGAGAATAGGAATGTTTTCTGAAAACACTTCAGTAGTGCAGCCATCAGGGAGGTATAATAGCTTTTTAAGCAAAAGGATAATTAATGGCATAATAATAAGTGGATATAAACTGGCCATGGATCACTTCAGACTATAATTCAGAAAAATAGAATAGAAAGAGTAGAGCGATAATGTTCCAGATTGTAGTAGCAAGAGGGGGTCCCATCTAGCCCCGAAAAGGTTCATTCCTGCAGAAGAACTTCTCAACTGCAATATAAAGAAAATTATGCTGGTTCTGAGCATCCTTTCTCTTCTGGGCCAACTCATCTTGCAGTATTGAGTTTATTTTTACAATCCAGACTTAAATTCTGTCGGGTTTATCCACTTGCTCAAAGTGCGTTAGTCTCTTGGGTTTATTCACTGATGATTTGTACTTGTTGAAAAATAAAAAGAAAAAACCAAAAAAACAAACCAGACAAAGCCTACTGCAGTTCTTTAAGCACATCTCCCCAGCGATAACGCTCTTGCCAGCTCAGTAAGCAATATGCTGCTATATGCTGCTCACAGACCTTTTCACTAGCCTCAATTTTCTTGCCAGGCTGGGCTGCCTATCTTTTGGGCCAGACTTTCCAACCCTTGCATAAATTCTTTTATCTCCTCTACCCAGTGCGGTTAGCAAACTCCTAAAATGTGAACATCCATTGATCTTTTGTCACATTCTGTATGTTTTTGCCTCTGTGGGCATATGGGTCATTAAATCCATACTTTAACTACTTCATGTATTTAGGTTTTTTACTATTATTAGTTTTCTGCTTAGCAAAGGTAGTTCTGTGTCTGGAATCTTCAGTCTGTTCCTACTTCTTTGCTCATTTTGATTTCTAACAAGGATATTGAAAAGACTAAACTTGAGAGTTTTTTTCAAGTTTACATTCATTTGGTTGAGTTTTTAACAGTTGAGTTAAAAAAGAAGAGCAGGATTTCTTTGTAATAACTCAGCACTATAAATTAATCTAGTTTTTAGGTAAGAATTAAAACAGTGAATTTTTTTTCCCCTAAGTTAACTATATTGGGCTGTGTATTTTTTATCTGGGTTATAGTGATGAGTGGAGATGGGACTGACATTCTCTTAGATACTACAGGTAGCAGAAGAACAGCTCTGTAGTTTAACCTTTGCTGGTTTGCAAATACCAGTAGCAGATACACAGTGTTTCCATAAATAACGGTGCCTGCCTAATGCTAAAAACATCACGTATTTTTTTTATGTCAAATCATCATAATGGAAGTTAGAGGCAGCTTCTCCTTCGGGAGTGTTCTGCTCCGCAGGTCGGTGTTCCGTGCCGCTGACTGCTGCATCACGCTGGGAAAGGTGAATCAGGATTCACATTTCTTCTAAATTTTCCAGGATTTACAGTGTATTAGGAAAATTAAGCATTTTTTAAAATCCACGTTAAACTGTCCTTGTGTATCCCATAACATGATTTCTCTTCAGAAATCCATTGTAATTTCTTTGAATTTGGTCCTCGGTGTTTCTGGAAAATACTCCTGCCTGCACAGTGGGCTGAGTCATACAATCATAGAATAGAATCATAGAATCGTTTGAGTTGGAAGGGACCTTAAAGATCATCCAGTTCCAGCCCCCCTGCCCTGGGCAGGAACCATGTTGCTAAAGCCCCATCCAGCCTTGCCTTGAACCCCTCCAGGGATGGGGCAGCCACAGCTTCTCTGGGCAACCTCTTCCAGTGTCTCACCACCCCCACAGG
>JAOQGH010000012.1:54589599-54622975 GCA_025769975.1 Gallinago jamesoni
AAGAAGCCAAATTTGTGACGGTGACACCAGTCTTCAAGCCAAGAGTTAATCTGCTGGCTCTTCCTGTTTATCCTCTCCTGCAGACCAAAGTTGAACCGATCTGGTACATGGTCATTTTGTGGACAGGCCAGGCCCAGAGACAAATCAGGAATCCTCGCTTCTTCTGGGATCTAGAAATAAGCGTATTCCATTTTCACCGAGTATTTTAGTTGCTTCCCTCCTGGACTCGTCAAATTATTTTGCTTTCCTTTATGTTGTGCCCGAGTTAGTTGTCTGCTGCCCCATTTGCTAAACAGACATTAAATTAATCTGTTTTCCTGTAGGCTGTTTCTCCGTTCCTTGTCCACATAGCTCTGTGCTCCTTCTTTGCCTCATCCCGTGCACTTTATCCACCACCTGCCACGTATTATTCCTCGTCACCTTACAGTTCCTTCCTACACCCGTTGTCATTATCTAGTCTCAATCCATTCTCCTCAACCCACTTCTCCTCTGTGTTACCCTTTTCCTAGCTAGTTTCTTTCTCCTGGTACTACAGATTCTTTCCTGATGTGTCTTGGCATCTCTCTCTCTCTCGTTTCCAAGATTGCAGCGATCCCTCGGCCAGATGCTCGCAGTCTTTTCCCTTCTCCTGCATCCAGTCTTCTTGGCCTCCCATGATATCTCTAGCTTTTACTTTTAGTCCTATCTAGCCAGTTCTGCCTCTCCTCCCCCACTCTCATTTTTCCTCAACAAGTTCAATGTCATTCTGGTTTATTCTGATGTTATTTTTTCGTACCCCTTCCAAAGTCTTCGTCCACTTTCTTCCTTTCTGTACTTGAATCAGTGAGCCTCCTTTTCTGAGCAAAAGTGACGGCAGAGGAGAGATGGACTTCTTGCTTTGCAGCAGCCAAAATTAAAAAAAAAAAAAAAGAAGAAAAAGAAAAGTCTTCATTCTTATAAATCGGTATGATCATCAGCCTACCTTCTGGGGATGGCTTGGTTCTTTCTACTTTTAGTGGGTGCTGGGTTCAGCATATGTACTAGGATTAATTTTTCTGAACACTGAATCATTAATATTGATCAAGTCTTGTTGGTCATCAACAAATCCTGCTTAATCTGAAGTTTATGAGTAAAAGCAGCAAAAAATATTTAAACTTAAGGAGCAAATGGTATATAGCTATTATTAGATAATTTCCTACCAAATTTCAGTTTTACTCAGAAGTTTCTGAATTACTCCATGAAGCCACAGATTGTATTAGGCAAGCTCTGTATTTGTCTTTCATTTTATAAAGCTGCATTGTTTGGCATGAAACCTTTTTGAGAGAAAAATAGCAAATCGAAGCGAACAACTATCCCAGAGCATTTCTGGGATCTATTTAAATAGATGGGATCAGAGCATCTATTTAAAATAATTAAAAATTTGAAATGGCCTAAGCAACTGAAAATGGAATTTTGTGGTAGCAAGAACTTTACAATAAAACTTACATTTATCTCCTATTTGAAACCGTCTTGTATGTTCTGTCTGTTTGGACACGGCTGAAGGAATAGCTGGTAAAGAACTTGACTCTTTACCATGTACGTAAAACTCAACGTAATATTTATGATGAAACAGCCAGTATGGATTCCACATGTGTCGGAGCAGCCCCTTTGCAGCACACCCACTAGCTGTGGTCCTTAGGACATGCTAACTTTGAAAAACTGGAACAGGCAACATTTTAAAAGACAATCTTGAGGGAAAGGACAGTCTTTCTTCTTGCAGAAAGACTATAGAATGAAGGCTTTCCATAAACATTTGATCTCTTTAAACACAAAGTGCGCACAATTGTTCTTTTTTTTTTTCCAAGGCAGTGTGCTAGTGTGTAAGAAACCGCGCGATGTGGGGAAAATAGAGACTTTTCCTATTTGTGATGGAAAAGATTGTGATTTGGCTTCCTCATCTGCACAAAGGAGAAGCTGCTAGAACATGGACCTCATTGGTGTGGTGGAGCTAAGGGTGTAAAACAAAGTTAGGACCCTTAGTCTCACAGCAATCAGGTTTTCCCTTTCCCCAGAGACATAATTAGTGGATGGCAAGAGGCTTGTTTTGGTCTCCCTGTGTATCACCAGCTGTCACTGTGCCAATAAATAACTATTCTCATTTTTAATATTTTGAGGAAAGGAGAAAACAATATCAACTCTAGTTGCAGTTACTTCACTAACCAATTTCTGGCCATCTTAGCTCTCCTATTCCCTACCTTAGGTTTGAAGCAATACATCAGTCAAGCCATTTAAGCTTTTTTGCATATCCCCATCACACTGATGAAAGGTCAGGTTCTAGGGTATAGCTTTGAGGAATAAAATGAGCATCAATTTTATATTTCATTCCTGATTTTTATTTTTCTGCTAAATGGTGAAGAATGTAGGACAATAAAAAGATGCAAGTTGCACAGTAAACAATACTTTAAATGCATTTATTCTAATGCTTTCCAAATTGCTAGTCATGAATTCTGTGGAGAGCTAGGTGGTTACAGGACACAAGCCCCTCTTGCTAGCCATCAATTAAAGAAAATAAACCCATATACCTAGTCTTCTAATTTCCTTTCTGTGCTCTGATTGCCAGTGTGAATATATATACATTGTATTACGCAGAAAGTGAAAAAGAAGTTGTCTTTTATAAAACTAATGTGATACCTCCGCTAAGATAGAATCCATTTTCAGGAAGAACGCTGTATAAAATGGTACCAGTCTTCTGAATAACGACATTATAGAGCTCTTGATAAAGGAATTACAGATTGTGCATGGATGACCTCTGGAATTACATTAGTTGTGTGCTCACTTTGGAATTAGTTGCGTAAAAGAAATTTGTGTCTTATTTGGTCATCTTCTTCTAAGTTTATATGCTGATTTGCGTTATGGTTTCATTAGCAGTCAGCCCAAAGTCTTAGCCCTGACTTTATACCACTCTATGCCAAAATTAATTTTCAATTACATGGTCTCAGTCTTGTTCGTAATGTCTTTATTTTTCATAGAGGCCTAAATTAATTTTAAAAATTAGCAAGTGATTTCATTTTGCCCTCTCTGTTTTACTGGAAACTAATCTATGATAAGTGATAAGTGATATTAGAATTACACCGTCTGCTTCTGCTATTGTTTTTATCCCGTTATGGTCTCACAGATAATTAATAACCTCACCAAAAGACTTTGTTTCCATTTAACAGACTATTGCTTAAAGTACTGGTTCTGATAGTACTACTGGCCTGTAGCTACAGGGTTTGGGTTTCATTGGGGGTTTTTTTGGGAGGGGCAGTAGGTTTTTTTCTGCTGGGTTAAAATTGGAGCCAGTAGGGATTTATGTATTTGACCTTCTTAATTATGTATAATATCTTATGTTATTACATATTATATGACATATATATCATATATGTATGTAATATGTCATATAACATATTACATAATTACATATATATTATACAATTACATATTATTACTATATTATTACATGCAACAATAAAAATAGACATATTACATACTATATCAAATATTATTAATTGTATTATTATTTCTTTATATTATATTAATTATATTATATATTGTGTAAAATATATATTAGGCCACTTTATGTAATGATTCTGTTGATAACCAAACCTCATAATACAGTTTTTGAAAGCCACAGAACTGCACTGATGCCCGAAATTCTTTTGTGACTTCGTGGCTGTTGGGGAGTGGTGGGGTAGATGCTGATGCTATCAGTCAGACCCGCAACAGGCACCAACACAGCAACACCAGTGTGTTCAACCTCCTTGTCCCTGTCTCTTCCCGATAGTGATGGACCCTTCCTTTCTCCTCCAGGCCACGGAAGCAGGTTTGACTTGGATGATAAAGTCAGAACATGGTTAGCTTTGTTGTCTTGATTGAGACCCTAAATAGCACTGATTGCATGGTTTGCATTTTTGATTACCCCTTTTGCTGACTCTCTTTTTACTGCCTTTGTGCCTCCCTTTCTCTGCTATGCTCTCCTCCCACATAAACAACTCTTTAGTAACTGTTTTCTCCCCATTGCTCTCAGTTTTACTACATCTATAACTGAATTTGGTATTTCTGGTAATTTTTACCTGGATGATTTTGGCTTACACGGTGTTACCAAGGGAGTTACCAAGATTCTGCTGGCCTTGCAAGGCTCCAGTCCCCAAAGGCGTCCAGTGCTTCCCAGCCATGACCTGTGAATCATAGAATCATAGAATTGTCTGGGTTGGAAGAGACCTTAAAGATCATCTAGTCCAACCATCAACCCAACCCTGACAAAAATCACTAAACCATATTCCTAAGGACTACGTCAACCCGTCTTTTGAACACCACCAGGGATGGTGCCTCAACCACTTCCCTGGGCAGCCCATTCCAAGGCCCAACGACCTTCTCCGTGAAGAAATGTTTCCTAATCTCCAATCTAAACCTCCCTTGGCGCAACTTGAGGCCATTGCCCCTTGTCCCATCTCCTGAGACTTGGGAGATGAGACCAACCCCTGCCTCTCTACACCCCGCCTTCAGGTAGTTATAAAGCATGAGAAGGTCTCCCCTCAGCCTCCTCTTCCTCAGACTGAACCCCCCCAGCTCCCTCAGCTTCTCCTCATAATACTTACTCTCCTGACCCCTCACCAGCTCCGTTGCCCTTCTCTGGACCCGCTCCAGCCCCTCAACGTCTTTTTTGTGGTGAGGGGCCGTTACCACAAAGCGTGGTGTGAAGCATGACCGTTTCTCACATTATTCCACTTAAGCCCTGGTGAAATCCTACCATCCTTTCTGGCAACTCCCCGTAACTTTTGTCAGCTTCTCACTGGGCTATCCAACACGTCTGGCCATTTCCTGCGTCACGCTTAGCGTTTTTCCATGTCCTGTTCTGTTAGCCTGACCTCAGCCTGGGGCCCAACTGGCCTTTCCATGTCTCGACCTGTTTATTCTTGATTCCTCGTATTGAACACTTATTTCAGTTGAAACTGAACGGGGGCAAGAAATGAAGACCAGTACCATAAGTTTTCAGACAGTAACGCAGAATGTGTTGTTATCCGGAAGAAGCAAGATAAGAACTAACAAGAGCTCAAAGACAATTTATACACGCGTGTAGTCTTGTGAAAATTGGAGTGGGATTTCGTGATGATGGCAGGGGGTTTAGGCCTGCTCTGTTTTCCTTAGAACAGTTCTTCTAGCAGTACTATTTGCCTCTATATTTTGCTGAAGTGCTGTTTCAGTGGTTGCTCTGGGGGGAGGAACGGCACCTCCTGAATCCCACCTCCCGAGCTGTGAAGGAAGGTGGTCAAACTGAAGTAGGCAACCACTAGTGCACTCAGGAGACACAGCAAATCCCTGCCTACCAGCGACTGAGAGCCAAGGGAAGGTAATTCCAGCGCAGGAAAAAACTTCCAGAAAGGGACATATCGGTCATAATGGTCTAAGTGGTGAAGCATTCCCCAGTTACGTAAAGAATAATATCCTCATCTTGTGCTTTTGTTTGAACTTCAGTTTCTTGGCTTTGCATTGTACATATAGTAGCAAATACAAGCATGCATCAAAAATCTAATTAGAAGGTAAAATATGTCTTTTATTACCTAGGAAAGTGTTATTTAGAAGGTCCCTTTTCTGTTCATTTTAGTGTGTCATCTTAATTGACAGACTTCTTTGTTATGCTATACTTTCCTTTATAAATAGAAAACTTGAAAGAAAGCTGAATTCTAAATCTAAAGCTGGAGTGGAATGTCTGGCATCTCAGGCATAGTTAAAACCTGATTTCCTGCTGGTGGCATCAAACCCAAACTTTGTTTCCTTCCTTGGTATTAGTTCTTTTGAAGGAACTGGAGATAAGAGAGAGTCTGTGGAAGAAAAAAGGGGGAGTAAAAGTGAGAGGATTCAGAGAATCCAAAGAGTGTATGTCTGGACTTAAACCAAAAATGGACAAAGCCTTGGATGTTTGAAGTTTTTTTAAAAAAACACAAAAAACAGTAGTGGAAAGGAAGGCCGAGGAGGATGCTTAGGAAACTGATCCAAAGAGATGTTCTCTTGCTTAGATGTTGGGAGAAGTTAACTAAGATAGATTGATGTATATATATTGACTTCAAGTTTCTGAGGATTTGATGTAAAGTAGCCAGAGGGTATAAAGCATGAAACAGATGTCTGTGACAGCGGGGAGCTCGATTTAATACTCCGGGAGCTCCCATTCATTCCTGTGAATCCTAGTTCAGTTCTTCCTCCACTGTAGGTCTTTGGAGGTCACAATATTGTGATTGGTACAGATCTTGGCATACAACACATAGTTTGCATTTCTAAATAAAAGTTTATTTAGTAAAATGTTTCCAATAAAGTACATTTATTTCATGCAAAATCTTAGATTTATCATTGAATGTGTCTGTTTCCAATTCCCTAGGGTAGATGAAAAAGGACCTCTTTGTTTTGGGTCCCTATGCTTTCCTAATGATAGTAACCAAAAGAGAGCTTTAATATCTTGCCATCCTTGCTAAATCTAGAGGAACACTTAAAATTTTGTTTTGCTTGAATTCCTCCTGGTTTTGTGTGTTAATCTAGAACTCTCTTCAATATTTACAAAAAAAGACAAGCTTTGCCATCAACATGTGGGTTTATGGAAGCAAGTATATAGATGCATGACAGCCATTTACTCAGTTGTGGTTTGGTAGATTCATAATCTCATTTTGGAATTTATGTGGTGCTTCCTGTAGAAATAATATTACCCACACATTTATTCATTAATAAAATGGAGGCAGAGAATACAACAGTATGCATTTTTCAAAAGTGAAAAACAGGTTTCTTTTGTTCCAGATTCACACGATGGATTTTATCCCCTTGAGTGTGTCATTAGCAGTTCATATAAAAACTCCATGCCTGTTGGGTCCCAAACATGTAGTTTTGCATAGACAAATTATTTTCATTTTTCCTCGTTTGTCTCATTAAGTATACAGTAGGCTGAAAATGAATCCTCTCTACATCTGCATATTAATTGCCAGCTGTTTTCTCTAAATAAAGAGCTGTATTAAAAGTAACTAAAGTTTAATATTATCAAGAGAGAGAAGAAAAGACAAAATCATTGCTAGCAATTTCCTATTCTGTAATTTCCTCCTCAAGGAATATTTTTTCTTTGTGAAAGAAACTCATAAACATTCGAGCATTACAATCTGGGCCACATGGATATCAAAATAATTCTCATCTCCTTTTATTTTTTTCTGAAATCTTAAAAATCTTGCAAGGACATTCCAGAAAGGGAGATTTATGTGTTATACGGGTGCAGTCGTATTTGAAACAACCTTTAATGCTGCACCTGCAGATCAAAATTATTTTATCCCTTTGTGAAAGAGTAGAAGTGTATCTATAACATCTAAAAGAAATGGAATGGGAATTTGAGCATGAACAACAAACTGGGCATATTTTGCCTGTGCTTTGAACATTTTGGAGTCTTTGATTATCCTCACTGATTAATTATCTACTGAAAATCAATGTCCAAAATGCCTGTCTCTCTGAATCTTCTAAATGCTTTAATGTTGTTCAAGGAAAGCTTTTTAATTAGTATGTAAATATATGGATGGTATGCAAGGTACACTGTGTACCCTTATTGTTCACCTTTCTTGAACAGCACATAGAATTTAAAAAATACACATAGTTCAATGTAACAGATTTATATATTTTTTTTAAAGGTGACTTTTTGCTTTTTTGAGTTAACAAAACTTTGTAAATTAGACTAGAAAAACACCCCAATGAGGGCAGAGTGGGAAAAACAAAGGTGAAGCTTTTTTGGCCTACTTGGTATGCCTTATCACTGCTCCAAATATATTTTTTGAAAATACCTGGTCCTCCTATTACCCCATCCATCTACCTTACCATAGAATAAGAAATAGAGTTTTAAGGAACTTTGGCAAATACCGATTGTGATCTTAAAAATACCATAATTTGCTCTGAAGATATAATAGATATTTCAGTGTATCTGCTTGGCAGGTTACCCACATAGAAAGTTAGCATGCAGTTCACTTTTGTACCTCTTAAATTAAAGTGCTAGTATGCAGCTGTTTTAAAGATCTTGTTGTGATGTAACAAATATTAAAAAAAAACAGAAATCACAGATTTCACCTCTTAGTTATTGTGCTTGCAACAATATTTATTATTAATAACCTAAGGTTCTGGAAAAGAAAATACACCTTAAAATAATTATTTTCCACTGCTGTCTCTTGAAAACTCTCCTGGAGAGGATTTGATATACCCGTGTGAAAACATCAGTCTTCACTCTTGAGGAATGCTGGAGAGGTCCTCTGCTTTGGGGCATTTCTGGTAAAGAAGTGTTAATATAGCATAGAATCACAGAATGCTTTGGGTTGGAAGGGACCTTTAAAAATCATCGAGTTCCAACCGCCCTGCTATGGGTGGAGGCACCTTCCACTAGACCAGGTTGCTCAAAACCCCGTCCAACCTGGCCTGGAACACCTCCAGGGATTGGACATCCACAACCTGTTCCAGTGTCCCACCACCCTCACTGTAAAAAATTTCTTCCTTTTGTCCCATCTAAATCTCCCCTCTTTCAGTTTAGAATGGTTACCCCTCATCCTATCACTACACTCTACGGTAGAGTCCCCCCAGTTTTTCCTGCAGGCTGTCTTGCAGTACCCCCTAGAGCCTTCTCTTCTCCAGGCTGAGCAACCCCAACTCTTTCAGCCTGTCGTGGTACTGAAGGTGCCTCAGACCCTTGATCGTCTTCATGGCCATCCTCTGGACCTGCTTGAGCATGTCCATCTCTTCCTTATGCTGGAGATCCCAGAGCTGAGCGTATACAAGCCCAGATGTAAAAATACCCTTGTTGAGTCTTTATGTTTCAGACATGGCTTCTGTCAGTCTCCTAAAATTCAAAAGCTTGAAGTCTGCAACTAAGGAGTGCGCGAGTTCAATGTAGCAGAAAAGTATAAGGAGAAGAAGAACTTTTTCTTCATGTTGCTCAGGTTCAATGCTTCTAGTGGTTCCTTTTAGCTTTGTTAACACCTGCAAACAGGTGTATTTTTTAAATTGCCATTTGCTGTGGAATCTGATCTCCTTTAGGGTGTGTCCTGCAAATGAGGACCTGACCTATAATTTGTTTCTAAAAGATTTACTTTTTATGTAGATTTAGTTTACATTCCTCTGTTGGTTCCAGGTTATCTGGAATGACTGCAAATTGAAGGATTATTAGAAAGCAGAGTCATCCATTAACATTTTCATTAGTGAAGACCAGAACTTTGAACTCAGAAGCAAACAGAAGCCTTTGGAGATCAAAGAACATGGATGTATGTCTTCTGCAGTTAATCTCCCTTACAGATTCCAAATATGTGAAGCTAAGAATTGATTCCTAGTCCACTGGAAGTGGATTTAATTTATTCCAAGGTGACTGTAATGGTGAGGCACACCATTACAGGTGACTGCAATGGTGAGAGGTCCATTAGGATTGCCAGAAGGGGAGTGAGACAGAGACCTGCTGAGATCTCTGCCACTGCTAGCAGCAAAGGAAGGTAAAAACATCCTCCTCCAGCACCGTGGAACTGCTCAGTGGTTGCATGTAGGGGTTGAGGTGGCTTCTATATGCTTCCTCAAGGTGACCTGTAGTTTATGGGAACAGGATTCTCCAAGGAGCAGGGCGAAGAGGTGAGCAAGAGATCGGCAATGTCTCTGCAGATGCCCAGGTCTTGGGATTGTTTCTGTAGAGCAGAGCTCTCCTGCATCCCTGACGTTTGTGTCCTCTATAAAAGTAGAGACACAGTGAGAAATGTTCTTTATCCTGGAAATGCGGAACACTGCACTCTTTTGATCCTGATTCTTGTTTTACCAACTTTTGGCTGGAAAAGCACATTCTATAGCATTTTTGTCACTTTGGGCACTTTTTTCTTTTTTTTTCTTTTCTTTCGTGTAATAAAGATGAATTGTCTGGAGGCTATCTTTCAGCCCAGAGACCAGGAAGCTCTATGTTCTTGTATCATAGTGAATTTACATATAAATGCAGCCAGAATTAAATTAAAGTGTCCAAGTAAAGAATGAATTTGGTGCTTGTTGACCGTTTTAATTCCCTTGCCTGCAAATAATACTTTCCTTGTTTGCAGTGTTCATAAAATACTTAAATGTTTAAAAGCCTTTAAGAAAACAGTCCTAACAGTTTGTTGTGGAAGGAGCCAATATGCATTTGTTAAGGCAGAGACGGGGAGAATGGTGTTTCTTTTCTTCATATGAGCCCCTAAATTGTGCTGTCATCAGCGGGGGTTACACACAAAAATGTCTAAAAGCACACATTCTTCCATAAGAAAACAGATTTCTGTGGGTCAGCGTGGCTGGTGAATTCAGCCATGTCCCAAGGGTGGATCAGATTTCATGCCTCATTTTTAATCCTGGGCTAGAACATATGAAAAATATACACATCCACACTTTCCATTAGAGATTCTAACGTGCCAAAAATTACTGATGTTTAATCTTCTGCTTTTGAAGATGCTAACGGACTACAGAAGACTGTTTCCAAAGTTCCTTAAAACTGAATTTGTATGAATCTGTGGCATGTGGCATGCATGCGTTCACTAAGTTTTGACTTTTTGACTGTTAGTTTTTTATGCTTGTAGAAAAATCCTCTGAAATTTCATTTACAAACCTCAGCATCAGAGTACAATTGTAGAATTGGATGACATTGGTGGAACTGCACTCCAGCTGGCAGACTAAATGACAGCAGGCAGATCTTTATTGATTAGTATCCCACCAACTTCTGTAAAAGTTCTTTTACAGATGGTGTCTAATGAAAAGTTGACTCTTGGGATGCACAAGACTGATAAAAAGACTGTTTTAATAACATTAGACCTTAATCTTAGATGATTCGCAGATGACATACTGTATATCGCAGCACGTAAAGATGTATATGTATGACCAAAGAGAAGTCTTTCTAATCAGTTGAAATTTGAATTGGTAGAACGTTAGTTTTATTAAAAAGGGATCACTAAACTAAGGAATCAATATGTAAATTATGATGGGGAAAAAAGGCAACATTATTCAATATAATAAGATAATTATCACAAGTATGCTTCAGTTTGAGTGATAATATTGTCCGAGTTTTACAAAATACCAATGCTTGAGCTCCTCTAGTCTTTCAGAATTGTCATTTATTGGGGGTTAATAATTTGCTGTCTAATTGTCTCACTTCACTTCGTGTGTCGTAAAATTCTTGGTTTATTTTTGGGGTGAAGTTTTGCGCAAACAGGCTTTTACAATCCAAGACAATGTCAAGTTATTTGAGGAAATATTTACTAGAAATCTACTAGAAATTTACCTCATATATATCTGAATTGATAGTTTTGCCTAATTTCACATTCACTCTTGGAAATGTGATATAAATACCCTTAGTGTATTTGTTTCTCCTCTTCCCTCATAACTTCCCTTCCAAGAACTGATCTTTTTTATTTTATTTTTATTTATTTTTTAATTTAGCTAAAGGCAGCCAGTGCATGATGTCTGTCTGTGTAGACAAAGGGTTCTGTTCTCAGCTAATGACAACGTTTGAGAGAGTCTCTTAATATTCATATTTTTTCAGCCATACTAACTCTTTGGGTAGCAGAATAAGCAGAATTTTGGGATACAGCATAACCAGGCTGCCTGACATTAAAGGTGCTTGGGATATCCAGCAACCTTGCTCGGAATTGAGGTTATTTAATATTTAGCAAGGTCAGCTGAGCTCATACTTTTAAGAGGGAGGAGGAATCTTAATTTTCTTTCCTTCCTTTTTTTTAACCCTTGTATGTAAATCTTGTCAAGCCTGGAAAATGCCTGGTTGTCAGAAATGAGGGCTCACGTATTGTCTTTATAAACAAAAGCTGAAAAGCAACAATTTCTGTTAGGGCACGTGGTGGAAAAACAACCTCTTTCGAGTGGAGAAGGAGTCGTCTGAATGCAAGGCAAAGAGGAACAGAACTCATTTTGCAATTCTCCTTTCACCTAAATGAGGGCTAAATTTACCTGGCCCTGCTGCTCCGTGGGAGCTTTCTTGTTGCTTTGTTTTGTTTCCATAACAGAATTCTAATTTTAAAAACAATCCATGAGCAATTATCCGTGTTCTTTGTGGAAAACAGGCACTTGGGTTCTGTGTAGCGTGGGCTGCCGCTTTCTGGGGGAGGCCTTTCATTTGTTTTACATGTTCTGAGCTAAATAAAATCCCTCTTATTATTAGCTACTAACAAATTAAGCCCACGAGGAAGGAAGGAAAAAAAAAAAAAAAGAGAGCTTTGCTGCTGCTATTAAACACCCTACAGGATCACGTCCCAAAAGTGATATGCTCATGGCTGGGAGTATTTTGCCATTCTTTTTGTAGTGCCTGTGAGTGGGACACACTTCCCAACAAATTCTATTTGGTACGCAGCTGGGGGGAGTTTTGACAATAATATGAATTTTTCATATCTTGTTCTAAGAGAAGACAAAACAGTTTCCACATCTTTCAGATTTATTATTAACAGTACCTGCAGTTGCACAAACATATGCAAAAATAGATACAGGCAGAAATACAAATTGACACCTCTAAGCAATGCTGTTTCCATTTCATGTCTGAAAGTGCGATACCCTAACACCTCTGTCATCTCCAAAGTACAACTCATGTTGATGTTTACTAAAAGGGACTCAGTTCTCAGTGTTTCTCAGATCCACTTATGTATGTATTTTCTTATGTATGTACTTTACATAGCATCTTCTTCCATTTCTTGTACTAATCACCGCCAAAACTGAGTAAAAAAAAAAAAAGCTTCTTAGAGATTTGCCAGGAAAAATAAAATAAGCTCATGGATAAACAAGATCATAGAAATGGTACTGGGTTTAATTGCTTATTTACTTAATCTGTAGAGTACTTTCCAAACAGAAAAAAAATGCCATGTCTACCAAATAACATAATGAAGCAATTTTCCATATTATCTCATTTTAAAAGGCAACCTTGGTTGATTAAGACCGATTTAGCAGAAGTACTAATAACCCCTTGAAAGATATGAATAGGACAAAAGCAGTTACAGGTTGGTTGCAACAAGGAAAATTCTGATTTGGAAAAAAAAAAAAAAATCTCAGTGAGATCAATCCTAAGAGAACTCTGCCCAGAGGAGTTGAGGAAAATCCATCCTTGGAGATTTTTAAAACTTGACTGGGCAAGACTCTGAGCAGCTTGATTCAAATTTGAAATTGTGCTTGCGTGGAGGAGAGGATTGCAGAAAATGGCCTCCAGAGGTCAATTTCAACTTAAATTACTCTGTGCTTCTGTGATGGCTACCCAGGGTTTAGGTGGCAATCTTATGACTTGTCAGTTTGTCATTCAGTAGAGTATCAAGAGGAAAGTGTGCTCTTTCACATAAATCACTGCAACATTAATTTCTGAGAGACCAATTTCCATTGGAGAGCAGATGTACAACTGGCTAATTTTTTTATTTTTTTATTTTTTTTGTGTGTGTGTGATTGAAATGCATGCTAAAGTCTGTCTGGTGGGTTTGGATGATCTCTGCCTTTCTCTCCCATTCTAACCCTATGAAGGATGAAAAAAAGACAGAAGGGTTTCTATTGATGCAGATCTGATGTTTTTTTTTTCAAAACAGACTCTGGACATGTGAGGAGTTTTTGACAATTCACCACTTTAGTCTTTACTTCTAGCTTCTGTGATGGCTGGTGTTGTGCTTTTTGACTATCGTGTTGTCTTACTGTCTTTGGAACAGTGACTTGACCTTGTTCACTGCTCCTGTGAACTTCATCTTGTGATGCTTTCTCAGCTCTGTATGGTGGTGGAAAAACGGAGCTTAATCAGGGAGTTATGGTTCCATCACACAAAGTGACAGGATTAGGCCCTCATATTAATAAACTATTCATATCTTTATAAAGGTATTACTTAACAACATGAGTTTTCTCACTCCTACCAAAATGCTGAAATTAGATAGGTGGATGGCACAGCTTCACTATCTTGAGGATTAAGCAAGGTGAAGAAAGGTGATTAAATCTTGCATCTAATATCCCCGATAGTTTTTTTTGGTGGAGACTCTACTTTTAGCATTTGTTCTGAAATCTGGCACCTGGACATTTCCCTTTTTTTGAGCTCTACTGTAAGCAACAGAAACGTTTTGGTGGAGATAGTTGAGTACAGCATAGTGTCTCTATATAGTACTTCCAATTTCAGCTGAGTTACAGCAAGAAGCAACTTTCTATCAAAGTAAGCAAAGCTTGTCGATGAGATGGAAAACTGCTGTCATCAAAAGTCTGGTTTAGCAGAAAAGAATGCAGACTGTGACTGGAAAATACCCCTTTATCTCAGTTTCTTACAACTGCCTCAGGTAGCACTCAGTCTTAGCTTAGACTGTTTCTGCTCTTGTATTCTTCAAAGATCAACTTTTCTGATGAGAAGCCACTAATTCCAAACTAACTTATGCTCAAATTTTTTTAATGTTTTGAAATGAAATAAGGCGACGGATGTTAATAATGTACTGGCATAAAGCACCGAAGAAATGGGCCTAAAACTCCAACTTAATTTCTATAAATTTTGAATCTGTTTCCTTGGGTTTAAAGAGCAGGAAAGCGATACTGGATGTGCTTCATATTTAAATTTCCACTTGCAAAGGTTTGTAAAAGATTTGTGAATGTGGGGAGCATATTTCATGTCTGATAGGTAAATACCAGACAGTTGGAGCTCTATGATCGTCATAAGCACCTCAACTAATTTAAATTTGTAATTACCTATAACACTTGCTGAGCATTCCTTATTACCTCTGTCAACCCTTTATAAATTCTATGTGAGTTCTTCCACTATGTCTGAAATATTAATAAACTGGCATCAGTTTAATGATAAAGGTTTTCATATATGACCAAATGTAGTTCTTGCCAACTTATAAAGCAACTTGCATATTAATCTTTTAATTTTTAAAGAGTAGTATTAAAGAAATGGGCTTTGCCTTGAACTAAAATGAAGATGGAGGGCCTGTCTTCTTTTTTGGCAATGGAATTTTTGATTGTATTATTCCAGCACCTCTACCTATCTCCTTTAGACGTGAATATTCCTTTGTTTGCCCCCTATTTCATTTTTTGGGTGGAGGGAAAGTCCTGCTCCTGTTGCAGAGGAGGCAACACGGGCTACATCCCGCTTCAGAGACAGCCATCCCAGGGCCATGGATTCCTGGTGGCTTGTCTTAGCAACCAGACGAGATCCATTTTGAACGTAGAGCTTTTGTCCAAAGGACATCCTTGTGCTTTTCTCTCCCTTTGATACTTTCCCTGGAGTTTCAGGTCTTGGGAAGTTAACACAGCAAGACTTGGACGCATGGACTTCGAGCCACAGTGTATTACACCTCCCGCAGTAAAGCAGAATTTTAGGGGTTACTTTTGCTTCTTTGGGGTATCGGCGCTGCGTGTAGCCTTTTGCTGTGTTTTTTTGTCTTTTTTTTTTTTTAACCGGTAAAACTTTCTTTTTCAATGAAACCTTAACATTTGGCAAGACGTATCATCCCATAGCATATGGGATTCCTGTAGGAGAGCAGTAGCACTTACACAGCCCATTTGTCAGGGAATAACACCCCCTGGTCCCTGGCGCCGTGCCTCACATGCCCCCTTTCAGTTCAGGACAGCAACTGAACACTGTGATACTAGAAAGAGAAAACCACTTCAGGAAGAATAATAGGAACCCACTGTAGCTCTAAACAGACAGTAACCTTCAAAGCTTAGTTCTCTGTAACTCCATTTATTTAATCTCGATTCATGTGCATCTGACTTAGCAGACCCAAATATGATGATGAAAATTAATTAGACATCTAGTGTATTCCTGTAGCTACGCAAGCTTGTTCCCTGTCTAATATTGCCTAAATACAGTATGCTACGTGTCCTGCTGAGCACCCCAATGCTTCCTCCTCTAGCCAAGAAGGACCTCCTGCCACTTGCTTTTCCTTTGCCACATACTATCCCTTATCAGTCGTAGGGAGGAATGTGGTCTTGCTGAATGATAAGAAACACGTGAAGGACTCAGATGCCTCTGGCAGCAGATTGAGGGCCCACCACACTTCCCAGGCTATGCAGTCCTAAGCACTGAGGGGTCCATAGCAGACACCTCAGAAGCTGAGGCTGCGGTGAAGTTGCTCAAGAGTCCAGAAGGCTAGTGAGACCAGCAGAGCAAGAAATTTGACATGTTGTTAAAAGTCTTCCCCTCCATTGGAAGTGCAGCGACAGGACAAGGAGCAATGGTTTTAAATTGAAAGAGGGGAGATTTAGATTAGATATTAGAAAGAAATTTTTTACAGTGAGGGTGGTGAGACCCTGGAACAGGTTGCCCAGAGAAGCTGTGGCTGCCCCATCGCTGGAGGGGTTCAAGGCCAGGCTGGATGGGGCTTGGAGCAACCTGGTCTGGTGGGAGGTGTCCCTGCCCATGGCAGGGGGGCTGGAACTCAATAATCTTTAAAGGTCCCTTCCAACCCAAATGATTCTATGATTCTATGATTCATGCCCCTAGTATTTTCGCAGAGTTCATTTTTCTAAAGTCACATTAGCAATTTGATCATGCATTCCTAAAAACCCATGTGAGTTATTGCCACATGGTTTATTTTCCATGGGCTTTTGGCTTTGTTTGTTCATAATCATAAAAAGAATTTTAAAAAAATAAAATAAAGAATAAAAAAGAATAAAATAAGGAATAAAAAAAATTAAAAAATTAAAAAAGAAAAGTGTCTTTTGGCAACCAGCTGCTAATGTTTCAATATGTTGTAGCTGTTCTATTTAGGTAGTTTGATCTTAATTCTCACCTGCTGTGCTTCCAGTATCTATCTGCAAGAAAGTGATTTATTTTTTTTCTATATCACATCAGAGCCCAAGTTGCTTAAGGGAGCAGCAGGTATTGCCTGCTGATAACCGAAGCCTTGGTGCTCAGTCCTGAGCCAGGCCGTATGCTCTCAGCTGGACTAAACCTGTACCGTGGTATACTAGGTTAAAAAAAAGAATAAAATAGGTAAACACACCTTTAATTAAAAAGATTTTGTTTGAGCCTTTGTATGCATCCATGTCAGCAGTGGCAGACAGGGTGGTTCCTGGTATTAAAATGCCAGCTTTTTAATCTAAATTCAATCTAATTTAATGTATTAGTTTCATAATATTTTATATTTTATTTTATAATATTTTGTAATTAATTAATTTAATTAAATAAATCTAATTTAAAACAAAATCTTTGTTTATGAACTTACATGACCAGTATCTTAAAACACAGTACAGGGACTACTGGGTTTCAAATAAGTACACTATATGAAGCTCTGATTAATGCATGTCTTAGTCTAGGACATGGACACTAAAGCCAGTGAAGCCAACTAATAGATGATGATAGTATCTTATCTTTTCAGTGCAATTACCTTTTAAAATGAGTAGAAACTTTCACTGAAAGGATAAACCTGTCCGTAGCAGGGCTTTAAAATCTTGAAAGGCTGGAATGAGATGATGTACATGGACAGGTCATTGACCAATAACAATATTAGACTAAGAGTAAGTTATCTTGTAGGTTTTGTAATAAATCAGAAATAAGGTTATAGCGTCCTTAGAAAACAGTGCCTTAATTAAAGGTTATGCTTCAAGGTGCACACAGTGTCTTATCAGTGCTGCTTTTATCTTAAAGGTGGTTTTGCTGGCAGCTTAGTGCTGGGAGCACGCGGTCTATTTGATAATCGACACACGTTTTCCAGTCTTCCTGTTCTTACTTTGAAGATGTTCTTCCTTTCCAATTGGTAATTATATTTTTAAATGAGGATTATCAGATTTTTTTTTTTTAAAAAATCAGTGTTGATTTTAAAGGCAATATATGGAAATGGAATTTTCTTATGTAACTTGTCCTGTTTGATAGCCCAAAGTTGATGCGGTAGGGAGCTTATGTCTTACGTGCTATTTCATTGTTGCAGCTATATTTTTATTATTTGATCAGGTCAGCAATTCCTTTCTATTTACCATTAATTCCGTTTTGATGTTTCCTTTTCTTCCCCTGAACCCTTCTCTCTCTCCACGTCGCCACCGCACAGACGCATTGTCATGACTTTGATCCATTGTGCGATTCGATCCATAGTGACAACTCAGAATTAACCTTCTTAGTGGCTGCTTGTCAACATTATGATATAATTTCAGAGCTGTCTGTTTTCCTTCACTGATGTTTTCTATTAAGACTTAGGAAGATGGTATCTTTGTTTGCATTGCAAAGGGAAATTGTCTTCAACTTTGAACAGATCTCCAGTCTTTTTACCCAATTCCTTCCTTCAGTCTTCAGTGCTAATAGTGATTGTTGGTGATTTTTTTTATCTTAATGATGAAGCTACTACATATTTCCATTAAACTAAGGCCATGGACGTGTGCTGACTGTGGTACCCTCTAATGATGAGGATGATTTGGGCTATCCTAGCTGACTTTTCCTGAGGCAGATTGGTGTTCTGGATTCAGTACCTAAATCTATTACAAGAGTTGGAGTTTGCCTTTAAAAAGCTTAGTTATCATCTAATACCTTAAATAGGTTTCAGAAATCTATTTATGTTCATTCTTTTCAAATTCCTTTTCATCAGTCTTTTACAGTAAATACCTTGCTTTTCACATCTTGCTTCTTCTACAGACATTCTCTCTATCCCTTCTAAAACTTTCTCATTTTCTTGAAACATTTTTTTCCCATTTATTTATAGCATGATTTAAGTGTAAAGTTGAAAGCATAGGTTGTTTCTAAATTCATAATTAGGTTGTTATGTCTTTTTCCTTTTCAAAATTCTCTATCTGCCTAGGAAGATTTAAATCCTTTCCTTCTGTCCTTAGAGAGGACTGTGACAAAAAGCGTGCCTCGAGTTTACTCCCATTAATAGGACCACCAACATCTATGCCTAGACGAAAGATAACAGAATGTTGTTAATAAAAAATAGGTAGGCAATGGTTTTATTTTGATTGTATTATGATGGCAGGTGCCATCAGTTCTTTTTACTGTCACAGAAAGGTTTCTCTTTCCCCTGGCTAATCCAGTTCCACAGCCATTGGTGCAAGCCAGAAAACGAATGGCCTGAATGGATTTTTTTCCAGAAAAATCACTTTTTTTTTTTTATAGCAGGAGTTGCTGAGTGACGTTATCCATTTCTTACAGGCCTATAAGTCTCAAGGCTAGCTGTACAATTTGCATAACTCATCATATACCTGCTGTAGTAATTGCGTGGCCGGGAACACACACACACAGAGCTCTGTGGTCACGAACCATCACAGCTAGTGATGCCTGTGGGTAGGAAAATCTGTGTTTAATGGATGAGCCCCGAGGAAAAGAAAACTTAAACAGCACGAGTCCAATAATGATATTTAAAGCTGCTGAAAGTTTTCAGAGAGCAAAAGAGGCTGAATTCTGTTTAGCTCTGCTTTTAGATATAAAAGCTGAGTGGACTGGATGAAACCCGTGTAATTGCTGTGGTCTGAGGTCTGTCACCAATACCAAAATACATACTCCTAGCCTGGGGATGTGCGTGCACAGGACCTGCCAATCAAGGATAGTTCAGGACTCTGAAATGTCTGTAAATTACTGAGCAATGACTTCTTTGCTTAACGCCTTGGGGTCACAGAGCTCGGGGACACCTGGGTTTTGGGTGAGAACACCTTTCCTTTTGTGAAGACGAGCGATGGAGTTTTTAAAACGCACAGTCTCCGTGCGCTGCTCAGAGATCTGTAGTCCCTAAGAAGTCCATATCAACACGTAATCTCATCTAAAGGTGTATCATCTAGCTGGATTTGAATATGCAATTTGAAAATGATTAAGATAAATGCTATTAAAAGATAAAAGATAAATTCATGCACATTCTCATACCTGACTCAAGTTCGTTTTTTTTTCTTTCAATTTCTATCTTTCATCATGTAGTTCAAAAACGTTGTTCTGAATATTAAACACGATTTTTGCACAAATGATCAAGGCAATCCATAACTCTGTTTTCCACAACACATTTACAAAGCTTTCATGGTTATGTATGACTCCTGAAAAGGGGTTTGAACAGGAGGAGAAAGGACTTTTCAAACATTGGTGAGCTTTGGATAAACGATTTCATTGATTTACTTGTCCACGTAGCAAATGAGTAAAATGGCCTTTGAACAAAATTGATATTTATCTCCCTGTGTTTTATTTAATGGCTAAATGTAGTCAACATCGGCAAGAATCTGCTGTCTGCCAAACTTTTTCATAGGTACGTTGTATTGAAGAGGAGAATTCTGTGTTTATTGGTTTTACTAAAAGGTGTTTTTATTTTGTTTTCAAGATTTCAGTGAATGCTTTGAAAAGCAATTTACTTACAGTAATATAGGGTAAATTGCATCGTAGGAAGAGTACATCAACGTCAAGCTTGTGTTTTACTGCCCAGTTCTAAAGAATGACATGTTTAATGTCATAAAATAATTAGGCATTTTTTTTATGGGCTTCAAATGTTACGCAATTTCAGCTGTTGAAAAAACTTCCGTTGCTTGTATCGTTGTCCACATAATAGAGAAACACTTACAAATGTTCCTGTATCTTGAGAACTCACACTTCAGCTGGGCTGCCAGGCAACTAGAGATCCTTGGTGAACACGCAGAAGCTTCAGATAGTGCTTAGTCAATATTTCTTTTGGAAAAACAGGAGTTGACTGGGAAGACCTGACATATGGTAGTCTTCTATTTGAGGGTGGCAGAGCCTCGGCAGAGGCTGCCCAGGGAGGTGGTGGAGTCTCCTTCTCTGGAGATACTCAAACCCACCTGGACACGTTCCTGTGCGACCTGCTCTGGGTGGACCTGCTCTGGCAGGGGGTTGGACTAGATGATCTCCAGAGGTTCCTTCCAACCCCGTATCATTCTTGATTCTGCAATCTGTCTGTGAGGTCAATATGTACAAATATTGCTGGATGGGGGTTAAAAGTATATAGGAAAATCAAGCTCTTTTTTTCACTGTAGTAGTTTTGGACAGTTACCTCCCTGCTTTAGCAAATAGGCTTATAGTGCTGGAGTGTATCACAAAGAAAGAAGCTATTTCTTGAATAATAGTTGCTTAAACCATATAGAACCTCATGGGCCAAAAAAGCTTTAAATGTGTTCCTGCTTGGAGAAGAACTGTAAATTTTCAGTCGTGATGTTAATAATGTATTTTAATACCTCCTTCAATACAAGTCAATAGAAGGTTTTGCTGTCTTTGGCAACAGATCTTATGTGTAGTTCTGAAATTTCCTTTTTTATTTGTTATTGCTGGTCATTTCACAAGCAAGTGCGTGTTCTTAAAAACAACATTTCAACAAAAATTACATTAGTTATATCTGATCCATTGCAGGTAAATATACATATGAACAGCTCTGTTACCCTGCAGTGAATCTCTGTTAGTTAATCAGAGACAATATTAGAAAATTTTGGAAGTTACCTAGTATGAACACACACCCCCTCAACACACCCACCACCACCACTGCCAAGAAAATCTGACCTGAAATTGTGAAGTTTTACATATGAACTGTAAGAATTCTCTGAATGTTTTTAGGTATTTAAAAGAGTTGCAAGCAAAGCTTATACTTGGAATCTCCTGCAGCCACTGTGGGACTCTGCCTGAGGAACTACACTGCATCAACATAATTCCGGAGCCCTCAGTCTGAGGAGGATGTAACTTTTAAAAGATGTAGTCTTTTAGACAGGAATAGGAACAGGAGTTGTTCTTGACCCCACAAAATGATTGACTGAAAGTTAGTGCTTGAAATCTTCCTGTTAAAAACTAACTTCTGATTGCATATATAATAACTGCATCATTGCAATTTACTTTTTTCTTGTACAGGAAGTGCTGTTATTTAAGAACTGGGATCTGGGTGGGAGCTTTAGGCTTTTTCTTAAAATTTGCAATCATTTTCACAGCTGTTATTTTAAAAGTCTTCCTAAAAGTCTTCTAAAAAAGTCTTCTTAAAAGACATGTTAATGAAACAAAAAAACCCCACAACTTTTTTTTTTTTTTTTTTTAATTTCTATTTTACTCTAAGAAATTGTTAGCCTGTAGCAGACAGGACGAGGGAGTTTAACATTTTAGGGGGAGAGAAGTCCCCAGAATGAGAGGGGTAAGGTACGGCAAATATGGCTAGAGTTAAAATCAGGAGTCATGTCCAAGTAGCTGTGGACCAACATTCCCAAATTCTGAATATTCTCTAGAATAACTGTAAGGAAATAGGGGATTTTCTTGCAGTATAAAGATATTGCCAGGTTGATGTTCTTTGCTTTTACCAGCTTAATACTGAAATTACATCCTCCATTTGGTGTCTGAATGTGTCAAATAATGTATGTTTGCCTAATAAGAAGCTATTCTAAGACTCCTTATTGTAATTACACAAGGAAAATTTTTAGCAATTAGCGAGAAATTTATATTTTTACCGCTGTCAACAGTAGCTGCTGTAAAGCCTGCAATTAAGATTACAGCACTGCCAATTTCAGAGCAGGTATGACCTTACTGGTGAGAGTCACCTTTCAGGAAACACTCTGGAAAGGTCCAAGCATATGTGTTCGTAGATGTCAGGAAACCATACAATATTTGAGAATATTTGAGTTATGTGTTGATGAAAGAAGCCTCGCGTGATGGTTAGAGACGAAAGGGCCATGCCTGTTGTTTCATAATGATTGAACTAATTGGATTTATTCTTAAGAAGTCAGTGATGTGTATAGACATCGTTGCATTTGTATGTCGTTACGCATAGGACAAGTCAGAAACACCCTTTGCTACTGGAATGAAACCAAAACACAATTCTGACATTCTTTTAAAACATTAAAAATACCAAAATTTTGAAGAGCTATTTCATACTTACATATCTGGGGAAATGAAATAGCTGTCCTCTCTCTGAAGGCAAAGATTCCAGTGCTAGCTGACTTGCACTTGAGGATCCTTCTGATACACGTCTTATTTGCAATATCCACAGTGAAAGAGGAATGCATATATGAAGTCCCTCCTCATGGAGGATAGGATTTCTGATCAGGTACTTTCCAGAAAATCCCATGACAATATGATATTCAATCTTGCAAATTAAGATTTCAGATGTCATTATAGAATGTAACACCTAAGGTACCTAAATCAAGTGGGGGAGCTGAGAAAAACTATTAAAATTTTCAGAATTATATCCTACAAACAGGAATAATCAAGGATCTAATTTGGCTTCTCAGGGTATGTGTCTATATGCAAATATGGCCCATCTATAATCACAGTTGCTAGTGGGTAGATGTCTGAAACGAAATTGTTAAGCAACAGTGACTCCATTAAGAAGCTGATAGCCTGTAGATGGGTGCAGAAAAGCTGTTATGAGAGAACAGCAGATGAATTCTCGTGACAATGGGAAAAATGGAAGTTTTCTCATGTGCACCTCAAAGAAAAAAAATCCATGACATCACATTATTTGTCTTAAAACTGATGGGTGTAAATTCAACAGGGATCGCAAAAGATAACTTGATGGTTTTCTCTTATGAGGTCTTATATGGAAGACCTAATCCTGTAAAATTCCAAAACACTTAGAGCTGAAATAACTCCCTGGAATTTCCAACGTGCATCTGTGAATGCTGAAAGAGCAACCAAACTCAAGTTTAAAGTCTCTTTTAGTTGACCAACCCGCTCTGAGTGTTTGTTGGAGCAGGAGCTGCAGGATTTATGGCACACATTTCACCACCTTTGAGGCCCAGTTAGGTAAGAATTGCAGGTTTTTGTCAATATTTTTAACTCATTTCATGTTAGGTACCTCTCTTTGGCCCCCAGTTATTAGCCCTTATTTACTAGAGAGCAATCTCAGATGGGCTGCACATTTCAGGTTCACCTTGTGTTGTGGTGCTTGTGGTCCCATTGCAGCAACTGAAGAGATGGAGATGCTGAGAAGTCAGGAAAGCTTGACTTTTTTCTAAGGAAGAAGTAAATTCTACCTATGTTGTGCTGGCATTGCTCTCTAGACGTGCTTCGAGATTGCGGTGACAGCACATAATCTCTTCAAGAGTAAACTAAGAAAATAATTCCCTAAGAATAAAGCTAACCTGCAGCAGAGGTAAGTTAACAGGAAAGATGCCCAATGTGGCAGTTATCAGAATAATTAATTTAGAGGCTCCAATGTTTCCGTCTGCCAGATTATGGCACCAGCCATAGAAAGTTGTGTAAGGAGAGACAAAGATTGGCTGGGATGCCTTCACAATATGAGGTGATTGCAAAGGAAGGGAATCGGCGAAAAAGGGAGCTGTTCCTGGTTTTCCTAGCTTCCTTGGATAGTTTTGGAAGGCTGATCATGCCCGAGATAGGTATTGGCCTATTTCCAGGCCACTGTCATCTTAAAATAAGTTAACAGATTCTTTGATTATGTCTATTTCAAAATTATTTTAAATGTTATCGCAAAACATTGTTTTAAGTTGGCTTGTGGGTTTGGTTTTTTGAAAGGCTGAGAATTGTAATAAAAAAAAATGCATTAATATACAGGGCAGCAGACTTACAAAGATATTAAATAATGTTTTCATAAACCCATCCAAATTAGAGATGTAAAAGGTCTGTTAATTTGCAGTTAGCTGAATTCCCTGATTATGGCAACGGTGTTCCCTGTAGCGTATTTTTCGGAGCTTTGTTAGACTCCATTTTAGATGACCCCTGCAACTGGTCTATAACAGCTACCCCAGGAGATTGCCAAGGTCATGGGATGGGAAATTTCAGAGGGCTGTGTTTATCTGTAACAATGTTAATGGAACTAATAATGTATTCAGTACATTCTTTAAGGTTGATTACTTGAGAGTTGATGTACACTTAAGAACTGAAGTAGGCAGTTATTCTTGATTCACTTGAGATTGTTACAAGGGAAGGGCAAAAGATGAAGAGATTCATGGGATCTTGCATTCCTTCAAATTTTTCATAATACTAATTTTTTTCTCATTTTAAAGATATTGTCATTGTAATATATCCACTATAGCCTCAATATTAACATAGTACTTTTTTTTGCACAGGAAAACGTATGATTCTTCCCACTGAATACAGAACTAGAAATGGGCTGTGTCAATAGTTAGGGTGGCCCTCAGTAACTGAGGATGGGAGGTTTAAATCTATGAGATTTCTGATACTATTTTGGCAAGCTACTTTTCTCCCCTGCCCATCATTTCCTCAGCTGTGATCTAAAGCGATGGAAAAGATGGCTGGAGCTTGGCTGGAGGATTCCCACTAAGCTGCTGACGTTCATCTAATTGTCCATAGCCATAAGGAGATCCTCAACTGGAGAAGTTAGAAGCCCTTCAGACAGAATGCCTGCCACCCAAGCTTCGTTGTGGATAAATATGTAGTTTAAGAAGGGCAAAATAAGATTGTCACTAAACAGTTATAAGAATACATTCCTTAATCCTTGTGAAGTACTTTGAAATCCTCAAAGGTGTTGAAAACAGCACATGCATGAGATAGATAGTATTTTAAGATATAGGGATATATAACAGAATTGCATACTTGGCAGAGAAGTCCAGATACTGGACTTTCACTTGATCGTTTCCTGGGTGATCTTGGGTAAATAATCTAGTTAAAATGAGAACGAGAAGGCTCCGGTTCATGCAAAAATCCTAGTCAAATTCTACATTTCTATGAAAAATCTATGAAGTTCTCTAAAATATACGTATTCAGCATGCAGTGGACTTAAAGTCAAGTCCAGGTTTGAAACGTGCTGGAGTGGGCTTTAAGGAAAATGACTTTAAAGCTGGGGCTATAGAGTCTGTAAGGAAAGGATGATATTTTCATTATGTGACAAAAAATGTAGAAACGAGAGGCCAGACCTTCAGCTCCTGTTCTGCCGAAGGTTTTTTTTTCCATTTAAAGTGGTTTTCCAACCCACAACCTGCAGGCTGGAGGTTACCTACAGCGGATACAACCTGTCTACAGTCAGCTCCTTTTTTTTCCTAGTGGCACTTGTATTTCTATTTGCTAACACAGAATATGTATAAATAGTGGTTTTGTTCAAAGATGCTTGAACTATGTTTGAGGTCCTTTGTAATTTCAGTTATTTACATTTGATCTTCCCTAGTTCAATACCGCAGCCTGAAGTTTGGTACCGGTTCTAGTTGCCATAACCCTGGTTAATGGCAAAGCTCTGGCAAAGCCCAGAGCTCACGGCTGTTCACTTACCTGCTTGTAAAAGGACACAGCTAAAACAGGTTTCAGATGTTTCAAGCTTGGTGCAGGAATATATTATTCCTTCGCGAACAGTGATGTAATCTGCAAACACAGTCTTCTTGATGAAGAGCCCTATTTATTTTTTTTTCTTCTTCGGTGCTTTATCTCTCTTTTCACCTTTGCTGTTCTGTGATACACTGAAACAGCTAACTTTCAAAATTATTTGATTCTGGGGAATAAGAAAGTTGAAAAACAAGAAAAAGTAGCAGCAATTGTGTGAGCAGCTCATAAAGGGAAACAGAACTGCTGACAGCAGTACAGAATATTTCTCATACAAAACCTAATGCCTGAACTGAAAGGTGTCCAAATCAGTAAATACAGACAAGAGAGAAGAAGAGGGAAGGCAAGAAAGAACTTAATCTATTTTTTGCATTTCAATTTGAATGTCCCTTTTACACTTCTGCTGATAAAGCAGCTTTAAACTTTTTATACATTGACTAAAATCATGTCTGCGTAACTGTACCATGCCCTTTGCATGGCCACTGCTTCAAGAAAGCTGCAAAAGAAATAACTCTTTTATTTTAATTCCTGGTTGCATGTCTTACAAAATTAGTGTATATGCTCAGCTACAAAGTTTTTATGGTTTGAAGGCCCCACTACTTTTATATTGCCTTAATCAGAATAGGTATCCAGCCATTAAACTAAAGAGCTAACTTATTCAGGATGCAGAAGGAAGCACAAGAATTATATGTTGGTTGTGAACAGGCTGGGCTTGAGTCTCAAAGAGACATTGAAAGTCTAAAAATTACTGAGTGTCTGAAATAGAATTGTGAAAGAACCTCAGTTACTATTAGATCCCAAGTAACAGTTTGTGGAGAGTTTGTCAAGACACAAGATGCGGCGTCGGGCTGTGCCGTAGGAGGCACCTGGAGACAGACTGGGCTTGTGCTGTGGCACTGGTATTCCTAGAGAAGCTCTGGTGGGTGCAAAATGTCCTTAACTTCTTTACTGTGTTTGGGACTCTCTCCATTTATGTTTTTTTTACCAATTACCTGGAGAAACAAACTTCTACCTGGGTTACCCACAGATGGTGCAGCCATCTGAAAAATTGTTTAAAACTTTCTGTTGTTAGGAAATGTCAGTCTATAGAGATAATGTATTTCACAATCATGGAACATGAGTTTCGTGATAACGATGAGAAAAGACAGCCACATAAAGCTCTCACTTTCTTCTGCTTGCTGTCTAATAATCTATGTTCTGTATGTACTGAAAATATGCATTTAATTTTAATATGTCAGAAGAGTCCATTAAGTTATTGACTTCTTATTTATCATAGTTTAGAAAGATAGATCACAAACTTAAAGTAACTTGCTAATAATAAATTTGCTTTGTTTATAAAAAAATAATGTATATATTTAAAATCTCATATTTTTTTCTGGAATGCATTTCCCTAAGGAAGGGAAAAATAAAAGAATTAGGAAAGTAAATAGTCTTGTAATAAAGGTATTAGCTTGACTTTGTTTAGGTTCCTACCCTTCTGTGCAACCGCAAGCAAACTAATTAATCCTGGGCCACAGTTTTCCTTTCTAACACAGGGATGTGTCATTCTTCTTTTTTTTTTTTTTTTTTGTCTTCTGCATTTGTCTTCTGAACTTGTTGAGACACCAGTTACCATTTGGTCTATAGAGGCACAAGAAGAAGTGGAGGAAAAGCACAAAAGGTCTGATTTTGTCTGGGATAGGTGGGCCCCACATTGATACTGAAAATCAAAGGTATTTACAAAGGTATTTAATCAAAGGTATCATATACAAAAGACTTTGTATTTGATGCATTGGACGTACAAGGAAAAAATTCTGCATGCAACCTTCTGAAAGGAGTTTAGAGAAGCCCTCATTCTCCTTCTTTGTTCAGTTTCGGCTTGAAACGGTGTCTTTGAAACTTAACAGCATTTTTCACAAGGATCAGTTTATTTCACTGGGTTTTGTGTACAGCTAAAATAAATAATTCGGCTTTTGTTTTAGTAAGAGCAATTTCATTTATGTAACACCTGATGTTCAAACATCTGTGTTTGTGCACCAGAATCGTCAAAGAAACTGGCTTTTGGAAGTAAGTTTATTGGCTGAGTGCGGGGGTGTCTGAGATGCGTGTGATACATCGCGTTGTGTTTTACAGGAACCAAGAATAAAGTCTTCTGTTTCCTTTTTATTACACATCTCAGTGACAGTGCTGGAAATCTTATTTTTTGATCCCGATCTGATTTGAGGAGGGCTTGGGATTTGATTGTTTTTTGAAGAAGGAATGTGTTTTTACATGAATGACAAAGCCCAACTAAATTCCTCAAATAAGTCAAAGTGCTTTACTAGAAAAAAAGATAAAATACTGGGTTCAACTGATGCCTCTACAGAACTGTAGGAGGGATGAATGTCAGGGAAAAAATCAAACTAAGATTCAATATGAGAGCTTTGCCTTTCCATTCTTCTTAGTTTAATGACAGCTTTTCTACACACTCTCCTTCTCTGCATTGTCTTTTATTTACTTTGTTTGTTTAATTGAATGAATTACAGAATTCAGAATTCATTACAGAATGAAATATATTACATTACAGAATGAAATTATGGTCTTGCAACGTGCTGTAAGGCTAATGCATGCCCACATCTTGCACAATGAGGAGAGGGACCTTCATGATCATTTTGGCTCCTCCACAACTTAAATAGAGGGTTAGGAGAGCCCTAAGCCTCTCCAGCAGCCGGGTCATACCTGGCAATTGTTAATTACTTGGAATGAGGAACACTGATTGTGATATGCATTTAAAAATTACTAAATTATTCTAGCCAGATTGAAACACCATAATTCTCCCTGGAAGTAGGGGACATACATATTTATGCCATGTGCTCTGAACCAATTTTTGGTAAAGGAAGGAGGAGACTTTGAAAATGTAAAGAACGTGGCGATTTAAATTCTTGAGGAATCCCGTTTCCTTGATCACAGCAGAGGAGAAAAAGCAAACTGCCAGTAATTTAAATACGATAATTTCCATCATAACTTGACAGCAGATGTGAACAAAAAGAGACATGAAATAGCCGAAGACAGAGGGAAACTGGGAGCACAGAAGGTAGTGGATAATGCCTACTGAAGCAACGTGGCTTTGCTTGGTTTCTGTAAACACTCTGCAGCTAAATGGATGTAAGTCAATCAGATTTTCTTTGGCGGGCAGTATTCTCTTTGACCTGGCTCCTAAGTGAAAACGGGATCAAAGGAGGTTCTTTCTCCCACGCATGGCAGGATCATTCCATCAGCCCTTTGTTAAAGGGAACGCACAGCATCCTACAAACACGCGCTACAAAACCGGGTTGGAGAGGGCAAGGCACAACCAGATGAGGACAGAAAGGTGCTCCGTGGGCATGTGCAATCCCAAACTCGCTGAACTGAGGGCTCCCTGTATCCCCTGGGAGGTACCTGGTGTGGGCTCCCAGGGTTGTACCGGGGGCTATCACCCAGAACCAGCCGTGAGCAGACCCGTGCCCGCCGGTCCTTGCGTTGCGCCATTCAGCTCCTAAAAATAATCCAGTGTGCTATAATTAAGGCAATTTTTAAGCCCTGTTATGTGAGCAAAAGGAGCAGGGAGAGCCAACAGGTTTTGGTTGTTGCACTTGTTAAGTGTCGCCATGGTCCTGTAGCGAAGTGGTGGGGGAGAGCTGTAGTTATAACCAGCACTTGCTTATTAAAGCATTTATCATAAACAAATTCCTGCTTCGGTCCTTAGGCCCTGGTTTAAATTCTGAACTCCTGTTCCTTACAAGCAGCAAATCCTCATTTTTAAAATGGTCTGTGAAAAGGGCTCGGTATATTTACCTCCCTCTGAAAATCACAGAATCACAGAATCTTAGTGGTTGGAAGGGACCTTTGAGATCATCGAGTAGATATTCACATTTAAACAAGTTACTACGTGAGCCTCGCCGACGGAGCACATTATGGGCACCTTTGGGGGGGGGACGACACATAAGCATACGTCCCCAGCTTTGCAGGGCATTAATGCATCTTATGGATGCCTACCAGCTTCCTCCTGCTCTCCCACTCCCTGTGTTTGTTCCTCTCATCTCCAGATGAGACCATCCAGGTTTCGACAGCCTGTTGTCGCTGCTTCTGGAACAGCCCCCGTCCCTGCCGGCAAAGCAGAACCTCTGGGTGTCTGTGGAGAGGAGTTTAGGCAAGGACAGACCAGTACAGCCTCATGGCCCACTGTCTGACCAGCCCAGAGGACCACAGAGAAAATACAACAAAAGTGGCATCTCGTGCCCTTTTCACAATTGATGGGTAATTCGAGAAAGGGCCCATCGTATGGCATATACAGCTGCCCTGATCTGGGCACTGCTTTGACCCAGGTCTTCACTCTTAGAAATTTTCCATGGATAATATGTGTCTTTCTAAAGAAACATTTGAAACTGTTAATTGTGATTGATTACTCATTTTAATATGCCATCTACTTAGTCCCGTAACGTTGCATCCTTTGAAGAGCTCGCGCATTAACCCAAAGTATCTTGATGAAGTTTGCCCCATTGTTTGCTAAATCCTTTTGCACAACTTCTCTGGATTTGGGATAGGACAAGCCATTAAATAAAACAAATGCCAATGGTGTGAGGGCTACCTGGTGGGCATAAGCCAGATGGGAAGTTCTTGAGGCGTGCGGCTGTAGGTGGGTACATATAGACATACCACGTAGCGGACATACCTCACTTCAGATTTGGTTTTAACGTGTTTCTGATGAGAGTTAAAACTGGAACAGGCTGTAGACTTACAAGATGGCTTAACCTCCACTGAAAAACAGATGCAATTATTTGAACTCTGCGTGCTTTGCATCTTGGGTTTCTGCCAGTGGAAACCTTGCGTGGATGTCAGTGGGCCTGGTGTTAAGAATACGCTCTGCAGAGCGCTTCCTCTCTGCCGCGTCTTCTTATTCCTGCTTACATTTATATACTTATGTGTACTAGTGCCGTATTTAAAGTGGAAAAAAAAGTTTATTTGATGGTTAAGGTGTGCTTATTTTGGCCCAGTATTAGTATCTGCAGTCCTGTCATTTCAGGACCATCCAGACCAAAGATTTCCAGATGACTGACTTCCCTCCATTTTTGCCTTATAATTCCCAAACTTGTTTATACGAACATTTTGGAAGACACTAACATGCTTTGTTTCAAACCCTAGGCCTAGAGAACATCTGTGTATTTTATATACTTTATATTCCCTGCCTTTCCTTGTAGATGCATACCCATCCTATGTGCTACCAGCTGCCCAGAGTTCACATCGTGTTCACAACCGTTATGAATTCTGGAAACAGACTGTAACACATTATAATGAATTGGCCTTGTCCATCATGTTGGCTTTTTAAATGTAATTTTTGTAAATTTAAAAATGTAATTCCAAATACCCGTTACGTGCTGGGATATTCCCAGTTAGATGCCAGATACGCCTGCGTGAAACCATTCCAGATATGAGAAATAAAATCAAGAATTCTCCCAACATTGCTATGTGATACCCAGCCTGTTACGAATTGGTATGACAGGGGCCAATATCTGTAACATCATTAATAAAAAAAACATCATTCATGCTGCTGATTTTTAACTCGGAAGCCTACTCTTTCATTTTAGATTGAAAAACTCACAAGGGAGGAAAGGTTTGCAGTTGAATTCAGACCTGCAATTTGCCTGTCAGGAGGGTACCTCCCATACTCACATGAAGGAAGTGCCGTTTCTTTTGACTTAGAAGGATAATGGCTCAGGATGTTTAATTTGCCATCAGCAGGACTAAACAGTGAATGTGCTCGTTCCATATGGCTGCAGTTGGAAACAGCAGAGTATGAGAATTCAAAATCTTAACCAGCTTGAATTATTTTTACTTTTTATCTAAGTCAACTTCCAGATTTTCCATCAAAAGGCAAGCTTTGTGGCACTTTCTCAGTGTTAGATCCAAACAGCTTTATCATAACCAACCTCATTAATTCAGCAGGAGCGACTTCCTCCAAAGCATAATATATCTATGGAAACCTGGAGAAAGTTCCTCCTTCTGGCTTAGAAATGCTTTTTTTATTTGAATGAAGTGGAGATTCCGACGGCATGGTAACAGTAAGAACAAATCTAACATTACAACGAGAATATCATAACTACATGAAGAGTGACTGAGCTTGATCCAAACCGTAAGCCCGACATTAGGATGTGAAGCTGAAATGGCTTTCCTGTTGCCACGTCTTAAAAGAATGAAAGCAAACACCACGGACGTTGTATGTTTCCTGATTTTCTATAGTGCTAAAAAAAATCCTAAGTGCTTAGCAAATAAATAACAATAATTACCAGCCTCCTTTAATAAATCAACACTTAATTACCAGTTTGACAGGTCACCGAAGTTTAAAAAGAAGTTGGCAAATACAGAAGAAGGTTTATCAAGCTGCCCTTATTGTCTGTGTTGTTTATCCCAACCCTAAGGAAAGTAGCGTGGAAAATTTTTATAACAGATGACTAAATTATTTTGTACTTAACAACTTAAAAAGTAACATACAGACAAATTATTTTGGTAAAAATGTCATTTGAAGTTTTTGACTTCCCCAGTATTCCTGCCATTATGGATAGGAACAATCCATAATGAAATTTTATTTCCATTTGACATGCTTTGGAATCTCAGATATTGCTTTATTATGTTTTTCATCAAAGTAAAAGTAAGGCAACATTAGTTAGACCACCAAATTTTCAGCAAAGTTTTGTTTAAAAAGCCATTTCAAGATGGTCTCTGTGATATGAAGGCAAGCCATGCATGAAACAACAGATTTACTACAGTAAATAAATGTACTTAGTATTTATCTGCTGTGGATTTTTAGTACAATTGCAAAACTGTTGTTTTATATTTCATTGTTGAAGTTGGTTTGCGTCAGTGATGAACAAATGGAACGGGCAGATAAATTTACGTAAAAGCAAACAGGTAGGTTTTTGAGTGTATAACCATCCTCTGTAAGCATCAATTTAAGCAACAAAATCATGTTTGATTTTTCAGTAGCTCAGATGATAAATATATGTAACACTGTATACTGTAAAGTGATATTTTAGAGAATTTTAAAAAACACAGTAAGTCCTCAATAGAATCAACTTCATATTCAATTTACTTGGCTTTTTATTTACTAATTTTTGTAGCAACTTTCATGTTGTAGTTATATTAAAAAGTAACCTCATTTTAGATCATAATTTAAGTTTTTGATTTTTTTCCCTCACTTGTCCCTAGAACATCAAACAACAATTCTATAGAATGGTATTTTTCAGCAGTTACATCATTTCA